>OY821519.1:158907658-159507658 GCA_963682025.1 Cordilura impudica
ATTTTAAATTTTTAATTTTTAATTTTTAATTTTTAATTTTTAATTTTTAATTTTTAATTTTTAATTTTTAATTTTTAATTTTTAATTTAAAATTTTTAATTTTTAGTTTTTAATTTTTAATTTTTAATTTTTAATTTTCAATTTTTAATTTTTAATTTTTAATTTTAATTTTTAATTTTTAATTTTTAATTTTTAATTTTTAATTTTTAATTTTTAATTTTTAATTTTTAATTTTTAATTTTTAATTTTTAATTTTTAATTTTTAATTTTTAATTTTTAATTTTTAATTTTTAATTTTTAATTTTTAATTTTTAATTTTTAATTTTTAATTTTTAATTTTTAATTTTTAATTTTTAATTTTTAATATTTAATTTTTAATTTTTAATTTTTAATTTTTAATTTTTAATTTTTAATTTTCATTTTTAATTTTTAATTTTTAATTTTTATTTTTAATTTTTAATTTTTAATTTTTAATTTTTAATTTTTAATTTTTAATTTTTCATTTTTCATTTTTCATTTTTAATTTTTAATATTTAATTTTAAATTTTTAATTTTAAATTTTAAATTTTTAATTTTTCATTTTTAATTTTTAATTTTTAATTTTTAATTTTTAATTTTTAATTTTTAATTTTTAATTTTTAATTTTTAATTTTTAATTTTTAATTTTTAATTTTTAATTTTTAATTTTTAATTTTTAATTTTTAATTTTTAATTTTTAATTTTTAATTTTTAATTTTTAATTTTTAATTTTTAATTTTTAATTTTTAATTTTAAATTTTTAATTTTTAATTTTTAATTTTTAATTTTTAATTTTTAATTTTTAATTTTTAATTTTTAATTTTTAATTTTTAATTTTTAATTTTTAATTTTTAATTTTTAATTTTTAATTTTTAATTTTTAATTTTTAATTTTTAATTTTTAATTTTTAATTTTTAATTTTTAATTTTTAATTTTTAATTTTTAATTTTTAATTTTTAATTTTTAATTTTTAATTTTTAATTTTTAATTTTTAATTTTTAATTTTTAATTTTTAATTTTTAATTTTTAATTTTTAATTTTTAATTTTTAATTTTTAATTTTTAATTTTTAATTTTTAATTTTTAATTTTTAATTTTTAATTTTTAATTTTTAATTTTTAATTTTTAATTTTTAATTTTTAATTTTTAATTTTTAATTTTTAATTTTTATTTTTTAATTTTTAATTTTTAATTTTTAATTTTTAATTTTTAAGTTTTAATTTTTAATTTTTAATTTTTAATTTTTAATATTTAATTTTTAATTTTTAATTTTTAATTTTTAATTTTTAATTTTTAATTTTTAATTTTTAATTTTTAATTTTTAATTTTTAATTTTTAATTTTTAATTTTTAATTTTTAATTTTTAATTTTTAATTTTTAATTTTTAATTTTTAATTTTTAATTTTTAATTTTTAATTTTTAATTTTTAATTTTTAATTTTTAATTTTTAATTTTTAATTTTTAATTTTTAATTTTTAATTTTTAATTTTTAATTTTTAATTTTTAATTTTTAATTTTTAATTTTTAATTTTTAATTTTTAATTTTTAATTTTTAATTTTTAATTTTTAATTTTTAATTTTTAATTTTTAATTTTAATTTTTAATTTTTAATTTTTAATTTTTAATTTTTAATTTTTAATTTTTAATTTTTAATTTTTAATTTTTAATTTTTAATTTTTAATTTTTAATTTTTAATTTTTAATTTTTAATTTTTAATTTTTAATTTTTAATTTTTAATTTTTAATTTTTAATTTTTAATTTTTAATTTTTAATTTTTAATTTTTAATTTTTAATTTTTAATTTTTAATTTTTAATTTTTAATTTTTAATTTTTAATTTTTAATTTTTAATTTTTAATTTTTAATTTTTAATTTTTAATTTTTAATTTTTAATTTTTAATTTTTAATTTTTAATTTTTAATTTTTAATTTTTAATTTTTAATTTTTAATTTTTAATTTTTAATTTTTAATTTTTAATTTTTAATTTTTAATTTTTAATTTTTAATTTTTAATTTTTAAATTTTAATTTTTAATTTTTAATTTTTAATTTTTAATTTTTAATTTTTAATTTTTAATTTTTAATTTTTAATTTTTAATTTTTAATTTTTAATTTTTAATTTTTAATTTTTAATTTTTAATTTTTAATTTTTAATTTTTAATTTTTAATTTTTAATTTTTAATTTTTAATTTTTAATTTTTAATTTTTAATTTTTAATTTTTAATTTTTAATTTTTAATTTTTAATTTTTAATTTTTAATTTTTAATTTTTAATTTTTAATTTTTAATTTTTAATTTTTAATTTTTAATTTTTAATTTTTAATTTTTAATTTTTAATTTTTAATTTTTAATTTTTAATTTTTAATTTTTAATTTTTAATTTTTAATTTTTAATTTTTAATTTTTAATTTTAATTTTTAATTTTTAATTTTTAATTTTTAATTTTTAATTTTTAATTTTTAATTTTTAATTTTTAATTTTTAATTTTTAATTTTTAATTTTTAATTTTTAATTTTTAATTTTTAATTTTTAATTTTTAATTCTTAATTTTTAATTTTTAATTTTTAATTTTTAATTTTTAATTTTTAATTTTTAATTTTTAATTTTATATTTTTAATTTTTAATTTTTAATTTTTAATTTTTATTTCTTAATTTTTAATTTTTAATTTTTAATTTTTAATTTTTAATTTTTAATTTTTAATTTTTAATTTTTAATTTTTAATTTTTAATTTTTAATTTTTAATTTTTAATTTTTAATTTTTAATTTTTAATTTTTAATTTTTAATTTTTAATTTTTAATTTTTAATTTTTAATTTTTAATTTTTAATTTTTAATTTTTAATTTTTAATTTTTAATTTTTAATTTTTAATTTTTAATTTTTAATTTTTAATTTTTAATTTTTAATTTTTAATTTTTAATTTTTAATTTTTAATTTTTAATTTTTAATTTTTAATTTTTAATTTTTAATTTTTAATTTTTAATTTTTAATTTTTAATTTTTAAGTTTTAATTTTTAATTTTTAATTTTTAATTTTTAATTTTTAATTTTTAATTTTTAATTTTTAATTTTTAATTTTTAATTTTTAATTTTTAATTTTTAATTTTAATTTTTAATTTTTAATTTTTAATTTTTAATTTTTAATTTTTAATTTTTAATTTTTAATTTCTAATTTTTAAATTTTAATTTTTAATTTTTAATTTTTAATTTTTAATTTTTAATTTTTAATTTTTAATTTTTAATTTTTAATTTTTAATTTTTAATTTTTAATTTTTAATTTTTAATTTTTAATTTTTAATTTTTAATTTTTAATTTTTAATTTTTAATTTTTAATTTTTAATTTTTAATTTTTAATTTTTAATTTTTAATTTTTAATTTCTAATTTTTAATTTTTAATTTTTAATTTCTAATTTTTAATTTTTAATTTTTAATTTTTAATTTTTAATTTTTAATTTTTAATTTTTAATTTTTAATTTTTAATTTTTAATTTTTAATTTTTAATTTTTAATTTTTAATTTTTAATTTTTAATTTTTAATTTTTAATTTTTAATTTTTAATTTTTAATTTTTAATTTTTATTTATTAATTTTTAATTTTTAATATTTAATTTTTAATTTTTAATTTTTAATTTTTAATTTTTAATTTTTAATTTTTAATTTTTAATTTTTAATTTTTAATTTTTAATTTTTAATTTTTCATTTTTAATTTTTAATTTTTAATTTTTATTTTTAATTTTTAATTTTTCATTTTTAATTTTTAATATTTAATTTTAAATTTTTAATTTTTAATTTTTCATTTTTAATTTTTAATTTTTAATTTTTAATTTTTAATTTTTAATTTTTAATTTTTAATTTTTAATTTTTAATTTTTAATTTTTAATTTTTAATTTTTAATTTTTAATTTTTAATTTTTAATTTTTAATTTTTAATTTTTAATTTTTAATTTTTAATTTTTAATTTTTAATTTTTAATTTTTAATTTTTAATTTTTAATTTTTAATTTTTAATTTTTAATTTTTAATTTTTAATTTTTAATTTTTAATTTTTAATTTTTAATTTTTAATTTTTAATTTTTAATTTTTAATTTTTAATTTTTAATTTTTAATTTTTAATTTTTAATTTTTAATTTTTAATTTTTAATTTTTAATTTTTAATTTTTAATTTTTAATTTTTAATTTTTAATTTTTAATTTTTAATTTTTAATTTTTAATTTTTAATTTTTAATTTTTAATTTTTAATTTTTAATTTTTAATTTTTAATTTTTAATTTTTAATTTTTAATTTTTAATTTTTAATTTTTAATTTTTAATTTTTAATTTTTAATTTTTAATTTTTAATTTTTAATTTTTAATTTTTAATTTTTTATTTTTAATTTTTAATTATTAATTTTTAATTTTTAATTTTTAATTTTTAATTTTTAATTTTTAATTTTTAATTTTTAATTTTTAATTTTTAATTTTTAATTTTTAATTTTTAATATTTAATTTTTAATTTTTAATTTTTAATTTTTAATTTTTATTTTTAATTTTTTTTAATTTTTCATTTTTCATTTTTAATTTTTAATATTTAATTTTAAATTTTAAATTTTTAATTTTTCATTTTTAATTTTTAATTTTTAATTTTTAATTTTTAATTTTTAATTTTTAATTTTTAATTTTTAATTTTTAATTTTTAATTTTTAATTTTTAGTTTTTAATTTTTAGTTTTTAATTTTTAATTTTTAATTTTTAATTTTTATTTTTAATTTTTATTTAATTTTTAATTTTTAATTTTTAATTTTTAATTTTTAATTTTTAATTTTTAATTTTTAATTTTTAATTTTTAATTTTTAATTTTTAATTTTTAATTTTTAATTTTTAATTTTTAATTTTTAATTTTTAATTTTTAATTTTTAATTTTTAATTTTTAATTTTTAATTTTTAATTTTTAATTTTTAATTTTTAATTTTTAATTTTTAATTTTTAATTTTTAATTTTTAATTTTTAATTTTTAATTTTTAATTTTAATTTTTAATATTTAATTTTTAATTTCATATTTTTAATTTTTAATTTTTAATATTAAATTTTTAATTTTTAATTTTTCATTTTTAATTTTTAATTTTTAATTTTTAATTTTTAATTTTTAATTTTTAATTTTTAATTTTTAATTTTTAATTTTTAATTTTTAATTTTTAATTTTTAATTTTTAATTTTTAATTTTTAATATTTAATTTTTAATTTTTAATTTTTAATTTTTAATTTTTAATTTTTAATTTTTAATTTTTAATTTTTTAATTTTTAATTTTTAATTTTTAATTTTTAATTTTTAATTTTTAATTTTTAATTTTTAATTTTTAATTTTAAATTTTTAATTTTTAATTTTTAATTTTTAATTTTTAATTTTTAAATTTTAATTTTTAATTTTTAATTTTTAATTTTTACTTTTAAATTTTTAATTTTTAATTTTTAATTTTTACTTTATAATTTTTAAGTTTTAATTTTTAATTTTTAATTTTTAATTTTTAATTTTTAATTTTTAATTTTTAATTTTTAATTTTTAATTTTTAATTTTTAATTTTTAGTTTTCAATTTTTAATTTTTAATTTTTAATTTTTAATTTTTAATTTTTAATTTTTAATTTTTAATTTTTAATTTTTAATTTTTAATTTTTAATTTTTAATTTTTAATTTTTAATTTTTATTTTTAATTTTTAATTTTTAATTCTTAATTTTTAATCTTTAGTTTTTAATTTTTAGTTTTTAATTTTTAATTTTTAATTTTTAATTTTTAATTTTTAATTTTTAATTTTTAATTTTTAATTTTTAATTTTTAATTTTTAATTTTTAATTTTTAATTTTTAATTTTTTAATTTTTAATTTTTAATTTTTAATTTTTAATTTTTAATTTTTAATTTTTAATTTTTAATTTTTAATTTTTAATTTTTAATTTTTAATTTTTAATTTTTAATTTTTAATTTTTAATTTTTAATTTTTAATTTTTAATTTTTAATTTTTAATTTTTAATTTTTAATTTTTAATTTTTAATTTTTAATTTTTAATTTTTAATTTTTAATTTTTAATTTTTTAATTTTTAATTTTTAATTTTTAATTTTTAATTTTTAATTTTTAATTTTTAATTTTTAATTTTTAATTTTTGATTTTTAATTTTTAATTTTTATTTTTAATTTTTAATTTTTAATTTTTAATTTTTAATTTTTAATTTTTAATTTTTAATTTTTAATTTTTAATTTTTAATTTTTAATTTTTGATTTTTAATTTTTTAATTTTTAATTTTTAATTTTCAATTTTTAATTTTATATTAATTTTTAATTTTTAATTTTTAATTTTTAATTTTAATTTTTAATTTTTAAATTTTAATTTTTAATTTTTAGTTTTTAATTTTTAATTTTTAATTTTTAATTTTTAATTTTTAATTTTTTAATTTTCTAATTTCTAATTTCTAATTTCTAATTTTTAATATTTAATTTTTAATTTTTAATTTTTAATTTTTAATTTTTAATTTTTAATTTTTTAATTTTTAATTTTTAATTTTTAATTTTTAATTTTTAATTTTTAATTTTTAATTTTTAATTTTTAATTTTTAATTTTTAATTTTTAATTTTTAATTTTTAATTTTTAATTTTTAATTTTTAATTTTTAATTTTTAATTTTTAATTTTTAATTTTTTAATTTTTAATTTTTAATTTTTAATTTTTAATTTTTAATTTTTAATTTTTAATTTTTAATTTTTAATTTATGTTTACTTAAAACTACACAATACATACTTTCTTATTTCAATAGAAGCGCTTAAGTTACTTAAGGTCCAGTAAAACGCAAATTTCGGTATCGAAAAAGCTTTTAAGTAGAAAAGGTGTCAAATATTCTTTATTCGCCAATAGCTTTTTAAAATTTTAACTTTTCCTTTCTAATAAACGTGTTACCAATATGTTAGTTTATAGATTATTGGCAAAAATCAATTAAAATAAAAATTACATAAAATTGGTGATATCTCAAAACTTCAATTTTCGACTTAAGCTACTCTTCCATGTGACCACAGATATATAACTCTATGAGTATGCGGTGTCGAGTTTTTATAGAACTCATGTAAGATTATGGGATTTGACTCGCTGTAGTCTAACATTTTTGAGACAAATATTTTTATTGAGAATACAGATAGGAGAAAGATAGAATGTTGACCAATTAAAAGGAGAATTTTGGTTAAAAATGGCTACAATTAAATTGTTTTCGTGGAAAAGAGCTCTTTTGGTATAAGAATTAACTAATGACAATGTGTTTGGAAAAAATGGTTGAATGCCAGCATTTTTATATATGGGGGATTTCATGTCAAGTGCACCAACTTTTGAAACCGATGTCTTCCGATCGGGATGAAGGTTAGACCTATTGGATAGTAGTTCAGACACAATTTTTCAACAAGATCCGTCCAGATCTCTCTGAGTTAGAGGGGATCTAAATTTGACATTTTCGCCAAACAGGTGTTTTTTCTCATCCATGTAACTTATTACCTATTGTTCCTAAAAAATTTTCTCCCAAAGAGTTTAGGTAGCTATTTCTTCAATATTTCGGAAAAAAATACTTTAAAAAAAAAAAATTTGTAGACTTTTTTTTTGCTAAATTAAAGCATTTTTTGCCTTTTTTTTTTCAAAGAGGGCATTTTTTTATTTTTTTTCATAAGAAAGCTTAGGATTTTTTCTTTAAGAGCTTTTTGGTCGCTTAGTGGGATGGGAGTGGGATATCTATCAAAATAAATGTTTTGTAACTCAAGACAACGGTTTTTCAATTTTTCACAAATGCACTATTTTGAATTTTTTCCGATTTGTGTCTAAAACCTTGCAAATAAAACTTATACTGAGAAACTAGACAAACTAAACTTTCCGAAGGTATGTAACATACCTTCATAACATAACAGAAGAGAATGGTTATCTGTAACCTGAAAGAGTTATTTGCAACATTTCAATCTGAACACGAGGATGTTAGAATTGGCTTCACGAAATTAACCCAAATGAGGCCAAAACATTGCGTTTTGGCAGAAAGCAGCGGAACTCACACAGTATGCGTTTGCATTTACCATGAAAATGTTAAACTGATGTTGAAGGAAATCAACTTAAAGTATTTAACAGATGATTCGGCAGAAGATTTACATGATTACCGCGATTGCCTCAAATTGACTATGTGTCCTAATGCAACAACTTCTTGCCACTTAGGTGAATGTACCAATTGCCCGAAAAACCACATTTATCAAAGAAAATTTAATCAACTCTTTAGATCGAGAATATATAGAGGAGGTCAAATTTGATTCTTGGATTCAGACTGACATATGCACATTGAAAACAATCATTTTAAATGTGGATGATTTTGTGGAAGAAATGTGTACAGGATTGCTAAACTTGAGAAACCATGACTTTTTAGTCAAAGAGCAATGGTCATTCTTCAAGGATTTGAAGATACATTTGAAGTCTGGTGAATTCGTTATTTCATATGATTTCGCAGAAAACTATAAATATGTTCTTCAGTATGCCATACAAGCATTCCACTTCAATAACGACCAAGCAACTATATTCACAGTAGTTATTTACTACATGAAAGATGAAAAACTGGAACACAAAAGTATGGCAATCATATCCGACGATTTAAAACATGATACCGTTGCAGTTTATGAGTACCAGAAGAGAATGCTAAAATTTCTAAAATCTAAATTTACAGTAAAGAAGGTATACTACGTTTCGGACGGAGCTCGTCAACATTTTAAAAACAAAGGTAGCTTGGCAAATCTTATGGCCCATGAAAAAGATTTTGGAATGCCAGCTGAGTGGCATTTTCATCCTACTGCTCATGGTAAAGGAGCATATGATGGTATTGGAGCAAACCTTAAAAGAAATGCAGCGAAGTATAGCCTCCAGTTTTTTCATCAAGATCGCATCTTAGATGCGACTGCTTTATTCCATTGGGCAAAGAGTTATTGTAAAGAAACTAAAATAGTTTTTAGTAGCAAAGAGGATCATCAGGAAACATTGAAAACACTGAAGAGCAGATTCGATGCTGCGGTAACAATCGATGGCACCGCTCAATACCATGCTTTTATACCGCTTGTCGATGGAAGACCCAAGTTGAAAAAGTTTTCAGCCTCTATTCAATGCGATTTCTTTCCAAAGACAACAAATAAACCAGCAGCGAAATCAACAGCTGAACCTAGTAACGCCAAGAAAGGATTGACAAAAAAAAGCAGTAAATAAAGGCGACAAAAAAGCTGGATGAAAGACTGGGTATTTAAAAACTTACAAGACTTAAATACTTCATCAGCTACAATAAATTAAGTATAAAAATAGTTATGATATAAATGGATCTAATGCAATTAAGATTAAATTTTAATAAATTATTTATCTTTTTATTTTTAATATTATTATTATTATACATTAATTTAATTATTATTAAAAATAAATGAAAAAATAATAATTTTTCAACATTTCTATAGAAAAAAAGCGATTTTTTTCCTGAGGTTAACATATTCTGAGTATTACAGTATCGAGGGTATAAAATTTTAGTTAGGTATGTTATATACCTTCGGAAAGTTTAATTTGTCTAGTTTCTAAGTATAAGTTTTATTTGTAAGGTTTTAGACACAAATCGGAAAAAAATTCAAAATAGTGCATTTGTGAAAAATTGAAAAACCGTTTTTTTTTTAAGCATTTTTTTCCGAAATACTGAAGAAATAGCTATCTAAACTCTTTGGGAGAAATTTTTCTAAAAACAATATGTAATAAGTTACATGGATGAGAAAAAACACCTGTTTGGCCAAAATGTCAAATTTTGATCGCCTCTAACTCAGAGAGATCTGGACCGATCTTGTTGAAAAATTGTGTCTAAACTACTATTCAATAGGACTAACCTTGGTGCAAATTTCATCCCGATCGGAAGACATCGGTTTCAAAAGTTGGTGCACTTGACATGAAATCCCCCATATATAAAGATTAGAAAATCTTTTTATATGTGTTTCAAAATTTCGATTAATACAGAACCGTTAAATACTTCTTTCTAAAACTTCTAACTCATATGCCAAAGTTGGGGAAATAGTGAACCATACAGGAAAACCGTAAAGAATTGATGAACGGATGCTTATTTTATAGATTAATAATTTTGTTTTTTACTCAAATTTTTATTAACAAGTAATTTTGAGAACATACCTTTTATTCTAATTGCTTTCTTTTTAACAATACGTGCATGATCATTGAATTTAAATAATTTGTTAAATGTACTTTGAGGTACAACATAATATGGACATTTGCCTGAAGCATTTCTAAAACATATTGCTTCTGATTTCAGAGGGTTTATTTTAAATTCCCAACTTTTGTAATATTCATCAATTATAGAAAGATATTTTTTACTAATTCTTAAGCAATAAATGGCGATTTGTGACTAGCATAAATAAGTGAATCATCAGCATATAAAATACTATTCGAACCATTATATATGTGTGTACCTCCTTGAGGTACGCCGCTGTTATGCTTATCTGAATATCATTAATATTAACAAAGAATTTCCTGTTTTCAAAATAGCTACTTAAAATTTTAATAATAAAAGGATTAAAACCAATTTGAATTAATTTATAAATAATCCCTTTATGAAAAGCATTATCAAAAGCTTTTTCAATGTCTAAAGATATGGCTACGGTACAATTTTGATCACGGAGGTTTAAAATAACGTCATTGTGAAATTTAACTAAAGCATCAATTGCAGAATGATTTCTTCTGAATCCAAACTGATAATGATCATGATTGACAGAGATATCTATTTTTCTCTAATAACACGTTCAAAAAATTTGCCAATATTTGAAAGTAATGACATTGGTCTCGGTATTGAAACGAAGAAAAGTTATCGAAAACAAAAACAAAATTATTAAAGGTTGGTAGCACTGCATTATTTTACATTGTTATTTTTGAGATTATACAATTTTTTTTTAAGTCTTTTTGTATTTTAAACAAAAAGTCAAAGCAAGTACAGAATTTTATTTGTCAAGTTCAAGTGAAGATGATGAAATAATGAAGGTAAACATACATCGGAAGATTTTACGACAGAACGTTAATATATTTGCCATCCCAGATTCAATGTAAGTTACTTTATTTTTATAAAATCATTTTTAAGTAAATATTTTTTTTTAGGTTCGTGAACATATTTAGACTTAATAAAACTTCTTTTCGATACGTCCTGGAACAAATCCGTCCAAAACTGATATGCAGCATGCGAGAGTCTGCAATTACGCCAACAATTAAACTGGAAACAGCTCTGCGATTTTTTGCACAAGGATCATATCAACTAAGCGTTGGAAGGAAATGACTTTAATTTGTCGGTTGCACAAACCTCGTTACTAAAAAAGTTTTGGGCGCGATGAATACAACAAATTCTTTTGAAACGTCGTTCTAAAAACCATCGAAATTTAGGGGTTTTATGCCCTTTCGAAAACCCTTAGGAAATTCTGATTTTTTTTCCATTTCGGACACCAATTTTTCAAGTTGCTGCACTGTCGTTATTTTCATTTTTAATTTAATTTTTCGTAGTCGTTTCAACTTCGATACTAACAATGACGACGACAGAAAAAAACATTCCTTTGTCGTTATTAACTTCGTTTCAAAATGGAGAATACCAATATATTTCGATACATGTCGATAACGCCAACAGTGATGCCAAACTGTCGTTTTTATTTTGTTTTTAAACGACAACGCCAATGGGAATAGGCCCGATTATTCATCTTCGTTTTGAGTCATGTGCGCTCCTATTTATTTGACCGCAGCTGTATATCGTTGAGCGCCTTCTATTTGGTATTTTTAACTTCGAAATTCATTAACCCATTATGAACCTATTTAACATTTTGCATTTTTGTGAGAGTTTTGTTTAATATGGGATTATCTCATAAATAGACATATGTCATGTATGTTTTTATATAAACTGAATAAAAGCTATGTCCACAAGCTTTACTTTGATGTATGTCATGACCACTTAACCCTTTCAGAACCGGATATATTTGGTATTTTATCTACATTTTTAAGGCTTTTTGAAAAATATATTGATATTTGGTCGATTTTTCATATTTTTTTATTATTTATTTAATTCATATTTGTAATGCTTTTTGGAAAATATATTTCTATTTCCAAGGTAGTTAAAATTTATCTTATTTTTTAATCGTGGCGACAACATTTATTCATTGTCCAAAAATATGGCAAATTGCGCGATTTACTCTTCTATTTTTACATAATTTGAATGAAATAGTAGGCTATCTGAATTTAAAAATGTTATGGGGAAATATACCAACATTTTATATAAATATTTTTAAAACGTTTTTTTTCTTGTGGAAATTTCGAAAATTTTGATATTTTGTTCTTGAAAATTTATAAAATAAAATGGAAATGAATAAATTGGTGCAAGTTTACAGTTTGTTTGGGTGCCAAGAAGAGGGTAAAGTTACTCGAGAAGTGATAACCCACTTGGTAAATAACAAAGTTATACACTAGTCAATATCAAAACTTTGGGGCTCCATAGCTAGGAAAATAGGCTCGACCGATAAAAAAAACATTTTCCTGGAATCACCCCAAAAGCCCCTACCAAAAAAAAAATTAAAAGAATCGGGGCATCGCCCCTAAACTAAACTTGTTCCGCCAAATTTAGCAAAAAGCATTTAATCCAATTGGGGCCAGGGAAAAGCTGTTTCAAAGAGATTATGGGATCAGCTTACAATACAATTAAATAAGTTTGACCTTCCAGTTAAAGATGAAAAAATTTAAGGAAAGGTACAATTATTTTGAGAAGTTTTTTAAGTGTTCCAATTATACGTACATAGATACATTTTTATTGGTTTATGCCGACCAAAAACACAATGTCAAGAAAAAGCTATCGTTCAATAAGGCATCTAAAAAGAGTACTGGAGGTGTACAATACGAGGAAAAGTTATTAACATGTGCTGAAGAACAAATTCTTCAGGCTGCCGGTATAGGAGTTTCTGTTGATGGTCTTTCATCGAACAAATCTTTTGGTTCTTCTAAAACCGCGGAACAAATTTGTGATGATGATATCGAAAAAGCTTTAAATGATATGGCAGATGAGGAAGACGACGAAAATATAAATGAACCTGAAGCAGTAGAGAAGGAACCCATTCAGCCCTGTTCTAGAAACGTTATTTGAATAAGAATTTAAAATAAAATAAAATTGAAATTTTTCGAAATAATTTTTTTTATTGTCGTATGACACGAAACATATGTTTTAGGTTCAGAACCATAAGTTATTTAGAAACCGAGGTGCCATATGGTTCTTTAATAAGTTTCACAAAAAAACCTTAACCATATGGTTCTTTAATAAGTTTCACAAAAAAACCTTAAATAATTTTTGCAAAAATATATTTTCTTTTAAAATAAAATTTTTTTTTTTCTTCAATTTCATTCAATTAAGAATGACTTCAATTTTTGAAATAAGTTAGGCATCACCAAATAACATTCAAATAAATTGGAATTGACTGGCATCACCTCTGTTTCGAACATAAACAAAGTTGTGGCAGTCAGATGCAAAAAAATATATATGTGATTTGAGTGAAATATTCAGCCCTGTTCTTGAAACGTTGTTATTTGAATAAGACTGAATTTAAAATAACATGAAATTTAAATTTTGGGTTTCTTGAAAACACAAATTTTATATTTTCCAAGTATTTTTGAAATCAGTATTTTTATTGTCATATAACAAAAATTAAAATATTTCATTAAAATATGTAAACTAAGAAGATACATGTTGTATCCTTTTCATTGACCAAAGTAAATTGATTATATTGTATAGATGGGATAAATAAAAGAAATTGATGAAATTAATGTATAATATAAAATTTTAGAAAATCTGATTTTTGAAAATTAACAAAGTCTTAAACAAAAATGGAGAGATACTAAGAAAATTTGATGAAGGATTTATTAAATTGTAAAATGGATCATATATAACATTAACCACTTTTTGCATCACAATAACAATATAAATTAAACTATTTTCAAAAAAAAAAAGAGGAAAATACAATAAGAACAATCAAAACAAATAAATGATAATGCTAAAACAATATTAAGACTATAATAAGCACACTTTGTATAAGCAAAATACAAATATATATTACAGAATATTTAGATAACAAACATTTTTTGTAAACAAATAATAATTTTAAAATGTTAGTAATTAAAGTATTATAAAATATAAATAGAAACCAATTAAAAAAAAATTATTTAATAATCGACATTTAAAAATTAAAATATACAGATACCATTTTTACGAAAACTATAACTAATTATTTTTCAATATAAACATTTAAGAATGTTATACTTATTTAATAATTTTACACTATGCACCGTTATATTGTTAACAAAAAAAAAACATTCAAGTTTATAATAAAATT
Source organism: Cordilura impudica (assembly GCA_963682025.1). NCBI lineage: Eukaryota > Metazoa > Arthropoda > Insecta > Diptera > Scathophagidae > Cordilura > Cordilura impudica. The sequence continues at coordinate 158,922,068 of OY821519.1, forward strand.
GTATGATTTTCTTGAACGACGAGGGTGTAGTGTACTCGTGAACATAGGATCAAGTGTAAACCCAGATCAATCATTCACAAGTCAGGTTTACAAAATGTATGTTTGTACGTTTGATACTGAAAGAATGTAGAACGCAAACAAATATATTGTAAACAAAAAAGTTTAATGACTTATTTGTTTAAGCATATCACCAATTTGTGTAACATTACACCAAATTGTGTATGAATGATCGATACATTGTTTGACTGTGACGTTTTGACATTTGACGAAAGAGAAAAACACTCAAAATCACCAACACAACGTAAACATAAATTTTTAGTGCTAAGTATTGAGTAAATTCTACTCAACCATATCAATGTAAAATAAATATATAAGAATTGATTTTGTTTAAGAAAGAGGACAGTCATAATCAAGACTGAAGGAAAACAAAAAGCTCTAGTATTTTAATAAAAAAAGGAACCTCACAAGTTTTCACAAAAATGTGCTCATGGGGTGGATCATCAAATATAAGTGGACATCTACATTTGAAGTTATTAGCATTTTCTCTTTCAGATCAATTTTTGCTCCTAGCGGTGTTAAAATATTGCAACCAATAACTCCATAAAATTCACTAAAAATTTCAGTTTCTAACATTTCTATTTTGGCATTTGGTATACATATTAAATTCCTTTAACATTGGTATTGTTATCTTTGTTTTCGTCACAGTTTTAGAACATATTGTATTAAGAATTATAGGGCGCTCAAATTCGGTCCTAAATGAACTGTGAAAAAAAACCTCTCTTAATTAGGGAAGTATCTGATCATGTGTCAATCAACACTTTAATAGAAGTTCTTGTCCTTACTATTATACACGGAAGAGCTCGTCGGCTGATAATTGAAAATTTGAAGTTTCGATGTTGTCAACTTCCAACGGAATTTGTCTAATTATTAGAACGTTGAGTACTACAAGCTACCTGATTTCGATTATGAATTCCATCGTTATTATTGCGTCGTACATTTTCACCAGTAGTATATCCTGAATTAGTATCTCTATTATAGTTTTTATTACCATTGTAGTTATCATATTATTCACCAAAGTTTCTAGATTGAGAATTATTTGATCTCTGATTATTAAATGTGTTATAATTTCGAAAATTTTTTTTATTGCCATTAAAATTATCTTGTTCATTAAAATATTCAAATTCAGGATTATTCGCTCTCTGATTGTTATAATTTTGGAAATGTTTATTGTTATTGTTATATTTAAAATAAGAATTGTAACTCTTAGATGAAGATTGTAAATTCGGAGTACAATTTGAAAAATTGTTAAAAAAATATTCTGTATCCATTAAAATTTCTTTATCTTCTGACAAAGAGCGCGGGTTACGAGCAATGAGAATTAATTTTGGTTCGCTAGGTAATTTACCTACGAAAATTTTTAAAACCAGTTTCTCATTTTTTTCGCAACTATACCACTCATCCCTATCAATACTATTTTTCATAAAAATTATTTATAGTTTTACACTCTGCTATTTTCATCTTATTTATTAAGTATTCAACACTCTCTGATATATTAAAATTGGTTCAGAGAATAACTTTCATCTCTTCCCAATTTAAGGGGTTGCTATTATTTATTAAAACAATACTAGCTTTGTTTACTATCTTACTTCTAATTCTCAAGTCAAAGAGAGTTAATATCGTTGGATCAGCAAATTTTCGTATTTCATCAATACGTTGTATAAAGAGATTAAGCTCTTCGGGCTTACCATTGAACTCGGGAACACTTTTCAAGAAATCAAGAACATTTGCGGTCGTCATAGTGATAACAGTTCTCTTGAGTGGAGTTGTTGTTTTGTTTATAGTTGTTGTTGGTTAAGCGTGGTAATTTTCTTTAGCTCCCCTTTTACGGACTTTTTCTTTGTTTTCGCTTTGTTAATAGAATATATGTATTTTTTTCACTGTTTTATTATACTGATTATTTTAAAAAATTATATATTATAGTAGAATATATTAGATCGTTTGTTTCCTTCATTTTTATAGTGATTTAAACACTTTTATATACTGTTTTGTAGCAGATTTTAATTTAATGACTTAAGCCCTAAACACATAACGGCGAGTTGCGAGTGCGAGTAAAAACTAAGCTTTTTGCATGCGAGAATTTGTGCTTTTGTGCTTTTACAAAATCATCAAAATGCTTTCGAGCAGCTGATTGTCATACTCTCAATCATAATTCAATTGTCAATTGTATACAAAGCTGTTCATATAACAAACAATAAATATAACAAAATGAATAAAATCGAAATTATTAACGGGTTAAATAAAGTAATTACTATAGTAGGCATCGCGTTTAATGCCTATCAGCTGATTCTCCTGTCATCTGATTTTTCTCGCACAGAAAATAGAATCAATTATATTTCCCTTGCGCGTGTTTTTACAACCTAAGTTGGCAACTCCACACGAAAAAGCTTTACTATCGATCTCGCTTCCACATATAGAAAAAATAATGCTGCCTCATACTCGTTTTTTCTCGCACTCGCAACTCGCAGTTATGTGTTTAGGGCTTTATTTATTTTAAACTTGTGGAACATCTAAAGTGTTTCCGTTTAAAATATTTTGGTTCGTAAATAACGACTGCGCCAATTATATTTCTATATTTTGTATAAAAAAACAATTTTTATTAAGTTATTTTAAGAGTTTCTTTTTTTTTGATTATATTTTTCTGAATGAATGAATACATTAAAAACAAATTGACAAACAAAACTAATTATTCAAACAAATATTGTTTTAACAGAAATAATTGGAATAGGTTTAAGTTTACAAAGTTTAAACATATCAGAACTTAAAATCATATCTACTAATAATAATTGAGTTTAAAATGAAAATAGGTAATAATATTAAAAAGAATATAGTTAATAATTAATAATACAAAGTAAACTAAATAAAATAAATAACTAGGAAGAAGAGAGGAGTTATTAGGGATATGTACAATAATATCTGTGGCCATATGGAAGAGTAGCTTAAGTCGACTTAAGCGAGAATTGAGGTATTGCGTTGGGAGCTTTATAAAGGTAAAGACGCTTAAATGTGTTTAATCCGTTTTGAAACAATCTTATTTTTAACAATATTATGTGCGTTTACTTTTTAGCTTAAGTCTTTTGAATCAACAATGCATTCATCAAAACAACTTATGTGCACATAGTTTTGTTTACATATTCCGATCTTATAAATGTTCACCTTAAAAACAAAAAAAAAATTTTTTTCTAACAGCTTATGTTTACATGGGTTTTTTTAATGAAATATTATTTTTGTATACAGTTATCTTAAGTGAATGTAAGCTCTTACGACGAAATGTCATTCATCGAAATAAACAAAAAACAAATATTTCAGAGCAGCTTATGTAGACATAAGCTATTCTAATGAAGCGACGCTAAAAACTAACGGTACTGTATGTTTACTTAAGTGTTGTTTGTTCTGCGAATTATTGCGTCAGCTTGCACGTAAGCGGCTTTCGTAAAATAATTGTTGTGCACGTTGCATCGTACGAAGATAAAATGGAATTTTCTGAAGAAGAATTATACGGATTTAACAGCGATAATTCTGTTTTAGATACGAATATTAATTTTAACGAATTAGATGCAAGCAATACAGATTCTGCGGTTGAAAATTATGATGTAAGTAATAAGTTATGATGCAAAAAGTGATAATACAATACAAAATTTTGTAATTTACGAAAGCAAGTTAGAAGCAGAAGCAAATACGGATCGGTCAACATCCCAAAAGGTGCAGAAGAAACTACGCAAAGAAGGTAAATCTTACATTACAAGCAGTGGCAAAATTGTGCCTTGCCGCGCGATTCAAATGTTACAGCCTTGCCGAAATAAATGCAAAGATAAAATTACACCAGAACAGCAACAACAAGTTCATTAACTCTACTGGCAACTGGGATCGTACCAATTGCGACAAGCGTTTGCAAGGAACCGGATGAATACATATAAATACTTTTTGGAAATAGGCGGTCAACGAGTTTTGGTGTGTCAGAAATGTTTTAAGCGGACTTTATGCGAAAGCGATCAGTTTTTTAAAACTGTAGTAAAAAAAATTGGAGGACATGGTGCTTTTACACATGGTGATCTACGTGGAAAACACCCAAACCTAAAAAAAACTGCTACCTGCAAAGGAAAGAGAAGTGATTGACTTTATAAATTCTTTCCCTTCGTATGAATCGGACTATACGCGACGTGACACATCCAGGAGATATTTGCCCGGCGATTTGTCTGTTGCTGAGCTTTACAGGTTTTATTACGAAAATCATGATCACTCTATACCAGTTACAAAATTTTGGCAGATTTTTCATACATTAAATTTAAAATTCAAAAAACCGAAACTAGACACTTGTCACAAATGTGAAAAATTTCAGTCCATAATAGCAGTTACAGAAGCAGAATTGCTTGATGCCTTTAAATCCGAGCAAGCAGCTCATCACCACCAAGCGGAACAATCTTATGAATCAAAACGAGATGATAAGCAAAAGGCAAGTGCTGATGAAAATTTAAAAGTATTTTGCTTTGATTTGCAACAATGTCTTCCTACTCCATTTTTACGCTCGTGAGTATCGTTTTATAAAAGGCCATTGTGGACTTTCAATCTAACTGTGCATGATTGCTCAACAAATGAACCATTCTGCTATATGTGGCACGAAGCTTTGGCTAAACGTGGCGGCAACGAGGTAGCGTCATGTTTATTCCAACACTTACAAAGGCTACAACCCTCTGTCAAACATGTAATTTCTTATAGTGATTGCTGTCCTGGCCAGAATAAAAATTCTTTTGTTGCAACAATGTTTGCCTTATTCATGCAATTTACCGACACAACAGGATCAATAAGTATAATTGATCATAAGTTTTTGGTTCCTGGCCACACACATATGGAATGTGATAGTGATCATGCTTTGATTGAAAGGAAAAAAAAAACATCAGTACAATTTATTTGGACTGTTGGAGTAAAAAATAAGTTTCGCGTGAGTGAAATGAATAGAAACCAATTTATTGATTTTGCGAGTACTGCTAAGGAATTATTTTTATGGAGAAAGGTGGATGGCGATGGGCAGAAATACTGTTGGGGAGATATAAAGTGGTTACGATTTACCAAAGAATTTGGAACTTTTTTTTAAAACTTTCTTAGATGAAAATGAGCCTTTCAGAAAAATAAATTTAAAGAAAAGAGGCATAACCTCTACTAACAAAATAATTTAAAACAATGCTATTTTTCACCAATTGAAATTAATCGAAAGAAGAAACAAGATTTAATTGACATGTTGCCACTTATTGACGAAATGTATAAAGATTTTTATTTGAACTTAAATACTGCAGACATGTTGGACTTCCACCCGGATTTAACTGAAGCTGATGAGATTTTTGAATGAATATAAAATTTCATATTCAACAATATCATATTATTATTTATTTTAGATTTTATTTATAATTTTTCGTTAAGAGCAAAAATATTGTCATGTAAGCAATAACCTTATCTACTTTAATTTCTTTAAATAAATTTGAATAAAACGTCTTATGTTTACTTAAAACTACACAAAACATACTTTTTTATTTCAATAGAAGCGCTTAAGTTACTTAAGGTCCAGTAAAACGCAAATTTCAGTATCGAAAAAGCTTTTAAGTAGAAAAGGTGTCAAATCTTCTTTATTCGCCAATAGCTTTTTAAAATTTTAACTTTTCCTTTCTAATAAACGTGTTACCAATATGTTAGTTTATAGATTATTCGCAAAAATCAATTAAAATAAAAATTACATAAAATTGGTGATGTCTCAAAACTTCAATTTTCGACTTAAGCTACTCTTCCATGTGACCACAGATGTATAACTTTATGAGTACGCGGTGTCGATTTTTTATAGAACTCATGTAAGATTATGGGATTTGACTCGCTGTAGTCTAACATTTTTGAGACAAATATTTTTATTGAGAATACAGATAGGAGAAAGATAGAATGTTGACCAATTAAAAGGAGAATTTTGGTTAAGAATGGCTACAATTAAATTGTTTTCGTGGAAAAGACCTCTTTTGGTATAAGAATTAACTAATGACAATGCGTTTGGAAAAAATGGTTGAATGCCAGCATTTTTATATCTATAAAGATTAGAAAATCTTTTTATATGTGTTTCAAAATTTCGATTAATACAGAACCGTTAAATACTTCTTTCTAAAACTTCTAACTCAAATGCCAAAGTTGGTGAAATAGTGAACCATACAGGAAAACCGTAAAGAATTGATGAACGGATGCTTATTTTATAGATTAATAATTTTGTTTTTTGCTAAAATTTTTATTAACAAGTAATTTTGTTGTCTTTTTAACAATACGTGCATGATCATTGAATTTAAATAATTTGTTAAATGTACTTTGAGGTACAACATAATATGGACATTTGCCTGAAGCATTTCTAAAACATATTGCTTCTGATTTCAGAGGGTTTATTTTAAATTCCCAACTTTTGTAATATTCATCAATTATAGAAAGATATTTTTACTAATTCTTAAGCAATAAATGGCGATTTGTGACTAGCATAAATAAGTGAATCATCAGCATATAAAATACTATTCGAACCATTATACATATATGTGTGGAAAATCATAAATTAAAATATTATATAGAAATATTATATAAAATATTATATAGTGCTCCTTGAGGTACGCCGCTGTTATGCTTATCTGAATATCATTAATATTAACAAAGAATTTCCTGTTTTAAAAACAGCTACTTAAAATTTTAATAGTAAAAGGATTAAAACCAATTTGAATTAATTTATAAATAATCCCTTTATGAAAAGCTTTATCAAAAGCTTTTTCAATGTGTAAAGATATGGCTACGGTACAATTTTGATCACGGAGGTTTAAAATAACATCATTGTGAAATTTAACTAAAGCATCAATTGCAGAATGATTTCTTTTGAATCCAAACTGATAACAGGTTATATAATCATGATTGACAGAGATATCTATCTTTTCTCTAATAATTTGTTCAAAAAATTTGCCAATATTTGAAAGTAATGACATTGGTCTCGGTATTGAAACGAAGAAAAGTTGTCGAAAACAAAAATAAAATTATTAAAGGTTGGTAGAACTGCATTATTTTACTTTGTTATTTTTGAGATTATAAAATTTTTTTTTTTAAAGTTTTTTTGTATTTTAAACAAAAAGTCAAACAATGGCAAGTACAGAATTTTATTTTCAAGTTCAAGTGAAGATGATGAAATAATGAAGGTAAGCATACATCGGAAGATTTTACGACAGAACGTTAATATATTTGCCATCCCAGATTCAATGAAAGTTACGTTATTTTTATAAAATCATTTTTAAGTAAATATTTTTTTAAGGTTCGTGAACATATTTAGACTCAATAAAACTTCTTTTCGATACGTCCTGGAACAAATCCGTCCAAATTTGATATGCAGCATGCGAGAGTCTACAATTACGCCAACAATTAAACTGGCAACAGCTCTGCGATTTTTTGCACAAGGATGAGATCAACTAAGCGTTGGAAGGAAATGACTTTAATTTGGGGTTTTATGCCCTTTCGAAAACCCTTAGCAAATTCTGGATTTTTTTCCATTTGACACCATTTTTTCTAGTTGCTGCACTGTCGTTATTTTCATTATACCCTATACCACTATGTGGTTTGGGTATAATGACTTTGTGCTGCTGTTTGTAACAACCAAAAATATTTGACCTACACCCATCTTTAATTATACCGATCGAATCAGTATCACTATCTGATTCGATTTAACGATGTCCGTCCGTCCGTCCGTCCGTCCGTCCGTATGTGTGTCCATGTAAAGTTTGTAATCAAACTGCAGGTCGCAAATATGAATATATTTTGACGAAATTTGGTATTTGATCTTTAATCGGCCAAGGGATGAACGCTATTGAAATTGGTGAGAATCGGTCCACGTTCAGACCTAGCCCCCATACAAATGAACCCTATGAAATCAACATATATTGCCATAAGATCCAAATTATCATGCAAATCTTAGTCAAATTGGGTTTGTATGTATATATTACATCCATTAATCATTAGTCCAAAAATGATCCCTATTGGAAAACTCTTAGTCATAGGCCCCATATAGAGCTGCTTCCCGATCTTCACTTAAATCTATCAAAAAACAAAAATATTGCACTGATTCTTCTCAAATTTTGTTTGTATATATTTTTGCAAAATACAGGAGACTTTACCAAACATGGTCAGGATCGGTCCATTTTTGGGCCTAGTCCCCATATAGATATAGCATCCGATATGAACTTTTTCAAAAAACAAATATTTCAGAGCAGCTTATGTAGACATAAGCTATTCTAATGAAGCGACGCTAAAAACTAACGGTACTGTATGTTTACTTAAGTGTTGTTTGTTCTGCGAATTATTGCGTCAGCTTGCACGTAAGCGGCTTTCGTAAAATAATTGTTGTGCACGTTGCATCGTACGAAGATAAAGTGGAATTTTCTGAAGAAGAATTATACGGATTTAACAGCGATAATTCTGTTTTAGATACGAATATTAATTTTAACGAATTAGATGCAAGCAATACAGATTCTGCGGTTGAAAATTATGATGTAAGTAATAAGTTATGATGCAAAAAGTGATAATACAATACAAAATTTTGTAATTTACGAAAGCAAGTTAGAAGCAGAAGCAAATACGGATCGGTCAACATCCCAAAAGGTGCAGAAGAAACTACGCAAAGAAGGTAAATCTTACATTACAAGCAGTGGCAAAATTGTGCCTTGCCGCGCGATTCAAATGTTACAGCCTTGCCGAAATAAATGCAAAGATAAAATTACACCAGAACAGCAACAACAAGTTCATTAACTCTACTGGCAACTGGGATCGTACCAATTGCGACAAGCGTTTGCAAGGAACCGGATGAATACATATAAATACTTTTTGGAAATAGGCGGTCAACGAGTTTTGGTGTGTCAGAAATGTTTTAAGCGGACTTTATGCGAAAGCGATCAGTTTTTTAAAACTGTAGTAAAAAAAATTGGAGGACATGGTGCTTTTACACATGGTGATCTACGTGGAAAACACCCAAACCTAAAAAAAACTGCTACCTGCAAAGGAAAGAGAAGTGATTGACTTTATAAATTCTTTCCCTTCGTATGAATCGGACTATACGCGACGTGACACATCCAGGAGATATTTGCCCGGCGATTTGTCTGTTGCTGAGCTTTACAGGTTTTATTACGAAAATCATGATCACTCTATACCAGTTACAAAATTTTGGCAGATTTTTCATACATTAAATTTAAAATTCAAAAAACCGAAACTAGACACTTGTCACAAATGTGAAAAATTTCAGTCCATAATAGCAGTTACAGAAGCAGAATTGCTTGATGCCTTTAAATCCGAGCAAGCAGCTCATCACCACCAAGCGGAACAATCTTATGAATCAAAACGAGATGATAAGCAAAAGGCAAGTGCTGATGAAAATTTAAAAGTATTTTGCTTTGATTTGCAACAATGTCTTCCTACTCCATTTTTACGCTCGTGAGTATCGTTTTATAAAAGGCCATTGTGGACTTTCAATCTAACTGTGCATGATTGCTCAACAAATGAACCATTCTGCTATATGTGGCACGAAGCTTTGGCTAAACGTGGCGGCAACGAGGTAGCGTCATGTTTATTCCAACACTTACAAAGGCTACAACCCTCTGTCAAACATGTAATTTCTTATAGTGATTGCTGTCCTGGCCAGAATAAAAATTCTTTTGTTGCAACAATGTTTGCCTTATTCATGCAACAGGATCAATAAGTACAGGATCAATCAATAAGTATAATTGATCATAAGTTTTTGGTTCCTGGCCACACACATATGGAATGTGATAGTGATCATGATTTGATTGAAAGGAAAAAAAAACATCAGTACAATTTATTTGGACTGTTGGAGTAAAAAATAAGTTTCGCGTGAGTGAAATGAATAGAAACCAATTTATTGATTTTGCGAGTACTGCTAAGGAATTATTTTTATGGAGAAAGGTGGATGGCGATGGGCAGAAATACTGTTGGGGTGATATAAAGTGGTTACGATTTACCAAAGAATTTGGAATTTTTTTTTAAAACTTTCTTAGATGAAAATGAGCCTTTCAGAAAAATAAATTTAAAGAAAAGAGGCATAACCTCTACTAACAAAATAATTTAAAACAATGCTATTTTTCACCAATTGAAATTAATCGAAAGAAGAAACAAGATTTAATTGACATGTTGCCACTTATTGACGAAATGTATAAAGATTTTTATTTGAACTTAAATACTGCAGACATGTTGGACTTCCACCCGGATTTAACTGAAGCTGATGAGATTTTTGAATGAATATAAAATTTCATATTCAACAATATCATATTATTATTTATTTTAGATTTTATTTATAATTTTTCGTTAAGAGCAAAAATATTGTCATGTAAGCAATAACCTTATCTACTTTAATTTCTTTAAATAAATTTGAATAAAACGTCTTATGTTTACTTAAAACTACACAATACATACTTTTTTATTTCAATAGAAGCGCTTAAGTTACTTAAGGTCCAGTAAAACGCAAATTTCAGTATCGAAAAAGCTTTTAAGTAGAAAAGGTGTCAAATCTTCTTTATTCGCCAATAGCTTTTTAAAATTTTAACTTTTCCTTTCTAATAAACGTGTTACCAATATGTTAGTTTATAGATTATTCGCAAAAATCAATTAAAATAAAAATTACATAAAATTGGTGATATCTCAAAACTTCAATTTTCGACTTAAGCTACTCTTCCATGTGACCACAGATGTATAACTTTATGAGTACGCGGTGTCGATTTTTTATAGAACTCATGTAAGATTATGGGATTTGACTCGCTGTAGTCTAACATTTTTGAGACAAATATTTTTATTGAGAATACAGATAGGAGAAAGATAGAATGTTGACCAATTAAAAGGAGAATTTTGGTTAAGAATGGCTACAATTAAATTGTTTTCGTGGAAAAGACCTCTTTTGGTATAAGAATTAACTAATGACAATGCGTTTGGAAAAAATGGTTGAATGCCAGCATTTTTATATCTATAAAGATTAGAAAATCTTTTTATATGTGTTTCAAAATTTCGATTAATACAGAACCGTTAAATACTTCTTTCTAAAACTTCTAACTCAAATGCCAAAGTTGGTGAAATAGTGAACCATACAGGAAAACCGTAAAGAATTGATGAACGGATGCTTATTTTATAGATTAATAATTTTGTTTTTTGCTAAAATTTTTATTAACAAGTAATTTTGTTGTCTTTTTAACAATACGTGCATGATCATTGAATTTAAATAATTTGTTAAATGTACTTTGAGGTACAACATAATATGGACATTTGCCTGAAGCATTTCTAAAACATATTGCTTCTGATTTCAGAGGTTTTATTTTAAATTCCCAACTTTTGTAATATTCATCAATTATAGAAAGATATTTTTACTAATTCTTAAGCAATAAATGGCGATTTGTGACTAGCATAAATAAGTGAATCATCAGCATATAAAATACTATTCGAACCATTATACATATATGTGTGGAAAATCATAAATTAAAATATTATATAGAAATATTATATAAAATATTATATAGTGCTCCTTGAGGTACGCCGCTGTTATGCTTATCTGATTATCATTAATATTAACAAAGAATTTCCTGTTTTAAAAACAGCTACTTAAAATTTTAATAGTAAAAGGATTAAAACCAATTTGAATTAATTTATAAATAATCCCTTTATGAAAAGCTTTATCAAAAGCTTTTTCAATGTCTAAAGATATGGCTACGGTACAATTTTGATCACGGAGGTTTAAAATAACATCATTGTGAAATTTAACTAAAGCATCAATTGCAGAATGATTTCTTTTGAATCCAAACTGATAACAGGTTATATAATCATGATTGACAGAGATATCTATCTTTTCTCTAATAATTTGTTCAAAAAATTTGCCAATATTTGAAAGTAATGACATTGGTCTCGGTATTGAAACGAAGAAAAGTTGTCGAAAACAAAAATAAAATTATTAAAGGTTGGTAGCAATGCATTATTTTACGTTGTTATTTTTGAGATTATAAAATTTCTTTTTTTAAAGTTTTTTTGTATTTTAAACAAAAAGTCAAACAATGGCAAGTACAGAATTTTATTTTCAAGTTCAAGTGAAGATGATGAAATAATGAAGGTAAACATACATCGGAAGATTTTACGACAGAACGTTAATATATTTGCCATCCCAGATTCAATGAAAGTTACGTTATTTTTATAAAATCATTTTTAAGTAAATATTTTTTTAAGGTTCGTGAACATATTTAGACTCAATAAAACTTCTTTTCGATACGTCCTGGAACAAATCCGTCCAAATTTGATATGCAGCATTCGATAGTCTACAATTACGCCAACAATTAAACTGGCAACAGCTCTGCGATTTTTTGCACAAGGATCAGATCAACTAAGCGTTGGAAGGAAATGACTTTAATTTGGGGTTTTATGCCTTTTCGAAAACCCTTAGCAAATTCTGGATTTTTTTCCATTTGACACCATTTTTTCTAGTTGCTGCACTGTCGTTATTTTGATTATACCCTATACCACTATGTGGTTTGGGTATAATGACTTTGTGCTGCTGTTTGTAACAACCAAAAATATTTGACCTACACCCATCTTTAATTATACCGATCGAATCAGTATCACTATCTGATTCGATTTAACGATGTCCGTCCGTCCGTCCGTCCGTCTGTGTGTCCATGTAAAGTTTGTAATCAAACTGCAGGTCGCAAATATGAATATGTTTTGACGAAATTTGGTATTTGATCTTTAATCGGCCAAGGGATGAACGCTATTGAAATTGGTGAGAATCGGTCCACGTTCAGACCTAGCGCCCATACAAATGAACCCTATGAAATCAACATATATTGCCATAAGATCCAAATTATCATGCAAATCTTAGTCAAATTGGGTTTGTATGTATATATTACATCCATTAATCATTAGTCCAAAAATGATCCCTATTGGAAAACTCTTAGTCATAGGCCCCATATAGAGCTGCTTCCCGATCTTCACTTAAATCTATCAAAAAACAAAAATATTGCACTGATTCTTCTCAAATTTTGTTTGTATATATTTTTGCAAAATACAGGAGACTTTACCAAACATGGTCAGGATCGGTCCATTTTTGGGCCTAGTCCCCATATAGATATAGCATCCGATATGAACTTTTTCATATCTGCAGCCGAAAAAATTAATAAAAATCCCACTCAAATTTTGTTTATGCTTATTTTCTATATCCAGTTAGTTGGGCCTGAGAGATAGGGTCTCTAAACGCATGGTATAGGGTATCGTATAGTCGGTCTAGACCGACTATAATTTTCTTACTTGTTTTTAAATTAATTTTTCGTAGTCGTTTCAACTTCGATACTAAAAATGACGACGACAGAAAAAAACATTCCTTTGTCGTTATTAACTTCGTTTCCAAATGGAGAATACCAATATATTTTGGATACATGTCGATAACTCCAACAGTGATGCCAAACTGTCGTTTTTATATTTCAAACGACAACGCCCATGGGAATAGGCCCGATTATTCATCTTCGTTTTGAGTTATATGCGCTCCTATTTATTTGACCGCAGCTGTATATCGTTGAGCGTCTTCTATTTGGCATTTTTAACTTTGAAATTCATTAACCCATTATGAACCTATTTAACATTTTGCATTTTTGTGAGAGTTTTCTTTAATATGGGATTATCTCATAAATAGACATATGTCATGTATGTTTTTATATAAACTGAATAAAAGCTAGGTCCACAAGCTTTACTTTGATGTATGTCATGACCACTTAACCCTTTCAGAACCGGATATATTTGGTATTTTATCTACATTTTTAAGGCTTTTTGAAAAATATATTGATATTAGGTAGATTTTTCATATTTTTTTATTTTATTTATTTAATTCATATTTGTAATGCTTTTTGGAAAATATATTTCTTTTTCCAAGATAGTTAAAATTTATCTTATTTTTTTTAATCGTGGCGACAGCTTTTTATTCATTGTCCAAAAATATGGCAAATTGCGCGATTTACTCTTCTATTTTTACATAATTTGAATGAAATAGTAGGCTATCTGAATTTAAAAATGTTATGGGGAAATATACCAACATATTATATATATTTTTTTAAAACGTTTTTTTTCTTGTGGAAATTTCGAAACTTTTGATATTTTGTTCTTGAAAATTTATAAAATAAAATGGAAATGAATAAATTGGTGCAAGTTTACAGTTTGTTTGGGTGCCAAGAAGAGGGTAAAGTTACTCGAGAAGTGATAACCCACTTGGTAAATAACAAAGTTATACACTAGTCAATATCTAAACTTTGGGGGTCCATAACTCGGAAAATAGGCTTGATCGATAAAAAATATTTTCCTGGAATCACCCCAAAAGCCCCTACCAAAAAAAAATTAAAAGAACCGGGGCATCGCCCCTAAACTAGACTTGTTCTCCCAAATTTAGCAAAAAGCATTTAATCCAAATGGGGCCAGGGAAAACCTGTTTCAAAGAGATTATGGGATCAGCTTACAATACAATTAAATAAGTTTGACCCTCCAGTTAAAGAAGAAAAAATTTTAAGGAAAGGTACAATTATTTTGAGAAGTTTTTTAAGTGTTCCAATTATACGTACATAGATACATTTTTATTGGTTTATGCCGACCAAAAACACAATGTCAAGAAAAAGCTATCGTTCAATAAGGCATCTAAAAAGAGTACTGGAGGTGTACCATACGAGGAAAAGTTATTAACATGTGCTGAAGAACAAATTATTCAGGCTGCCGGTATAGGAGTTTCTGTTGATGGCCTTTCATCGAACAAATCTTTTGGTTCTTCTAAAACCGCGGAACAAATTTGTGATGATGATATCGAAAAAGCTTTAAATGATATGGCAGATAAGGAAGACGACGAAAATATAAATGAACCTGAAGCAGTAGAGAAGGAACCCATTCAGCCCTGTTCTAGAAACGTTATTTGAATAAGAATTTAAAATAAAATAAAATTGAAATTTTTGGTTTCTTTAAAACACAAATTTTATATTTTGGAAGTATTTTTCGAAATAATTTTTTTTATTGTCATATGACACGAAATATATGGTTTAGGTTCAGAACCATATGTTATTTAGAAACCGAGGTTCTTTAATCAATTTCACAAAAAAAAAACCTTAAATAATTTTTGCATGTTTTTCCTTAAGTTTATAAAAAAATAAAAAAAAATATATTTTCTTTTAAAATAAAATTTTTTTTTTGTTCTTCAATTTCATTCAAGAATGACTTCAATTTTTGAAATAAGTTAGGCATCACCAAATAACATTCAACATTCAAATAAATTGGAATTTACTGGCATCACCTCTGTTTCGAACATAAACAAAGTTGTGGCAGTCAGAGGCAAAAAATATATATGTGATTTGAGTGAAATATTCAGCCCTGTTCTTGAAACGTTGTTATTTGAATAAGAATGAATTTAAAATAACATGAAATTTAAATTTTGGGTTTCTTGAAAACACAAATTTTATATTTTCCAAGTATTTTTGAAATCAGTATTTTTATTGTCATATAACAAAAATTATAATATTTCATTAAAATATATAAACTAAGAAGGATACATGTTGTATCCTTTGCAGCTATTTACTGAAATAAAAACTTTTGAAAATTCTTAAACTTTTTTTTTGTTTGTTTTATTTTTACTTTTTTATTTATTTCATGTAAAAATAAATTTTTTTTAAATTTTCATTGACCAAAGTAAATTGATTATATTGTATAGATGGTATAAATAAAAGAAATTGATGAAATAAATGTATAATATAAAATTTTAGAAAATCTGATTTTTGAAAATTAACAAAGTCTTAAACAAAAATGTAGAGATACTTAGAAAATTTGATGAAGGATTTATTAAATTGTAAAATGGATCATATATAATAATATAAATTAAACTATTTTCAAAAAAAAAAAAAAAAAGGAAAATACAATAAGAACAATGAAAACAAATAAATGATAATGCTAAAACAATATTAAGACTATAATAAGCACACTTTGTATAAGCAAAATACAATTATATTACAGAATATTTAGATAACAAACATTTTTTTTAAACAAATAATAATTTTAAAATGTTAGTAATTAAAGTATTATAAAATATAAATAGAAACCAATTAAAAAAAAAAAATTATTTAATAATCGACATTTAAAAATTTAAATATACAAATACCATTTTTACGAAAACTATAACTAATTATTTTTCAATATAAACATTTAAGAATGTTATACTTATTTAATAATTTTACACTATGCACCGTTATATTGTTAACAAAAAAAATCATCCAAGTTTATAATAAAATTGTATGATTTTCTTGAACGACGAGGGTGTAGTGTACTCGTGAACATAGGATCAAGTGTAAACCCAGATCAATCATTCACAAGTACACAAATACGTATGTATGTTTGTGGTGACGAATGAGTCAGGTTTACAAAATGTATGTTTGTACGTTTGATACTGAAAGAATGTAGAACGCAAACAAATATATTGTAAACAAAAAAGTTTAATGACTTATTTGTTTAAGCATATCACCAATTTGTGTAACATTACACCAAATTGTGTATGAATGATCGATACATTGTTTGACTGTGACGTTTTGACATTTGACGAAAGAGAAAAACACTCAAAATCACCAACACAACGTAAACATAAATTTTTAGTGCTAAGTATTGAGTAAATTCTACTCAACCATATCAATGTAAAATAAATATATAAGAATTGATTTTGTTTAATAAAGAGGACAGTCATAATCAAGACTGAAGGAAAACAAAAAGCTCTAGTTTTCACAACAATGTGCTCATGGGGTGGATCATCAAATATAAGTGGACATCTACATTTGAAGTTATTAGCATTTTCTCTTTCAGATCAATTTTTGCTCCTAGCGGTGCACAGTGGTTCAAACAAAAAAAAAGTGGTAATAAGTCTGGAACTTCTAAACTATTGGTTGGATTGGAACAGTATATTCTAGGCGATTGTAGCCAAGGATATAGGCTTTCAAAATATTTATTTTTGAGATACCCTGTTGTAACACAGGGTGAGCTACAGGGTGCCAAAGTCGACCACCTCGAGGTGGAAAATGCTTTCAAAGCTTGTAACTTTTATAAATATGAAGTGAGTTTTACGTTTTTTAAATTTTTCCAATAACCATTAAATTATTAACAAAAAACGTGCTTATACTACCTAGTTATCGCTTATGGTTTAAAAAATATTTGATTTTAAAAATCAACATTTGAACTTTTCACCAAATACTTTCTTGGTTTTTCGCAAATAACATTTTTATTAAAATATATAAAAAAAAATCTAAAAATATGAGGCAATAGCCAGTACTTTAAAAAAAAATACGTTGCAGTATTTTTTGAATTATTTCAAACCGTTTAGTGAGCACAAAATCTTAAATTTGACTTTTTGAATCAGGTTCTAAAAATTGCAAATTTTTGCCAAAAAATACCCTTCATTCTTTCACTTTTTTCTCAAAACCTTGGTAAAACATGTATATATTTTTCTACATATTTTAAAAGAATATGCTTCAAGAATGGTCGTAAGCGAAATTTTTAATATTTTTGGACATGCACCCTACGTCCAGCATTGGACGAAATTGGGCAATTTTTAAAAAAAAAAACTAAGTTTTAAAAGTTAATACAAAAATATCCGCTCGATTTCTTCAAATATTTCATCGCAGTATTAAAGCACCAAATATTTTTATTTATTTGCCGCAATAAAATTCACCGCCATTACATAAACGTGGTCAGGAGGGCTTAAATGGTGGAAAAAGTCAAATTTTCATACGAATTTTTTTTGTTAACATAAAAAACATATTAAGATTAGTTATTTTTATATTTTATTTAATGATTCAGAACGGCATTTAAATTATCCAAAACACTTCAAAAAATCATTTTGATAACGTTAATAGTTTTTGAGATATTGATATTCAAATTTCAGAAAAAAATATAGAAAAACTATGGTTTTTCGTTTTTTTTTGGTTTTTTCGGTAAAGTGTTCCCAAAATTTTTGAATTTTACTTATTATTATATATAGTGTTAAAGAAGACATATTTATCTATTCAACGATATATAACATGTCTATCAAATATATTGCAACGTGCTGAAATAATGACCCCAAACCACACTCCACAGGCAAAAATTTAGCTATTTCTCTATTTGTTCATATAAATGGTCATTTACATAGTGAATGACATATTTTTTTTATTGTTTTTTGGTAAAGGGTTGCATACGTTTTTATACCCTCCACTCCAGTGTGCAGAGGGTATATATAAGTTTGTCATTCCGTTTGTAATAATTAGAAAAAAAAATTTGGACCCCATAAAATATATATATTTGTGATCGTTATAACAACCGGAGTTGATATAGCGATGTCCGTCTGTCCGTCTGTCCGTCTGTCCGTCTGTCCGTCTGTCCGTCTGTGGAAATCACGATGACGGCATCAATCGGGCAGCTAGGATGCTCGTTGGCATAAAAAATGATTCATTAACATCCTGAAAAGTTTGCTATTTAAAATCGTCCAAATCGGTCGGTTAGGGCCCGAGATTTGAATGAAGAACTAAAAAAAGTCTTGAAAAAATATAATTTTCTATGTTGTTCTTGTCACGATCACGCCCTCAATAGGATAGCTAGGGTGATAATTTTTAGTGAGAATGATTCACCAAATTCATGGGAAGATTTCTACTTCAAAAATCATTAAAATCGGTGGAACAGGTCCAGGTAAATCTATGAAAAATTAAAAAAAAAAATGAAAAACATGATGTTTCCATATTGTTCCTGTTGTTATTCTAAATGTTGCATTGTTGTCATAGCTGGACTTGTTGTTTTTGTGGTCGTTGTGGTAATAATATAATAAAAACAAACCCTTTGTACATTTTTTTGTGAACTCTGGTAGAAAATTTTAAAAGTTTCCATTGTTTTGGCATCACTAAAAAAATTTGTTAGATCATTTCTGTCATTGCCACGAGCCTGCATGCAAAATTTCAGATCGATTGGCTCACGGGAAAGGGGCTAAAAATCGATCCAAAATTTTGTCGACAAGCAGACACTACCAGTTAATATAAAGGCAGTAAATAAAGGGAGTAAAAGTTCACCAATAATTTAAAAAACAAATTTTTATGTATTAATTTATTTAAAGAAAAAAATAATTAAATGAAATAGTAATAATAATAAAAAAAAATAATATACAATACAAAAAAAAAAAGAATATATAAATAAAATAAAATAAAAATAAATGCATTCATAGCATTATAATACATATAAAAGGTCAATGTTTTCTAACCGTAACCGTAACGAGTCAGTTGTTTTTTTTTACATGAAAATCATTTAAAACAGTTCATGTGAAAAAAAGGCTGACACGTTACGTAACAGTTACATGTCGCTAACTTGTTCTTTACACAGGCTACTGCTTTTGGAGCCAACTTCAAGTCTATTTACATAGTTTCGTAAGCATAACTGATAAAATTGTTTCTATTATTTTTTGCTGTAAGTAATAAATTATAAATATACTGAATTTGCAAACTAAAATGGATACATATATTGGAGGTGCTTTAATACAAAAGAGTTAACGAAACAAAATCAAAAAAAAAACAACTCTACAACATCAACAATGGCAGTCATATGTTCTTCAAATAAAAAAAAAACTGCAAGTGTGTTTTGTTGGCTACAAAACAAAAATAGTGTTGACAATATAACAAAATATGTAAAAGAAGTTAGTGCTATGAAATATTTTATTTTGTTTAAAAAAAAAATCGCAAAATGAAAGGCTATAATTCCATTAATAATCAAAAGGCGTTAAACTAATTTATTTTTTTTTACGTTGTACTAATGCATTTTAAATAAGTAAAAGTAATTGTATATTTAAATAAAAATGCATTTGTATTATATGTTGCTGTCGTATTCAGAAAAATCAAGTAGCTGACTATACGACTACAAATGCTGCTGCCAGCAGTCGTCTATGTGTTTCATTCATGATGTTGCATTTTTTTGCGAGCAATACTTACATATATTCTAAATAAAGAAATAATAGTTCTTTTCATACTGCGAAATCTATACAAATATATGTACAAATACTATATGTCAAATTTCAAATTTGCAATAATTGATACATTTTTGAAAGAAAATTGTATAATATGAAATGTCTTTAATTTATTTCATAGAAAACAATTTTTTGAGGTGCGTGGATTTTCCATATTTACTGTTTTACTATTTTCGTAATGAGGTTAAATGAGTTAAAAAGAATTTAAAATATTTGAAAATATTAGGTGAGGATCCTCAAGATGTAATATACGATCGGTCTAAAACTTTTCACTTAGAGCCACAGTTAAATTCGAAACAACAAAAACCCATATATTTTGTGCATAAAGTTTAACATTAAATGTGCTTTTCTAAAATGTCTATATATTTTTCTCATTCATTTCTGACCATCTTCAATGTAAATTTACCAAAGTTTTTTTTATTGCAATATGTATATAAAACTTAAAAATTTAATATTTTTTATTGTGTATTAACTTATTATTCTGCGATTTTCATTACATCACAAAATGTTACAAATTGGCACTACTGTTTCAAAAACAGAAAACTTCTAAATCAGTTGAAAACAGTTGATCTGTAAAACTGTGTGTGAAATTGTGTCAAATAAAATTACAAATATTAATAAATATAATAATACATATATATATATTTTATTAATTTTGTTAAGAATTAGCACAAAATTGATTTTCCATTTTGCATTTCATTTATAAAGAATTCTGCCATATTTTGTTAAAGGGAAAATCCATTTTTGTTATATTAAAAAAAACAGACTTGCATTTAATTTTTCCGTGACTGTCTCAATAATTGTGTAGATGCCACCACAATATTTTTTCTAATTAAAACAGTTGATCTGTAAAACTGTGTGTGAAATTATGTCAAATAAAATTACAAATATTAATAAATATAATAATACATATATATATATTATTAATTTTGTTAAGAATTAGCACAAAATTGATTTTCCATTTTGCATTTCATTTATAAAGAATTCTGCCATATTTTGTTAAAGGGAAAATCCATTTTTGTTATATTAAAAAAAAACAGACTTGCATTTAATTTTTCCGTGACTGCCTCAATAATTGCGTAGATGCCACCACAATATTTTTTCTAATTAAATATTAACCAATATCTAACTAGAATTATGATTTATTCTGACTAAAAAGTTCCAATTAAAAGTTATTCATCCCAATTATGAATATTCTCAAGGAATTTCTTTCTCACGGAAAATACATTTCTCGAGAAAAAAATTCCTCCAATTATAAATTCCGCGTGAACAAAAAATGATTAACTGGCATCATCGAATTTCGAAGCCACTTGCTTTGCTTATTGACAATTTATTTTCTATTTTTTGTGTGTGTGCAAACGACCCTACAATAAATGTCCCAATAAACATTTTTGTTTGCTATCAACTTGAGGTGCATTTGAGATCAAATACATTTCTCAAATCTCCAGCGTTAATTCTCAAATGCCCTCAATAGTTCGAATATAGTCTTCTCAACTTAAAAGGCACATTTTTATATGGCGATTTTCATAGTTATCAAATTGAGAAATTTGTGATTCTCAACTTGATAGCAAAGAAATATTTCCAATCGGTATCAAATGGAAGGTACGGAATTGCCATATTAAAAAATATTATACTAATTTTAGAAATGAAAACAATGTACTTTTTTTAATGTTTCAATTTAATTTCATTATATATTTAACATTACTATGTACATATTTAACATTAAATGTACATATTATGTACATTTTTTAAAATCTAGAATTAAAAATAAATGAATTAATTAGTTGTACATTTTTTGAAAAATTCGACAAAAAGCAGAAATAATTAAAAATATATCAATGATTTATTTGTACTTTTTTGGCATTTTTTAATTTAATTTATTATTTATGACATATTTAAATAATATCTCAGACTTAACACAAATCGTATTCAAGTTGAAAAAATGTTTGGTCTCAAGTGGAGAAAAGTGTTGGATATCCAATTGAGAGTAAAAATGTTTCTCAAAGATTGGAAAAAATGTTAAGTCTCAACTTGATGTCAAGTTGAAAGCAAACAAGGAGAAAAATTGTTCAACCCAAGTTGAGAATTACATTTGACATCAATTTAAGAACTTAACTTTTCTCCAACATTGGAGAAATAATATTTCTGGGGAATGACCGAAACTAACACATAAACAGTTTTTTCCTATTTGAAAAACATATGACTGTCATTGTTGCTGTTGTAGAGTTGTTATACCCTCCACTCCAGTTTGTCATTCCGTTTGTAATAATTAGAAAAAAAATTTTGGACCCCATAAAATTTATATATTTGTGATCCTTATAACAACCGGAGTTGATATAGCGATGTCCGTCTGTCCGTCTGTGGAAATCACGATGACGGCATCAATCCGGCAGCTAGGGTACTCGTTGACATAAAAATGATTCACTAACATCATGAGAAGTTTGCTATTTAAAATCGTCCAAATCGGTCGATTAGGGCCCGAGATTTGAATGAAGAACTAAAAAAGTCTTGAAAAAAAAAATAATTTTCTATGTTGTTCTTGTCACGATCACGCCCTCAATAGTGCAGCTACAGTGATCATTTTTAGTGAGAATGATTCACCAAATTCATGGAAAGATTTCTACTTCAAAAATCATTAAAATCGGTGGAACAGGTCCAGGTAAATCTATGAAAAATTAAAAAAAAAAATGAAAAACATGATGTTTCCATATTGTTCCTGTTGTTATTCTAAATGTTGCATTGTTGTCATAGCTGGACTTGTTGTTTTTGTGGTCGTTGTGGTAATAATATAATAAAAACAAACCCTTTGTACATTTTTTTGTGAACTCTGGTAGAAAATTTTAAAAGTTTCCATTGTTTTGGCATCACTAAAAAAATTTGTTAGATCATTTCTGTCATTGCCACGAGCCTGCATGCAAAATTTCAGATCGATTGGCTCACGGGAAAGGGGCTAAAAATCGATCCAAAATTTTGTCGACAAGCAGACACTACCAGTTAATATAAAGGCAGTAAATAAAGGGAGTAAAAGTTCACCAATAATTTAAAAAACAAATTTTTATGTATTAATTTATTTAAAGAAAAAAATAATTAAATGAAATAGTAATAATAATAAAAAAAAATAATATACAATACAAAAAAAAAAAGAATATATAAATAAAATAAAATAAAAATAAATGCATTCATAGCATTATAATACATATAAAAGGTCAATGTTTTCTAACCGTAACCGTAACGAGTCAGTTGTTTTTTTTTACATGAAAATCATTTAAAACAGTTCATGTGAAAAAAAGGCTGACACGTTACGTAACAGTTACATGTCGCTAACTTGTTCTTTACACAGGCTACTGCTTTTGGAGCCAACTTCAAGTCTATTTATATAGTTTCGTAAGCATAACTGATAAAATTGTTTCTATTATTTTTTGCTGTAAGTAATAAATTATAAATATACTGAATTTGCAAACTAAAATGGATACATATATTGGAGGTGCTTTAATACAAAAGAGTTAACGAAACAAAATCAAAAAAAAAAAACAACTCTACAACATCAACAATGGCAGTCATATGTTCTTCAAATAAAAAAAAAACTGCAAGTGTGTTTTGTTGGCTACAAAACAAAAATAGTGTTGACAATATAACAAAATATGTAAAAGAAGTTAGTGCTATGAAATATTTTATTTTGTTTAAAAAAAAAATCGCAAAATGAAAGGCTATAATTCCATTAATAATCAAAAGGCGTTAAACTAATTTATTTATTTTTACGTTGTACTAATGCATTTTAAATAAGTAAAAGTAATTGTATATTTAAATAAAAATGCATTTGTATTATATGTTGCTGTCGTATTCAGAAAAATCAAGTAGCTGACTATACGACTACAAATGCTGCTGCCAGCAGTCGTCTATGTGTTTCATTCATGATGTTGCATTTTTTTGCGAGCAATACTTACATATATTCTAAATAAAGAAATAATAGTTCTTTTCATACTGCGAAATCTATACAAATATATGTACAAATACTATATGTCAAATTTCAAATTTGCAATAATTGATACATTTTTGAAAGAAAATTGTATAATATGAAATGTCTTTAATTTATTTCATAGAAAACAATTTTTTGAGGTGCGTGGATTTTCCATATTTACTGTTTTACTATTTTCGTAATGAGGTTAAATGAGTTAAAAAGAATTTAAAATATTTGAAAATATTAGGTGAGGATCCTCAAGATGTAATATACGATCGGTCTAAAACTTTTCACTTAGAGCCACAGTTAAATTCGAAACAACAAAAACCCATATATTTTGTGCATAAAGTTTAACATTAAATGTGCTTTTCTAAAATGTCTATATATTTTTCTCATTCATTTCTGACCATCTTCAATGTAAATTTACCAAAGTTTTTTTTATTGCAATATGTATATAAAACTTAAAAATTTAATATTTTTTATTGTGTATTAACTTATTATTCTGCGATTTTCATTACATCACAAAATGTTACAAATTGGCACTACTGTTTCAAAAACAGAAAACTTCTAAATCAGTTGAAAACAGTTGATCTGTAAAACTGTGTGTGAAATTGTGTCAAATAAAATTACAAATATTAATAAATATAATAATACATATATATATATTTTATTAATTTTGTTAAGAATTAGCACAAAATTGATTTTCCATTTTGCATTTCATTTATAAAGAATTCTGCCATATTTTGTTAAAGGGAAAATCCATTTTTGTTATATTAAAAAAAACAGACTTGCATTTAATTTTTCCGTGACTGCCTCAATAATTGTGTAGATGCCACCACAATATTTTTTCTAATTAAAACAGTTGATCTGTAAAACTGTGTGTGAAATTATGTCAAATAAAATTACAAATATTAATAAATATAATAATACATATATATATATTATTAATTTTGTTAAGAATTAGCACAAAATTGATTTTCCATTTTGCATTTCATTTATAAAGAATTCTGCCATATTTTGTTAAAGGGAAAATCCATTTTTGTTATATTAAAAAAAAACAGACTTGCATTTAATTTTTCCGTGACTGCCTCAATAATTGCGTAGATGCCACCACAATATTTTTTCTAATTAAATATTAACCAATATCTAACTAGAATTATGATTTATTCTGACTAAAAAGTTCCAATTAAAAGTTATTCATCCCAATTATGAATATTCTCAAGGAATTTCTTTCTCACGGAAAATACATTTCTCGAGAAAAAAATTCCTCCAATTATAAATTCCGCGTGAACAAAAAATGATTAACTGGCATCATCGAATTTCGAAGCCACTTGCTTTGCTTATTGACAATTTATTTTCTATTTTTTGTGTGTGTGCAAACGACCCTACAATAAATGTCCCAATAAACATTTTTGTTTGCTATCAACTTGAGGTGCATTTGAGATCAAATACATTTCTCAAATCTCCAGCGTTAATTCTCAAATGCCCTCAATAGTTCGAATATAGTCTTCTCAACTTAAAAGGCACATTTTTATATGGCGATTTTCATAGTTATCAAATTGAGAAATTTGTGATTCTCAACTTGATAGCAAAGAAATATTTCCAATCGGTATCAAATGGAAGGTACGGAATTGCCATATTAAAAAATATTATACTAATTTTAGAAATGAAAACAATGTACTTTTTTTAATGTTTCAATTTAATTTCATTATATATTTAACATTACTATGTACATATTTAACATTAAATGTACATATTATGTACATTTTTTAAAATCTAGAATTAAAAATAAATGAATTAATTAGTTGTACATTTTTTGAAAAATTCGACAAAAAGCAGAAATAATTAAAAATATATCAATGATTTATTTGTACTTTTTTGGCATTTTTTAATTTAATTTATTATTTATGACATATTTAAATAATATCTCAGACTTAACACAAATCGTATTCAAGTTGAAAAAATGTTTGGTCTCAAGTGGAGAAAAGTGTTGGATATCCAATTGAGAGTAAAAATGTTTCTCAAAGATTGGAAAAAATGTTAAGTCTCAACTTGATGTCAAGTTGAAAGCAAACAAGGAGAAAAATTGTTCAACCCAAGTTGAGAATTACATTTGACATCAATTTAAGAACTTAACTTTTCTCCAACATTGGAGAAATAATATTTCTGGGGAATGACCGAAACTAACACATAAACAGTTTTTTCCTATTTGAAAAACATATGACTGTCATTGTTGCTGTTGTAGAGTTGTTATACCCTCCACTCCAGTTTGTCATTCCGTTTGTAATAATTAGAAAAAAAATTTTGGACCCCATAAAATTTATATATTTGTGATCCTTATAACAACCGGAGTTGATATAGCGATGTCCGTCTGTCCGTCTGTGGAAATCACGATGACGGCATCAATCCGGCAGCTAGGGTACTCGTTGACATAAAAATGATTCACTAACATCATGAGAAGTTTGCTATTTAAAATCGTCCAAATCGGTCGATTAGGGCCCGAGATTTGAATGAAGAACTAAAAAAGTCTTGAAAAAAAAAAATAATTTTCTATGTTGTTCTTGTCACGATCACGCCCTCAATAGTGCAGCTACAGTGATCATTTTTAGTGAGAATGATTCACCAAATTCATGGAAAGATTTCTACTTCAAAAATCATTAAAATCGGTGGAACAGGTCCAGGGAAATCTCTGAAAAAGTAAAAAAAAAAAATGAAAAACATGATATTTCTATATTTTTCTTGTTGTTATTCTAAATGTTGCATTGTTTTCATAGCTGGACTTGTTGTTTTTGTGGTCGTTATGGTAATAATATAACAAAAACAAACCCTTTGTACATTTTTTTATCAACTCTGGTAGAAAAATTTAAAAGTTTCCATTGTTTTGGCATCACTAAAAATATATGTTAGATCATTTCTGTCATTGCCACAAGCCTGCCTGCAAAATTTCAGATCGATTGGGTCACGGGAAAGTGGTTAAAATCGATCCAAAATTTTTTCGACAAGCAGACACTACGAGTTAATACAAAGGGAGTAAAAATTCACCAACATCTAAAGCAAATAATGCTAAAATACCTAGTTGTTAATAAAAAAAACAATTGGGCAATTCACAATGGGTAATGTATCGTTGTATCTCTTGTATCGTGTATCACTTTACAATAGTATAAAATTGTTGTTGGTAATTTTCACTGAAAAATCTGATACACGATCCAACTTCATTTGCTATGTTTTGTAAATGTTGTATATTGTATCATAACATATCAGTTCCAAGTGAATGCCAGTTTTTATGAAAAAGAAAAAACAAATACATAGAATATTATCAGCATAAATAATTATAAAATAAAATATGGCAAATAATGCAAATAACGCAAATACATCGATAAGTTTATTTATATAAAAATTAATGTTTATATTTTTAGTATGTATTTTCTCTTTCAGTACCAACCAAAACATTTAACATTTTTTTTTTTTTTCATTATAAATTAAAATGCAAGAGGTACGTAACTAAAACTCCAGGGTATATCTCACGACCAAAAAGCAAACACTGACAAGTGTTTTCTCTTATACAAAATAGCAGAAGCGACGAAGCGATCTTTCCTCGTTGGATCGAAAATTACTAAAGAAAGCGTTTTACAATATGAAAATACAACTGAGTGTTCACAACAAATGATTGTATTGTGTATTTCAATACAACATACAATATACAACACCTGTTGTGAATTGCCCAAATGTAAATTTAGCAAAAAAAATTATGTATTAATTTATTTAAAGAGAAAAACACAAAAATAACGTTTGATGTTGTATTTTTTGTGTGTAATATTTAAATATACATACATACACATATTAAATAATACAAATAATGTACATATATTATATATATGTATGTATGTATATTGATAGTTACTGCATGTTAGAAATAAATCGGTTATTTTATTTACATAAAATTCTGCAGTATTTTGTTGTGGGGAAAATACATTTCTTTTGTATTAACAGAGTGTCACTTCATTTTGCTCAGCGTGACTATGCCACAGTAGATGCCGCCATAATTTTTGTTTGTTCTAATTAGCTTTGCAATAGTTATTTCTATTTTAACATGAATGTTAATATTTTCAACTAGATATCATACAGAACAATGTTAAGAGTATACACGGGTTGGTCTTTTATTTCATACGTTTTTTCATTATTCTTTTACAAATATGAACATAAGTTTGGCATATTACCCACCAATCTCACATCACACTGCAAGTTCGAAAAACTCAATACACTCACATTTTTTTTATTAATACACACACATTTTCCGCAGTGGTCACACTAATGGCATCAAATTTTTCGTGCGAATAGTGGCAGACACTAACGATGATTAATGTTACCCTGTTATAAATTTAATGCAAATTTACTGGATCCTGTGAAATTGTAATTAAAGTTTTAACTTGTTAAATCTATTATAATGATTTATTTTTTGAAATGCGCATACAAAAACGTTTGTTAATTATAGAGCATAAATATTATTAACTATTATTAAAATAATACTAATAATAATAAATGTAAACATTTTCCCTCAAACATGTGCCTGTATAATAAACTTAGTAACTCTACTTAAAATAAAATAAGAGAGAGAAGTATACAAATTTTTTCAAGTTTACGCTTCGACAACATTTTAAAAATGAGATTGCAGTCAGATGTTTGAGCATAAAATATAATGGCGATGGATTCGACTAATTCGAACAATTTTTCGTTGATAATACGTACACAACGATTTTAGAATTTCAGTGTGATGTGAGATTGGGGGGTTAACTTTTTGTTGTCTTTACAAAATAGAGTTACCGAGTTCGTCAATGAGTTTTTTGCTTACAAAACAGTTCTACATAGTTATATAGAATTATTATTCTGCTTTACCTATAAAATATCTGATTGCGATTACATCTAATTTTTAAAAATTGTTTATAATTAATAAAGCATTATTATTCACATAAATACAAAATTTCACTTTTTAAATTTTCCATTCAAATTTAAGAAAATATCAATTATAATAAAAACTGAAAATAAAATTTCCAATTATAAATTAGAAAATATTAATTGAGTTTCAGAAAATCATATCAAAACGTCGGAAATAATAATTTTAAATTTAGAAATATCTTTACATTTAAAAATGTTTACATTTAAAAAAAATATTGCCATTCAGGAGATATTAATAACTTTTCAGTACCGCGATTCAGTAACTTCTTTTAACGATAGTCGAATTGTAAAAAAAAAGAAAATTGCAAAATTATCAGTAAAATTTTGAAACGATATTCGCTATTGTTAAAGTCAGCTGTTGTTGTTATCTAAACGACAACCATTTTTGTGTTGTTTATCCAATCGATAAAAACTTAAATTTTTAGGTTGAAATGTCGTCATACATAAATAAAAATCATGAAATAGTGAAAATATTTTGCTTTAATTAAAAAACTTTTTTATATAAATAAAAAAATTAAATATTCAATTCATTATTTCATTTTCAAATAAATAAACAGAAATATTAGTAAAAAAAAATAAAGATATTAAACATAAACATAAAATCATCCTGTCAAACACGAAGTAATTTGTTTTTTTCTATTCTTTGTGTTTTTCGCTTATTTTGACAGAGATGCCACTCCTTTACAATTTAAATAAATAGAAAAACAGATTTGTCGATATTAATTTAAATTCAATGAATTTAAGAAAACCTCAAATGATATTTAAGAATTGCTAACATAAAAATTGTTACATAAGTAAACGTAATTTTATGAGAATGTTATTTTTTATATATAAATTTTCACAATTTTTTTTGGATGAAAATTTGAAGTTTTTCAGAAAATAAAGATAACATTAAATTATTTTATTTAAAATGTTTGGGACTTTTCGTTTTTTGCGTTTTTCATCCCTAATTTGATTATTTATTATTATAAATTTATTCTCTATGTTTTCAAAATATGGCAATATTTTAAAAAAAAGTTGAGAGAGCTTTTTTTTTGGTTATTATTTTGTTACTCCATCCGACCTATATGGCCACAATGAAGAAATATTTGGCCAGTTAAAAGAAACTATACAGCCATCTCCAATTAGCACGATTTAATGCATATAGCCACTCTACACAACCATTACCTTTGCAATGGAGGTTAGTGCGAGCTATTTAATTAGCAAAAACTAAATTAAACGAGAAGTTATGTCATATAACCGGAAACGCATGCATATAGGTATATAACCAAAATGCATGCCGATCAGCAACCACGATGACCAAAAAGCAAACACCGAAATATATCCGAAATAATAGAAAAGAAGAAAACCAACCCAAAGAATTTGCTGAAATAATTTGGTATTAAGTTTAACAAATTGTTTACTTTTTCATTTACATTTATTATCAAGACTCAAACCGAGGTGGAGGGTATCAAAGATTCGGCACAGCCGAATTTAACACTCTTACTTGTTATTACTTCAAATAATTTTATATATCTTTTCAAAGAAGGTATAATTATAAGTTAATGTGAAATCCAATATGAAAGTGCAAATGTTGGATTAGCGGAACTGCTTGAAAACACTGAATCTAGAATAATATCCACATTTAGCAAAGAAGAAATAGAAATATGCAACAATTCAGAAGTTACGTTAATATGTAAATGGGGATGCGATGGAACATCTGGATTTTCTGAGTATAGACAACCAAGTGGAAGCAATTCAGAAATAGATTTTTCAACAATTTTTATGACATCATTAGTACCATTAAAAATGAGGCTATATATTGAGACAAGTTCTTCTTCTAGTAAGAGAGAATATCAGGACATATGGAG
This sequence comes from Cordilura impudica, assembly GCA_963682025.1. Lineage (NCBI taxonomy): Eukaryota > Metazoa > Arthropoda > Insecta > Diptera > Scathophagidae > Cordilura > Cordilura impudica. The sequence continues at coordinate 158,952,951 of OY821519.1, forward strand.
TAATTTAACACCCGGATCTAAGTTGCTATGTCGGCCAATCCGATTTGAGTACACAAAGGAAGACAAAATTACAACACAAAGCTTAGTGAGTTCAATAAATCAGGAAATTTCGAGATTGTCTCCAGTTTTTGTTTAAATATCTGGAAGTGTCATTAAAGTGTTATTTCAACCACTTTTTACAATGATTGATGGGAAAGTAGCCAATGCCGTTACAGATATAACATCTACTTGGAAATGTAATATATGTGGAAAGAAAAGTTCAGAATTTCATAACAGTTGTGATGAAATTCCTATTAATGAAAATGCTTCAAAATTTGGAATATCATCACTTCATGCAAGAATACGATTTATGGAATATTGCTTGCATCTCGCATATGATCTAAAATACCGGCAAATTCCAGGACAAGAAAATATACCAGTTAAAAATAATACTGATCTACACGCCATACGAAAAACTGAGAAGAAAAGAATTCAGGATGAATTTAAAATGCAACTTGGTCTAATTATCGATAAGCCTCTTTGTGGCTATTTAAGTTCAAATGATGGTAATACAGCAAGACGTTTCTTTGGAGATCCCGAAACTACTTCTTTGATTACTGGCATTGACACGGCTTTAATCGCACGGTTTAAAGTAATATTAGCTGTCATTAATAGTAAACAACAAATTAATGAGGAGAAATTGAAAATATATGCTAGTGGAACTAAGGAATTAATAATTAACTTATATCCTTGGAGGCCAATGACACCAACTGTACACAAAGTATTAGCTCATGGGAAAGAAATAATACAAAATAGCATCCTGCCCTTGGGAGAACTGACTGAAGAAGCACAAGAAGCTAAAAGCAGAGATGTCAAACACTTTAGACTTTTTAATACAAGAAAATGTAGCAAAGAAGCCCAAAATTCCGATTTAATGGAATATTTATTGATATCATCAGATCCAGTAATATACTCCATAAGAAGAAAATGGTTACCAAAAATATGTCCTGAAATAGAAAATGATGATTCCGAAGCTATGGATATAAAACATTTTTTATCTTTTGATATTTCTGATTGTTTTGTAGAAAATAACTAGTAAAAAAGCAGACAATTGTTATGTAATTTTAAGCCTATTGTAAAACAAATAAAAAAATACTCATTAAAAAAAATTTAGTTATATTTGTTAATAATGAAAATATCTTAGGCATTGGCTTTTTACCTGTTTTTTTTTTTTTTGTATAAAATCAGCATCAGAGTTTCGGGCAATTTTATGATCAGTTGAAACTCATTAGGTATATATTTCATACACCATTAACTTATAATTATACCTTCTTTGAAAAGATATATAAAATTATTTGAAGTAATAAAAACGTATGCAACCCTTTACCAAAAAACAATAAAAAAAATATGTCATTCACTATGTAAATAACCATTTATATGAACAAATAGAGAAATAGCTAAATTTTTGCCTGTGGAGTGTGGTTTGGGGTCATTATTTCAGCACGTTGCAATATATTTGATAGACATGTTATATATCGTTGAATAGATAAATATGTCTTCTTTAACACTATATATAATAATAAGTAAAATTCAAAAATTTTGGGAACACTTTACCGAAAAAACCAAAAAAAACGAAAAACCATAGTTTTTCTATATTTTTTTCTGAAATTTGAATATAAATATCTCAAAAACTATTAACGTTATCAAAATGATTTTTTGAAGTGTTTTAGATAATTTAAATGCCGTTCTGAATCAATAAATAAAATATAAAAATAACTAATCTTAATATGTTTTTTATGTTAACAAAAAAAATTCGTATGAAAATTTGACTTTTTTCACCATTTAAGCCCTCCTGACCACGTTTATGTAACGGCGGTGAATTTTATTGCGGCAAATAAATAAAAATATTTGGTGCTTTAATACTGCGATAAAATATTTGAAGAAATCGAGCGGATATTTTTGTATTAACTTTTAAAACTTAGTTTTTTTTTAAAAATTGCCCAATTTCGTCCAATGCTGGACGTAGGGTGCATGTCCAAAATTATTAAAAATTTCGCTTACGACCATTCTTGAAGCATATTCTTTTAAAATATGTAGAAAAATATATACATGTTTTACCAAGGTTGTGAGAAAAAAGTGAAAGAATGAAGGGTATTTTTTGGCAAAAATTTGCAATTTTTAGAACCTGATTCAAAAAGTCAAATTTAAGATTTTGTGCTCACTAAACGGTTTGAAATAATTCAAAAAATACTGCAACGTATTTTTTTTTTTAAAGTACTGGCTATTGCCTCATATTTTTAGATTTTTTTTATATATTTGAATAAAAATGTTATTTGTGAAAAACCAAGAAAGTATTTGGTGAAAAGTTCAAATGTTGATTTTTAAAATCAAATATTTTTTCATATTTATAAAAGTTACAAGCTTTGAAAGCATTTTCCACCTCGAGGTGGTCGACTTTGGCACCCTGTAGCTCACCCTGTGTTACAACAGGGTATCTCAAAAATAAATATTTTGAAAGCCTATATCCTTGGCTACAATCGCCTAGAATATACTGTTCCAATCCAACCAATAGTTTAGAAGTTCCAGACTTATTACCACTTTTTTTTTGTTTGAACCACTGTGCACCGCTAGGAGCAAAAATTGATCTGAAAGAGAAAATGCTAATAACTTCAAATGTAGATGTCCACTTATATTTGATGATCCACCCCATGAGCACATTGTTGTGAAAACTAGAGCTTTTTGTTTTCCTTCAGTCTTGATTATGACTGTCCTCTTTATTAAACAAAATCAATTCTTATATATTTATTTTACATTGATATGGTTGAGTAGAATTTACTCAATACTTAGCACTAAAAATTTATGTTTACGTTGTGTTGGTGATTTTGAGTGTTTTTCTCTTTCGTCAAATGTCAAAACGTCACAGTCAAACAATGTATCGATCATTCATACACAATTTGGTGTAATGTTACACAAATTGGTGATATGCTTAAACAAATAAGTCATTAAACTTTTTTGTTTACAATATATTTGTTTGCGTTCTACATTCTTTCAGTATCAAACGTACAAACATACATTTTGTAAACCTGACTCATTCGTCACCACAAACATACATACGTATTTGTGTACTTGTGAATGATTGATCTGGGTTTACACTTGATCCTATGTTCACGAGTACACTACACCCTCGTCGTTCAAGAAAATCATACAATTTTATTATAAACTTGGATGATTTTTTTTGTTAACAATATAACGGTGCATAGTGTAAAATTATTAAATAAGTATAACATTCTTAAATGTTTATATTGAAAAATAATTAGTTATAGTTTTCGTAAAAATGGTATTTGTATATTTTAATTTTTAAATGTCGATTATTAAATAATTTTTTTTTTAATTGGTTTCTATTTATATTTTATAATACTTTAATTACTAACATTTTAAAATTATTATTTGTTTAAAAAAAATGTTTGTTATCTAAATATTCTGTAATATAATTGTATTTTGCTTATACAAAGTGTGCTTATTATAGTCTTAATATTGTTTTAGCATTATCATTTATTTGTTTTCATTGTTCTTATTGTATTTTCCTTTTTTTTTTTTTTTTGAAAATAGTTTAATTTATATTATTATATATGATCCATTTTACAATTTAATAAATCCTTCATCAAATTTTCTAAGTATCTCTACATTTTTGTTTAAGACTTTGTTAATTTTCAAAAATCAGATTTTCTAAAATTTTATATTATACATTTATTTCATCAATTTCTTTTATTTATACCATCTATACAATATAATCAATTTACTTTGGTCAATGAAAATTTAAAAAAAAATTTATTTTTACATGAAATAAATAAAAAAGTAAAAATAAAACAAACAAAAAAAAAGTTTAAGAATTTTCAAAAGTTTTTATTTCAGTAAATAGCTGCAAAGGATACAACATGTATCCTTCTTAGTTTATATATTTTAATGAAATATTATAATTTTTGTTATATGACAATAAAAATACTGATTTCAAAAATACTTGGAAAATATAAAATTTGTGTTTTCAAGAAACCCAAAATTTAAATTTCATGTTATTTTAAATTCATTCTTATTCAAATAACAACGTTTCAAGAACAGGGCTGAATATTTCACTCAAATCACATATATATTTTTTGCATCTGACTGCCACAACTTTGTTTATGTTCGAAACAGAGGTGATGCCAGTCAATTCCAATTTATTTGAATGTTGAATGTTATTTGGTGATGCCTAACTTATTTCAAAAATTGAAGTCATTCTTGAATGAAATTGAAGAACAAAAAAAAAATGTTATTTTAAAAGAATATATATTTTTTTTTTATTTTTTTATAAACTTAAGGAAAAACATGCAAAAATTATTTAAGGTTTTTTTTTGTGAAATTGATTAAAGAACCTCGGTTTCTAAATAACATATGGTTCTGAACCTAAACCATATATTTCGTGTCATATGACCATAAAAAAAATTATTTCGAAAAATACTTCCAAAATATAAAATTTGTGTTTTAAAGAAACCAAAAATTTCAATTTTATTTTATTTTAAATTCTTATTCAAATATTTCTAGAACAGGGCTGAATGGGTTCCTTCTCTACTGCTTCAGGTTCATTTATATTTTCGTCGTCTTCCTTATCTGCCATATCATTTAAAGCTTTTTCGATATCATCATCACAAATTTGTTCCGCGGTTTTAGAAGAACCAAAAGATTTGTTCGATGAAAGACCATCAACAGAAACTCCTATACCGGCAGCCTGAAGAATTTGTTCTTCAGCACATGTTAATAACTTTTCCTCGTATGGTACACCTCCAGTACTCTTTTTAGATGCCTTATTGAACGATAGCTTTTTCTTGACATTGTGTTTTTGGTCGGCATAAACCAATAAAAATGTATCTATGTACGTATAATTGGAACACTTAAAAAACTTCTCAAAATAATTGTACCTTTCCTTAAAATTTTTTCTTCTTTAACTGGAGGGGCAAACTTATTTAATTGTATTGTAAGCTGATCCCATAATCTCTTTGAAACAGGTTTTCCCTGGCCCCATTTGGATTAAATGCTTTTTGCTAAATTTGGGAGAACAAGTCTAGTTTAGGGGCGATGCCCCGGTTCTTTTAATTTTTTTTTGGTAGGGGCTTTTTTCCGAGCTATGGACCCCCAAAGTTTAGATATTGACTAGTGTATAACTTTGTTATTTACCAAGTGGGTTATCACTTCTCGAGTAACTTTACCCTCTTCTTGGCACCCAAACAAACTGTAAACTTGCACCAATTTATTCATTTCCATTTTATTTTATAAATTTTCAAGAACAAAATATCAAAAGTTTCGAAATTTCCACAAGAAAAAAAACGTTTTAAAAAAATATATATAATATGTTGGTATATTTCCCCATAACATTTTTAAATTCAGATAGCCTACTATTTCATTCAAATTATGTAAAAATAGAAGAGTAAATCGCGCAATTTGCCATATTTTTGGACAATGAATAAAAAGCTGTCGCCACGATTAAAAAAAATAAGATAAATTTTAACTATCTTGGAAAAAGAAATATATTTTCCAAAAAGCATTACAAATATGAATTAAATAAATAAAATAAAAAAATATGAAAAATCTACCTAATATCAATATATTTTTCAAAAAGCCTTAAAAATGTAGATAAAATACCAAATATATCCGGTTCTGAAAGGGTTAAGTGGTCATGACATACATCAAAGTAAAGCTTGTGGACCTAGCTTTTATTCAGTTTATATAAAAACATACATGACATATGTCTATTTATGAGATAATCCCATATTAAAGAATCTCTCACAAAAATGCAAAATGTTAAATAGGTTCATAATGGGTTAATGAATTTCAAAGTTAAAAATACCAAATAGAAGACGCTCAACGATATACAGCTGCGGTCAAATAAATAGGAGCGCATATAACTCAAAACGAAGATGAATAATCGGGCCTATTCCCATGGGCGTTGTCGTTTGAAATATAAAAACGACAGTTTGGCATCACTGTTGGAGTTATCGACATGTATCCAAAATATATTGGTATTCTCTTGGTTTTTCGCAAATAACATTTTTATTAAAATATATAAAAAAAATCTAAAAATATGAGGCAATAGCCAGTACTTTAAAAAAAAAATACGTTGCAGTATTTTTTGAATTATTTCAAACCGTTTAGTGAGCACAAAATCTTAAATTTGACTTTTTGAATCAGGTTCTAAAAATTGCAAATTTTTGCCAAAAAATACCCTTCATTCTTTCACTTTTTTCTCACAACCTTGGTAAAACATGTATATATTTTTCTACATATTTTAAAAGAATATGCTTCAAGAATGGTCGTAAGCGAAATTTTTAATAATTTTGGACATGCACCCTACGTCCAGCATTGGACGAAATTGGGCAATTTTAAAAAAAAAACTAAGTTTTAAAAGTTAATACAAAAATATCCGCTCGATTTCTTCAAATATTTTATCGCAGTATTAAAGCACCAAATATTTTTATTTATTTGCCGCAATAAAATTCACCGCCATTACATAAACGTGGTCAGGAGGGCTTAAATGGTGAAAAAAGTCAAATTTTCATACGAATTTTTTTTGTTAACATAAAAAACATATTAAGATTAGTTATTTTTATATTTTATTTATTGATTCAGAACGGCATTTAAATTATCTAAAACACTTCAAAAAATCATTTTGATAAGGTTAATAGTTTTTGAGATATTTATATTCAAATTTCAGAAAAAACAAGTAAGAGTGTTAAATTCGGCTGTGCCGAATCTTTGATACCCTCCACCTCGGTTTGAGTCTTGATAATAAATGTAAATGAAAAAGTAAACTTAATACCAAATTATTTCAGCAAATTCTTTGGGTTGGTTTTCTTATTTTCTATTATTTCGGATTTATTTCGGTGTTTGCTTTTTGGTCATCGTGGTTGCTGATCGGCATGCATTTTGGTTATATACCTATATGCATGCGTTTCCGGTTATATGACATAACTTCTCGTTTAATTTAGTTTTTGCTAATTAAATAGCTCGCCCTAACCTCCATTGCAAAGGTAATGGTTGTGTAGAGTGGCTATATGCATTAAATCGTGCTAATTGGAGATGGCTGTATAGTTTCTTTTAACTGGCCAAATATTTCTTCATTGTGGCCATATAGGTCGGATGGAGTAACAAAATAATAACCAAAAAAAAGCTCTCTCAACTTTTTTTTAAAATATTGCCATATTTTGAAAACATACAGAATAAATTTATAATAATAAATAATCAAATTAGGGATGAAAAACGCAAAAAACGAAAAGTCCCAAACATTTTAAATAAAATAATTTAATGTTATCTTTATTTTCTGAAAAACTTCAAATTTTCATCCAAAAAAAATTGTGAAAATTTATATATAAAAAATAACATTCTCATAAAATTACGTTTACTTATGTAACAATTTTTATGTTAGCAATTCTTAAATATCATTTGAGGTTTTCTTAAATTCATTGAATTTAAATTAATATCGACAAATCTGTTTTTCTATTTATTTAAATTGTAAAGGAGTGGCATCTCTGTCAAAATAAGCGAAAAACACAAAGAATAGAAAAAAACAAATTACTTCGGGTTTGACAGGATGATTTTATGTTTATGTTTAATATCTTTATTTTTTTTACTAATATTTCTGTTTATTTATTTGAAAATGAAATAATGAATTGAATATGCTATTTAATTTTTTTATTTATATAAAAAAGTTTTTTAATTAAAGCAAAATATTTTCACTATTTCATGATTTTTATTTATGTATGACGACATTTCAACCTAAAAATTTAAGTTTTTATCGATTGGATAAACAACACAAAAATGGTTGTCGTTTAGATAACAACAACAGCTGACTTTAACAATAGCGAATATCGTTTCAAAATTTTACTGATAATTTTGCAATTTTCTTTTTTTTTACAATTCGACTATCGTTACAAGAAGTTACTGAATCGCGGTACTGAAAAGTTATTAATATCTCCTGAATGGCAATATTTTTTTTAAATGTAAACATTTTTAAATGTAAAGATATTTCTAAATTTAAAATTATTATTTCCGACGTTTTGATATGATTTTCTGAAACTCAATTAATATTTTCTAATTTATAATTGGAAATTTTTTTTTTCAGTTTTTATTATAATTGATATTTTCTTAAATTTGAATGGAAAATTTAAAAAGTGAAATTTTGTATTTATGTGAATAATAATGCTTTATTAATTATAAACAATTTTTAAAAATTAGATGTAATCGCAATCAGATATTTTATAGGTAAAGCAGAATAATAATTCTATATAACTATGTAGAACTGTTTTGTAAGCAAAAAACTCATTGACGAACTCGGTAACTCTATTTTGTAAAGACAACAAAAAGTTAACCCCCCAATCTCACATCACACTGAAATTGTAAAATCGTTGTGTACGTATTATCAACGAAAAATTGTTCGAATTAGTCGAATCCATCGCCATTAAATTTTATGCTCAAACATCTGACTGCAATCTCATTTTTAAAATGTTGTCGAAGCGTAAACTTGAAAAAATTTGTATACTTCTCTATCTTATTTTATTTTAAGTAGAGTTACCAAGTTTATTATACAGGCACATGTTTGAGGGAAAATGTTTACATTTATTATTATTAGTATTATTTTAATAATAGTTAATAATATTTATGCTCTATAATTAACAAACTTGCGTTTTTGTATGCGCATTTCAAAAAAATAAATCATTATAATAGATTTAACAAGTTAAAACTTTAATTACAATTTTACAGAATCCAGTAAATTTGCATTAAATTTATAACAGGGTAACATTAATCAACGTTAGTGTCTGCCACTATTCGCACGAAAAATTTGGTGCCATTAGTGTGACCACTGCGGAAAATGTGTGTGTATTAGTAAAAAAAATGTGAGTGTATTGAGTTTTTCGAACTTGCAGTGTGATGTGAGATTGGTGGGTAATATGCCAAACTTATGTTCATATTTGTAAAAGAATAATGAAAAAACGTATGAAATAAAAGACCAACCCGTGTATACTCTTAACATTGTTCTGTATGATATCTAGTTGAAAATATTAACATTCATGTTAAAATAGAAATAACTATTGCAAAGCTAATTAGAACAAACAAAAATTATGGCGGCATCTATTGTGGCATAGTCACGCTGAGCAAAATGAAGTGACACTCTGTTAATACAAAAGAAATGTATTTTCCCCACAACAAAATACTGCAGAATTTTATGTAAATAAAATAACCGATTTATTTCTAACATGCAGTTACTATGAATATACATACATACATATATATAATATATGTACATTATTTGTATTATTTAATATGTGTATGTATATATATTTAAATATTACACAAAAAAATACAACATCAAACGTTGTTTTTGTGTTTTTCTCTTTAAAGGTGCTATTACATGATGTGTTTTTTACATATGTACTGTCAAATTTTCCCACAACAAAAGTTGTACACATCGTGTGATACATATGAAACATTGTTTGTGTACAACACATGAGGAAAGTCACATGTACATTTTTCAATTAGAACAGGTTCTATTTTTGCATGACAAACATATGAAAATACAACACTGCTTGTGGCGAAAGAAAAACAGAGTAAATTTTAAAGATTAATATTGAAAGAAAAATAAATTCTTTAGTATTAATTAACAATTAAAAAATAAATAACCTTTTTTTAACAATAAATTTTTGTAAATTCACAAATTAAATTAGCTGTTGTTTACATTTAGAGGTTATGTCAGACGGAAATACATATGCACGTGTGATAGCAAAAATTATGAATCGTATGTAAAAGACAATTTTGACAGACATGAGGAATTTCATATGGATAAAAAAAGTGACAGTACATATGTAAAAAACATTTCGTGTAATAGCACCTTAAATAAATTAATACATAAATTTTTTTGCTAAATTTACATTTGGGCAATTCACAACAGGTGTTGTATATTGTATGTTGTATTGAAATACACAATACAATCATTTGTTGTGAACACTCAGTTGTATTTTCATATTGTAAAGCGCTTTCTTTAGTAATTTTCGATCCAACGAGGAAAGATCGCTTCGTCGCTTCTGCTATTTTGTATAAGAGAAAACACTTGTCAGTGTTTGCTTTTTGGTCGTGAGATATACCCTGGAGTTTTAGTTACGTACCTCTTGCATTTTAATTTAAAATGAAAAAAAAAAAAGTTAAATGTTTTGGTTGGTACTGAAAGAGAAAATACATACTAAAAATATAAACATTAATTTTTATATAAATAAACTTATCGATATATTTGCGTTATTTGCATTATTTGCCATATTTTATTTTATAATTATTTATGCTGATAATATTCTATGTATTTGTTTTTTCTTTTTCATAAAAACTGGCATTCACTTGGATCTGATATGTTATGATACAATATACAACATTTACTAAACATAGCAAATGAAGTTGGATCGTGTATCAGATTTTTCAGTGAAAATTACCAACAACAATTTTACACTATTGTAAAGTGATACACGATACAAGAGATACAACGATACATTACCCATTGTGAATTGCCCAATTGTTTTTTTTATTAACAACTAGGTATTTTAGCATTATTTGCTTTAGATGTTGGTGAATTTTTACTCCCTTTATATTAACTCGTAGTGTCTGCTTGTCGAAAAAATTTTGGATCGATTTTAACCACTTTCCCGTGACCCAATCGATCTGAAATTTTGTAGGCAGGCTTGTGATGATCTAACATATTTTTTTAGTGATGCCAAAACAATGGAAACTTTTAAATTTTTCTACCAGAGTTGATAAAAAAATGTACAAAGGGTTTGTTTTTGTTATATTATTACCATAATGACCACAAAAACAACAAGTCCAGCTATGAAAACAATGCAACATTTAGAATAACAACAAGAACAATATAGAAATATCATGTTTTTCATTTTTTTTTTACTTTTTCAGAGATTTCCCTGGACCTGTTCCACCGATTTTAATGATTTTTGAAGTAGAAATCTTTCCATGAATTTGGTGAATCATTCTCACTAAAAATGATCACTGTACTATTGAGGGCGTGATCGTGACAAGAACAACATAGAAAATTATTTTTTGTAAGACTTTTTTAGTTCTTCATTCAAATCTCGGGCCCTAATCGACCGATTTGGACGATTTTAAATAGCAAACTTCTCAGGATGTTAGTGAATCATTTTTATGTCAACGAGTACCCTAGCTGCCGGATTGATGCCGTCATCGTGATTTCCACAGACGGACAGACGGACATCGCTATATCAACTCCGGTTGTTATAAGGATCACATATATATAAATTTTATGGGGTCCAAAATTTTTTTTCTAATTATTACAAACGGAATGACAAACTTATATATACCCTCTGCACACTGGAGTGGAGGGTATAACAACTCTACAACAGCAACAATGACAGTCATATGTTTTTCAAATAGGAAAAAACTGTTTATGTGTTAGTTTCGGTCATTCCCCAGTATGCATTGAAATATTATTTCTCCAATGTTGGAGAAAAGTTAAGTTCTTAAATTGATGTCAAATGTAATTCTCAACTTGGGTTGAACAATTTTTCTCCTTGTTTGCTTTCAACTTGACATCAAGTTGAGACTTAACATTTTTTCCAATCTTTGAGAAACATTTTTACTCTCAATTGGATATCCAACAATTTTCTCCACTTGAGACCAAACATTTTTTCAACTTGAATACGATTTGTGTTAAGTCTGAGATATTATTTAAATATGTCATAAATAATAAATTAAATTAAAAAATGCCAAAAAAGTACAAATAAATCATTGATATATTTTTAATTATTTCTGCTTTTTGTCGAATTTTTCAGAAAATGTACATCTAATTTTTAATTATAAATTTTAAAAAATGTACATAATATGTACATTTAATGTTAAATATGTACATAGTAATGTTAAATATATAATGAAATTAAATTAAAACATTAAAAAAAGTACATTGTTTTCATTTCTAAAATTAGTATAATATTTTTTAATATGGCAATTCCGTACCTTCCATTTGATACCGATTGGAAATATTTCTTTGCTATCAAGTTGAGAATCACAAATTTCTCAATTTGATAACTATGAAAAACGCCATATAAAAAATGTGCCTTTTAAGTTGAGAAGACTATATTCGAACTATTGAGGGCATTTGAGAATTAACGTTGGAGATTTGAGAAATGTATTTGATCTCAAATGCACCTCAAGTTGATAGCAAACAAAAATGTTTATTGGGACATTTATTGTAGGCTCGTTTGCACACACACAAAAAATAGAAAATAAATTGTCAATAAGCAAAGCAAGTGGCTTCGAAATTCGATGATGCCAGTTAATCATTTTTTGTTCACGCGGAGTTTATAATTGGAGGAATTTTTTTCTCGAGAAATGTATTTTCCGTGAGAAAGAAATTCCTTGAGAATATTCATAATTGGGTCAGAATAAATCATAATTCTAGTTAGATATTGGTTAATATTTAATTAGAAAAAATATTGCGGTGGCATCTACGCAATTATTGAGGCAGTCACGGAAAAATTAAATGCAAGTCTGTTTTTTTTAATATAACAAAAATGGATTTTCCCTTTAACAAAATATGGCAGAATTCTTTATAAATGAAATGCAAAATGGAAAATCAATTTTGTGCCAATTCTTAACAAAATTAATAAAATATATATATGTATTATTATATTTATTAATATTTGTAATTTTATTTGACACAATTTCACACACAGCTTTACAGATCAACTGTTTTAATTAGAAAAAATATTGTGGTGGCATCTACGCAATTATTGAGGCAGTCACGGAAAAATTAAATGCAAGTCTGTTTTTTTTTAATATAACAAAAATGGATTTTCCCTTTAACAAAATATGGCAGAATTCTTTATAAATGAAATGCAAAATGGAAAATAAATTTTGTGCTAATTCTTAACAAAATTAATAAAATATATATATATGTATTACTATATTTATTAATATTTGTAATTTTATTTGACACAATTTCACACACAGTTTTACAGATCAACTGTTTTCAACTGATTTAGAAGTTTTCTGTTTTTGAAACAGTAGTGCCAATTTGTAACATTTTGTGATGTAATGAAAATCGCAGAATAATAAGTTAATACACAATAAAAAATATTAAATTTTTAAGTTTTATATACATATTGCAATAAAAAAAACTTTGGTAAATTTACATTGAAGATGGTCAGAAATGAATGAGAAAAAATATATAGACATTTTAGAAAAGCACATTTAATGTTAAACTTTATGCACAAAATATATGGGTTTTTGTTGTTTCGAATTTAACTGTGGCTCTAAGTGAAAAGTTTTAGACCGACCGTATATTACATCTTGAGGATCCTCACCTAATATTTTCAAATATTTTAAATTCTTTTTAACTCATTTAACCTCATTACGAAAATAGTAAAACAGTAAATATGGAAAATCCACGCACCTCAAAAAATTGTTTTCTATGAAATAAATTAAAGACATTTCATATTATACAATTTTCTTTCAAAAATGTATCAATTATTGCAAATTTGAAATTTGACATATAGTATTTGTACATATATTTGTATAGATTTCGCAGTATGAAAAGAACTATTATTTCTTTATTTAGAATATATGTAAGTATTGCTCGCAAAAAAATGCAACATCATGAATGAAACACATAGACGACTGCTGGCAGCAGCATTTGTAGTCGTATAGTCAGCTACTTGATTTTTCTGAATACGACAGCAACATATAATACAAATGCATTTTTATTTAAATATACAATTACTTTTACTTATTTAAAATGCATTAGTACAACGTAAAAATAAATAAATTAGTTTAACGCCTTTTGATTATTAATGGAATTATAGCCTTTCATTTTGCGATTTTTTTTTTTAAACAAAATAAAATATTTCATAGCACTAACTTCTTTTACATATTTTGTTATATTGTCAACACTATTTTTGTTTAGTAGCCAACAAAACACACTTGCAGTTTTTTTTTTCTATTTGAAGAACATATGACTGCCATTGTTGATGTTGTAGAGTTGTTTTTTTTTTGATTTTGTTTCGTTAACTCTTTTGTATTAAAGCACCTCCAATATATGTATCCATTTTAGTTTGCAAATTCAGTATATTTATAATTTATTACTTACAGCAAAAAATAATAGAAACAATTTTATCAGTTATGCTTACGAAACTATATAAATAGACTTGAAGTTGGCTGCAAAAGCAGTAGCCTGTGTAAAGAACAAGTTAGCGACATGTAACTGTTACGTAACGTGTCAGCCTTTTTTTCACATGAAAAGTATTGGGACGTTCCGGTTACGTTCGGTAACTGTTTTAAATGATTTTCATGTAAAAAAAAACAACTGACTCGTTACGGTTACGGTTAGAAAACATTGACCTTTTATATGTATTATAATGCTATGAATGCATTTATCTTTATTTTATTTTATTTATATATTCTTTTTTTTTTTTGTGTTGTATATTATTTTTTTTATACCCTCCACTCCAGTGTGCAGAGGGTATATATAAGTTTGTCATTCCGTTTGTAATAATTAGAAAAAAAAATTTGGACCCCATAAAATATATATATTTGTGATCGTTATAACAACCGGAGTTGATATAGCGATGTCCGTCTGTCCGTCTGTCCGTCTGTCCGTCTGTCCGTCTGTGGAAATCACGATGACGGCATCAATCGGGCAGCTAGGATGCTCGTTGGCATAAAAAATGATTCATTAACATCCTGAAAAGTTTGCTATTTAAAATCGTCCAAATCGGTCGGTTAGGGCCCGAGATTTGAATGAAGAACTAAAAAAAGTCTTGAAAAAATATAATTTTCTATGTTGTTCTTGTCACGATCACGCCCTCAATAGGATAGCTAGGGTGATAATTTTTAGTGAGAATGATTCACCAAATTCATGGGAAGATTTCTACTTCAAAAATCATTAAAATCGGTGGAACAGGTCCAGGTAAATCTATGAAAAATTAAAAAAAAAAATGAAAAACATGATGTTTCCATATTGTTCCTGTTGTTATTCTAAATGTTGCATTGTTGTCATAGCTGGACTTGTTGTTTTTGTGGTCGTTGTGGTAATAATATAATAAAAACAAACCCTTTGTACATTTTTTTGTGAACTCTGGTAGAAAATTTTAAAAGTTTCCATTGTTTTGGCATCACTAAAAAAATTTGTTAGATCATTTCTGTCATTGCCACGAGCCTGCATGCAAAATTTCAGATCGATTGGCTCACGGGAAAGGGGCTAAAAATCGATCCAAAATTTTGTCGACAAGCAGACACTACCAGTTAATATAAAGGCAGTAAATAAAGGGAGTAAAAGTTCACCAATAATTTAAAAAACAAATTTTTATGTATTAATTTATTTAAAGAAAAAAATAATTAAATGAAATAGTAATAATAATAAAAAAAAATAATATACAATACAAAAAAAAAAAGAATATATAAATAAAATAAAATAAAAATAAATGCATTCATAGCATTATAATACATATAAAAGGTCAATGTTTTCTAACCGTAACCGTAACGAGTCAGTTGTTTTTTTTTACATGAAAATCATTTAAAACAGTTCATGTGAAAAAAAGGCTGACACGTTACGTAACAGTTACATGTCGCTAACTTGTTCTTTACACAGGCTACTGCTTTTGGAGCCAACTTCAAGTCTATTTATATAGTTTCGTAAGCATAACTGATAAAATTGTTTCTATTATTTTTTGCTGTAAGTAATAAATTATAAATATACTGAATTTGCAAACTAAAATGGATACATATATTGGAGGTGCTTTAATACAAAAGAGTTAACGAAACAAAATCAAAAAAAAAAACAACTCTACAACATCAACAATGGCAGTCATATGTTCTTCAAATAAAAAAAAAACTGCAAGTGTGTTTTGTTGGCTACAAAACAAAAATAGTGTTGACAATATAACAAAATATGTAAAAGAAGTTAGTGCTATGAAATATTTTATTTTGTTTAAAAAAAAAATCGCAAAATGAAAGGCTATAATTCCATTAATAATCAAAAGGCGTTAAACTAATTTATTTTTTTTTACGTTGTACTAATGCATTTTAAATAAGTAAAAGTAATTGTATATTTAAATAAAAATGCATTTGTATTATATGTTGCTGTCGTATTCAGAAAAATCAAGTAGCTGACTATACGACTACAAATGCTGCTGCCAGCAGTCGTCTATGTGTTTCATTCATGATGTTGCATTTTTTTGCGAGCAATACTTACATATATTCTAAATAAAGAAATAATAGTTCTTTTCATACTGCGAAATCTATACAAATATATGTACAAATACTATATGTCAAATTTCAAATTTGCAATAATTGATACATTTTTGAAAGAAAATTGTATAATATGAAATGTCTTTAATTTATTTCATAGAAAACAATTTTTTGAGGTGCGTGGATTTTCCATATTTACTGTTTTACTATTTTCGTAATGAGGTTAAATGAGTTAAAAAGAATTTAAAATATTTGAAAATATTAGGTGAGGATCCTCAAGATGTAATATACGATCGGTCTAAAACTTTTCACTTAGAGCCACAGTTAAATTCGAAACAACAAAAACCCATATATTTTGTGCATAAAGTTTAACATTAAATGTGCTTTTCTAAAATGTCTATATATTTTTCTCATTCATTTCTGACCATCTTCAATGTAAATTTACCAAAGTTTTTTTTATTGCAATATGTATATAAAACTTAAAAATTTAATATTTTTTATTGTGTATTAACTTATTATTCTGCGATTTTCATTACATCACAAAATGTTACAAATTGGCACTACTGTTTCAAAAACAGAAAACTTCTAAATCAGTTGAAAACAGTTGATCTGTAAAACTGTGTGTGAAATTGTGTCAAATAAAATTACAAATATTAATAAATATAATAATACATATATATATATTTTATTAATTTTGTTAAGAATTAGCACAAAATTGATTTTCCATTTTGCATTTCATTTATAAAGAATTCTGCCATATTTTGTTAAAGGGAAAATCCATTTTTGTTATATTAAAAAAAACAGACTTGCATTTAATTTTTCCGTGACTGTCTCAATAATTGTGTAGATGCCACCACAATATTTTTTCTAATTAAAACAGTTGATCTGTAAAACTGTGTGTGAAATTATGTCAAATAAAATTACAAATATTAATAAATATAATAATACATATATATATATTATTAATTTTGTTAAGAATTAGCACAAAATTGATTTTCCATTTTGCATTTCATTTATAAAGAATTCTGCCATATTTTGTTAAAGGGAAAATCCATTTTTGTTATATTAAAAAAAAACAGACTTGCATTTAATTTTTCCGTGACTGCCTCAATAATTGCGTAGATGCCACCACAATATTTTTTCTAATTAAATATTAACCAATATCTAACTAGAATTATGATTTATTCTGACTAAAAAGTTCCAATTAAAAGTTATTCATCCCAATTATGAATATTCTCAAGGAATTTCTTTCTCACGGAAAATACATTTCTCGAGAAAAAAATTCCTCCAATTATAAATTCCGCGTGAACAAAAAATGATTAACTGGCATCATCGAATTTCGAAGCCACTTGCTTTGCTTATTGACAATTTATTTTCTATTTTTTGTGTGTGTGCAAACGACCCTACAATAAATGTCCCAATAAACATTTTTGTTTGCTATCAACTTGAGGTGCATTTGAGATCAAATACATTTCTCAAATCTCCAGCGTTAATTCTCAAATGCCCTCAATAGTTCGAATATAGTCTTCTCAACTTAAAAGGCACATTTTTATATGGCGATTTTCATAGTTATCAAATTGAGAAATTTGTGATTCTCAACTTGATAGCAAAGAAATATTTCCAATCGGTATCAAATGGAAGGTACGGAATTGCCATATTAAAAAATATTATACTAATTTTAGAAATGAAAACAATGTACTTTTTTTAATGTTTCAATTTAATTTCATTATATATTTAACATTACTATGTACATATTTAACATTAAATGTACATATTATGTACATTTTTTAAAATCTAGAATTAAAAATAAATGAATTAATTAGTTGTACATTTTTTGAAAAATTCGACAAAAAGCAGAAATAATTAAAAATATATCAATGATTTATTTGTACTTTTTTGGCATTTTTTAATTTAATTTATTATTTATGACATATTTAAATAATATCTCAGACTTAACACAAATCGTATTCAAGTTGAAAAAATGTTTGGTCTCAAGTGGAGAAAAGTGTTGGATATCCAATTGAGAGTAAAAATGTTTCTCAAAGATTGGAAAAAATGTTAAGTCTCAACTTGATGTCAAGTTGAAAGCAAACAAGGAGAAAAATTGTTCAACCCAAGTTGAGAATTACATTTGACATCAATTTAAGAACTTAACTTTTCTCCAACATTGGAGAAATAATATTTCTGGGGAATGACCGAAACTAACACATAAACAGTTTTTTCCTATTTGAAAAACATATGACTGTCATTGTTGCTGTTGTAGAGTTGTTATACCCTCCGCTCCAGTTTGTCATTCCGTTTGTAATAATTAGAAAAAAAATTTTGGACCCCATAAAATTTATATATTTGTGATCCTTATAACAACCGGAGTTGATATAGCGATGTCCGTCTGTCCGTCTGTGGAAATCACGATGACGGCATCAATCCGGCAGCTAGGGTACTCGTTGACATAAAAATGATTCACTAACATCATGAGAAGTTTGCTATTTAAAATCGTCCAAATCGGTCGATTAGGGCCCGAGATTTGAATGAAGAACTAAAAAAGTCTTGAAAAAAAAAATAATTTTCTATGTTGTTCTTGTCACGATCACGCCCTCAATAGTGCAGCTACAGTGATCATTTTTAGTGAGAATGATTCACCAAATTCATGGAAAGATTTCTACTTCAAAAATCATTAAAATCGGTGGAACAGGTCCAGGTAAATCTATGAAAAATTAAAAAAAAAAATGAAAAACATGATGTTTCCATATTGTTCCTGTTGTTATTCTAAATGTTGCATTGTTGTCATAGCTGGACTTGTTGTTTTTGTGGTCGTTGTGGTAATAATATAATAAAAACAAACCCTTTGTACATTTTTTTGTGAACTCTGGTAGAAAATTTTAAAAGTTTCCATTGTTTTGGCATCACTAAAAAAATTTGTTAGATCATTTCTGTCATTGCCACGAGCCTGCATGCAAAATTTCAGATCGATTGGCTCACGGGAAAGGGGCTAAAAATCGATCCAAAATTTTGTCGACAAGCAGACACTACCAGTTAATATAAAGGCAGTAAATAAAGGGAGTAAAAGTTCACCAATAATTTAAAAAACAAATTTTTATGTATTAATTTATTTAAAGAAAAAAATAATTAAATGAAATAGTAATAATAATAAAAAAAAATAATATACAATACAAAAAAAAAAAGAATATATAAATAAAATAAAATAAAAATAAATGCATTCATAGCATTATAATACATATAAAAGGTCAATGTTTTCTAACCGTAACCGTAACGAGTCAGTTGTTTTTTTTTACATGAAAATCATTTAAAACAGTTCATGTGAAAAAAAGGCTGACACGTTACGTAACAGTTACATGTCGCTAACTTGTTCTTTACACAGGCTACTGCTTTTGGAGCCAACTTCAAGTCTATTTATATAGTTTCGTAAGCATAACTGATAAAATTGTTTCTATTATTTTTTGCTGTAAGTAATAAATTATAAATATACTGAATTTGCAAACTAAAATGGATACATATATTGGAGGTGCTTTAATACAAAAGAGTTAACGAAACAAAATCAAAAAAAAAAAACAACTCTACAACATCAACAATGGCAGTCATATGTTCTTCAAATAAAAAAAAAACTGCAAGTGTGTTTTGTTGGCTACAAAACAAAAATAGTGTTGACAATATAACAAAATATGTAAAAGAAGTTAGTGCTATGAAATATTTTATTTTGTTTAAAAAAAAAATCGCAAAATGAAAGGCTATAATTCCATTAATAATCAAAAGGCGTTAAACTAATTTATTTATTTTTACGTTGTACTAATGCATTTTAAATAAGTAAAAGTAATTGTATATTTAAATAAAAATGCATTTGTATTATATGTTGCTGTCGTATTCAGAAAAATCAAGTAGCTGACTATACGACTACAAATGCTGCTGCCAGCAGTCGTCTATGTGTTTCATTCATGATGTTGCATTTTTTTGCGAGCAATACTTACATATATTCTAAATAAAGAAATAATAGTTCTTTTCATACTGCGAAATCTATACAAATATATGTACAAATACTATATGTCAAATTTCAAATTTGCAATAATTGATACATTTTTGAAAGAAAATTGTATAATATGAAATGTCTTTAATTTATTTCATAGAAAACAATTTTTTGAGGTGCGTGGATTTTCCATATTTACTGTTTTACTATTTTCGTAATGAGGTTAAATGAGTTAAAAAGAATTTAAAATATTTGAAAATATTAGGTGAGGATCCTCAAGATGTAATATACGATCGGTCTAAAACTTTTCACTTAGAGCCACAGTTAAATTCGAAACAACAAAAACCCATATATTTTGTGCATAAAGTTTAACATTAAATGTGCTTTTCTAAAATGTCTATATATTTTTCTCATTCATTTCTGACCATCTTCAATGTAAATTTACCAAAGTTTTTTTTATTGCAATATGTATATAAAACTTAAAAATTTAATATTTTTTATTGTGTATTAACTTATTATTCTGCGATTTTCATTACATCACAAAATGTTACAAATTGGCACTACTGTTTCAAAAACAGAAAACTTCTAAATCAGTTGAAAACAGTTGATCTGTAAAACTGTGTGTGAAATTGTGTCAAATAAAATTACAAATATTAATAAATATAATAATACATATATATATATTTTATTAATTTTGTTAAGAATTAGCACAAAATTGATTTTCCATTTTGCATTTCATTTATAAAGAATTCTGCCATATTTTGTTAAAGGGAAAATCCATTTTTGTTATATTAAAAAAAACAGACTTGCATTTAATTTTTCCGTGACTGCCTCAATAATTGTGTAGATGCCACCACAATATTTTTTCTAATTAAAACAGTTGATCTGTAAAACTGTGTGTGAAATTATGTCAAATAAAATTACAAATATTAATAAATATAATAATACATATATATATATTATTAATTTTGTTAAGAATTAGCACAAAATTGATTTTCCATTTTGCATTTCATTTATAAAGAATTCTGCCATATTTTGTTAAAGGGAAAATCCATTTTTGTTATATTAAAAAAAAACAGACTTGCATTTAATTTTTCCGTGACTGCCTCAATAATTGCGTAGATGCCACCACAATATTTTTTCTAATTAAATATTAACCAATATCTAACTAGAATTATGATTTATTCTGACTAAAAAGTTCCAATTAAAAGTTATTCATCCCAATTATGAATATTCTCAAGGAATTTCTTTCTCACGGAAAATACATTTCTCGAGAAAAAAATTCCTCCAATTATAAATTCCGCGTGAACAAAAAATGATTAACTGGCATCATCGAATTTCGAAGCCACTTGCTTTGCTTATTGACAATTTATTTTCTATTTTTTGTGTGTGTGCAAACGACCCTACAATAAATGTCCCAATAAACATTTTTGTTTGCTATCAACTTGAGGTGCATTTGAGATCAAATACATTTCTCAAATCTCCAGCGTTAATTCTCAAATGCCCTCAATAGTTCGAATATAGTCTTCTCAACTTAAAAGGCACATTTTTATATGGCGATTTTCATAGTTATCAAATTGAGAAATTTGTGATTCTCAACTTGATAGCAAAGAAATATTTCCAATCGGTATCAAATGGAAGGTACGGAATTGCCATATTAAAAAATATTATACTAATTTTAGAAATGAAAACAATGTACTTTTTTTAATGTTTCAATTTAATTTCATTATATATTTAACATTACTATGTACATATTTAACATTAAATGTACATATTATGTACATTTTTTAAAATCTAGAATTAAAAATAAATGAATTAATTAGTTGTACATTTTTTGAAAAATTCGACAAAAAGCAGAAATAATTAAAAATATATCAATGATTTATTTGTACTTTTTTGGCATTTTTTAATTTAATTTATTATTTATGACATATTTAAATAATATCTCAGACTTAACACAAATCGTATTCAAGTTGAAAAAATGTTTGGTCTCAAGTGGAGAAAAGTGTTGGATATCCAATTGAGAGTAAAAATGTTTCTCAAAGATTGGAAAAAATGTTAAGTCTCAACTTGATGTCAAGTTGAAAGCAAACAAGGAGAAAAATTGTTCAACCCAAGTTGAGAATTACATTTGACATCAATTTAAGAACTTAACTTTTCTCCAACATTGGAGAAATAATATTTCTGGGGAATGACCGAAACTAACACATAAACAGTTTTTTCCTATTTGAAAAACATATGACTGTCATTGTTGCTGTTGTAGAGTTGTTATACCCTCCACTCCAGTTTGTCATTCCGTTTGTAATAATTAGAAAAAAAATTTTGGACCCCATAAAATTTATATATTTGTGATCCTTATAACAACCGGAGTTGATATAGCGATGTCCGTCTGTCCGTCTGTGGAAATCACGATGACGGCATCAATCCGGCAGCTAGGGTACTCGTTGACATAAAAATGATTCACTAACATCATGAGAAGTTTGCTATTTAAAATCGTCCAAATCGGTCGATTAGGGCCCGAGATTTGAATGAAGAACTAAAAAAGTCTTGAAAAAAAAAAATAATTTTCTA
This sequence comes from Cordilura impudica, assembly GCA_963682025.1. Classification (NCBI taxonomy): domain Eukaryota; kingdom Metazoa; phylum Arthropoda; class Insecta; order Diptera; family Scathophagidae; genus Cordilura; species Cordilura impudica. The sequence goes on from OY821519.1 coordinate 158,975,758, forward strand.
TGTTGTTCTTGTCACGATCACGCCCTCAATAGTGCAGCTACAGTGATCATTTTTAGTGAGAATGATTCACCAAATTCATGGAAAGATTTCTACTTCAAAAATCATTAAAATCGGTGGAACAGGTCCAGGGAAATCTCTGAAAAAGTAAAAAAAAAAAATGAAAAACATGATATTTCTATATTTTTCTTGTTGTTATTCTAAATGTTGCATTGTTTTCATAGCTGGACTTGTTGTTTTTGTGGTCGTTATGGTAATAATATAACAAAAACAAACCCTTTGTACATTTTTTTATCAACTCTGGTAGAAAAATTTAAAAGTTTCCATTGTTTTGGCATCACTAAAAATATATGTTAGATCATTTCTGTCATTGCCACAAGCCTGCCTGCAAAATTTCAGATCGATTGGGTCACGGGAAAGTGGTTAAAATCGATCCAAAATTTTTTCGACAAGCAGACACTACGAGTTAATACAAAGGGAGTAAAAATTCACCAACATCTAAAGCAAATAATGCTAAAATACCTAGTTGTTAATAAAAAAAACAATTGGGCAATTCACAATGGGTAATGTATCGTTGTATCTCTTGTATCGTGTATCACTTTACAATAGTATAAAATTGTTGTTGGTAATTTTCACTGAAAAATCTGATACACGATCCAACTTCATTTGCTATGTTTTGTAAATGTTGTATATTGTATCATAACATATCAGTTCCAAGTGAATGCCAGTTTTTATGAAAAAGAAAAAACAAATACATAGAATATTATCAGCATAAATAATTATAAAATAAAATATGGCAAATAATGCAAATAACGCAAATACATCGATAAGTTTATTTATATAAAAATTAATGTTTATATTTTTAGTATGTATTTTCTCTTTCAGTACCAACCAAAACATTTAACATTTTTTTTTTTTTTCATTATAAATTAAAATGCAAGAGGTACGTAACTAAAACTCCAGGGTATATCTCACGACCAAAAAGCAAACACTGACAAGTGTTTTCTCTTATACAAAATAGCAGAAGCGACGAAGCGATCTTTCCTCGTTGGATCGAAAATTACTAAAGAAAGCGTTTTACAATATGAAAATACAACTGAGTGTTCACAACAAATGATTGTATTGTGTATTTCAATACAACATACAATATACAACACCTGTTGTGAATTGCCCAAATGTAAATTTAGCAAAAAAAATTATGTATTAATTTATTTAAAGAGAAAAACACAAAAATAACGTTTGATGTTGTATTTTTTGTGTGTAATATTTAAATATACATACATACACATATTAAATAATACAAATAATGTACATATATTATATATATGTATGTATGTATATTGATAGTTACTGCATGTTAGAAATAAATCGGTTATTTTATTTACATAAAATTCTGCAGTATTTTGTTGTGGGGAAAATACATTTCTTTTGTATTAACAGAGTGTCACTTCATTTTGCTCAGCGTGACTATGCCACAGTAGATGCCGCCATAATTTTTGTTTGTTCTAATTAGCTTTGCAATAGTTATTTCTATTTTAACATGAATGTTAATATTTTCAACTAGATATCATACAGAACAATGTTAAGAGTATACACGGGTTGGTCTTTTATTTCATACGTTTTTTCATTATTCTTTTACAAATATGAACATAAGTTTGGCATATTACCCACCAATCTCACATCACACTGCAAGTTCGAAAAACTCAATACACTCACATTTTTTTTATTAATACACACACATTTTCCGCAGTGGTCACACTAATGGCATCAAATTTTTCGTGCGAATAGTGGCAGACACTAACGATGATTAATGTTACCCTGTTATAAATTTAATGCAAATTTACTGGATCCTGTGAAATTGTAATTAAAGTTTTAACTTGTTAAATCTATTATAATGATTTATTTTTTGAAATGCGCATACAAAAACGTTTGTTAATTATAGAGCATAAATATTATTAACTATTATTAAAATAATACTAATAATAATAAATGTAAACATTTTCCCTCAAACATGTGCCTGTATAATAAACTTAGTAACTCTACTTAAAATAAAATAAGAGAGAGAAGTATACAAATTTTTTCAAGTTTACGCTTCGACAACATTTTAAAAATGAGATTGCAGTCAGATGTTTGAGCATAAAATATAATGGCGATGGATTCGACTAATTCGAACAATTTTTCGTTGATAATACGTACACAACGATTTTAGAATTTCAGTGTGATGTGAGATTGGGGGGTTAACTTTTTGTTGTCTTTACAAAATAGAGTTACCGAGTTCGTCAATGAGTTTTTTGCTTACAAAACAGTTCTACATAGTTATATAGAATTATTATTCTGCTTTACCTATAAAATATCTGATTGCGATTACATCTAATTTTTAAAAATTGTTTATAATTAATAAAGCATTATTATTCACATAAATACAAAATTTCACTTTTTAAATTTTCCATTCAAATTTAAGAAAATATCAATTATAATAAAAACTGAAAATAAAATTTCCAATTATAAATTAGAAAATATTAATTGAGTTTCAGAAAATCATATCAAAACGTCGGAAATAATAATTTTAAATTTAGAAATATCTTTACATTTAAAAATGTTTACATTTAAAAAAAATATTGCCATTCAGGAGATATTAATAACTTTTCAGTACCGCGATTCAGTAACTTCTTTTAACGATAGTCGAATTGTAAAAAAAAAGAAAATTGCAAAATTATCAGTAAAATTTTGAAACGATATTCGCTATTGTTAAAGTCAGCTGTTGTTGTTATCTAAACGACAACCATTTTTGTGTTGTTTATCCAATCGATAAAAACTTAAATTTTTAGGTTGAAATGTCGTCATACATAAATAAAAATCATGAAATAGTGAAAATATTTTGCTTTAATTAAAAAACTTTTTTATATAAATAAAAAAATTAAATATTCAATTCATTATTTCATTTTCAAATAAATAAACAGAAATATTAGTAAAAAAAAATAAAGATATTAAACATAAACATAAAATCATCCTGTCAAACACGAAGTAATTTGTTTTTTTCTATTCTTTGTGTTTTTCGCTTATTTTGACAGAGATGCCACTCCTTTACAATTTAAATAAATAGAAAAACAGATTTGTCGATATTAATTTAAATTCAATGAATTTAAGAAAACCTCAAATGATATTTAAGAATTGCTAACATAAAAATTGTTACATAAGTAAACGTAATTTTCTGAGAATGTTATTTTTTATATATAAATTTTCACAATTTTTTTTGGATGAAAATTTGAAGTTTTTCAGAAAATAAAGATAACATTAAATTATTTTATTTAAAATGTTTGGGACTTTTCGTTTTTTGCGTTTTTCATCCCTAATTTGATTATTTATTATTATAAATTTATTCTCTATGTTTTCAAAATATGGCAATATTTTAAAAAAAAGTTGAGAGAGCTTTTTTTTTGGTTATTATTTTGTTACTCCATCCGACCTATATGGCCACAATGAAGAAATATTTGGCCAGTTAAAAGAAACTATACAGCCATCTCCAATTAGCACGATTTAATGCATATAGCCACTCTACACAACCATTACCTTTGCAATGGAGGTTAGTGCGAGCTATTTAATTAGCAAAAACTAAATTAAACGAGAAGTTATGTCATATAACCGGAAACGCATGCATATAGGTATATAACCAAAATGCATGCCGATCAGCAACCACGATGACCAAAAAGCAAACACCGAAATATATCCGAAATAATAGAAAAGAAGAAAACCAACCCAAAGAATTTGCTGAAATAATTTGGTATTAAGTTTAACAAATTGTTTACTTTTTCATTTACATTTATTATCAAGACTCAAACCGAGGTGGAGGGTATCAAAGATTCGGCACAGCCGAATTTAACACTCTTACTTGTTTTTATTATTATTACTATTTCATTTAATTATTTTTTTCTTTAAATAAATTAATACATAAAAATTTGTTTTTTAAATTATTGGTGAACTTTTACTCCCTTTATTTACTGCCTTTATATTAACTGGTAGTGTCTGCTTGTCGACAAAATTTTGGATCGATTTTTAGCCCCTTTCCCGTGAGCCAATCGATCTGAAATTTTGCATGCAGGCTCGTGGCAAGGACAGAAATGATCTAACAAATTTTTTTAGTGATGCCAAAACAATGGAAACTTTTAAAATTTTCTACCAGAGTTCACAAAAAAAATTTACAAAGGGTTTGTTTTTATTATATTATTACCACAACGACCACAAAAACAACAAGTCCAGCTATGACAACAATGCAACATTTAGAATAACAACAGGAACAATATGGAAACATCATGTTTTTCATTTTTTTTTAATTTTTCATAGATTTACCTGGACCTGTTCCACCGATTTTAATGATTTTTGAAGTAGAAATCTTCCCATGAATTTGGTGAATCATTCTCACTAAAAATTATCACCCTAGCTATCCTGTTGAGGGCGTGATCGTGACAAGAGCAACATAGAAAATTATATTTTTTCAAGACTTTTTTTAGTTCTTCATTCAAATCTCGGGCCCTAATCGACCGCTGTGGACGATATTAAATAGCAAACTTTTCAGGATGTTAATGAATCATTTTTTATGCCAACGAGCACCCTAGCTGCCCGATTGATGCCGTCATCGTGATTTCCACAGACGGACAGACGGACATCGCTATATCAACTCCGGTTGTTATAAGGATCACAAATATATATATTTTATGGGGTCCAAATTTTTTTTTCTAATTATTACAAACGGAATGACAAACTTATATATACCCTCTGCACACTGGAGTGGAGGGTATAAATATAGAAAAACTATGGTTTTTCGTTTTTTTTGGTTTTTTCGGTAAAGTGTTCCCAAAATTTTTGAATTTTACTTATTATTATATATAGTGTTAAAGAAGACATATTTATCTATTCAACGATATATAACATGTCTATCAAATATATTGCAACGTGCTGAAATAATGACCCCAAACCACACTCCACAGGCAAAAATTTAGCTATTTCTCTATTTGTTCATATAAATGGTCATTTACATAGTGAATGACATATTTTTTTTATTGTTTTTTGGTAAAGGGTTGCATACGTTTTTATTACTTCAAATAATTTTATATATCTTTTCAAAGAAGGTATAATTATAAGTTAATGGTGTATGAAATATATACCTAATGAGTTTCAACTGATCATAAAATTGCCCGAAACTCTGATGCTGATTTTATACAAAAAAAAAAAAAACAGGTAAAAAGCCAATGCCTAAGATATTTTCATTATTAACAAATATAACTAAATTTTTTTTAATGAGTATTTTTTTATTTGTTTTACAATAGGCTTAAAATTACATAACAATTGTCTGCTTTTTTACTAGTTATTTTCTACAAAACAATCAGAAATATCAAAAGATAAAAGATGTTTTATATCCATAGCTTCGGAATCATCATTTTCTATTTCAAGACATATTTTTGGTAACCATTTTCTTCTTATGGAGTATATTACTGGATCTGATGATATCAATAAATATTCCATTAAATCGGAATTTTGGGCTTCTTTGCTACATTTTCTTGTATTAAAAAGTCTAAAGTGTTTGACATCTCTGCTTTTAGCTTCTTGTGCTTCTTCAGTCAGTTCTCCCAAGGGCAGGATGCTATTTTGTATTATTTCTTTCCCATGAGCTAATACTTTGTGTACAGTTGGTGTCATTGGCCTCCAAGGATATAAGTTCATTATTAATTCCTTAGTTCCACTAGCATATATTTTCAATTTCTCCTCATTAATTTGTTGTTTACTATTAATGACAGCTAATATTACTTTAAACCGTGCGATTAAAGCCGTGTCAATGCCAGTAATCAAAGAAGTAGTTTCGGGATCTCCAAAGAAACGTCTTGCTGTATTACCATCATTTGAACTTAAATAGCCACAAAGAGGCTTATCGATAATTAGACCAAGTTGCATTTTAAATTCATCCTGAATTCTTTTCTTCTCAGTTTTTCGTATGGCGTGTAGATCAGTATTATTTTTAACTGGTATATTTTCTTGTCCTGGAATTTGCCGGTATTTTAGATCATATGCGAGATGCAAGCAATATTCCATAAATCGTATTCTTGCATGAAGTGATGATATTCCAAATTTTGAAGCATTTTCATTAATAGGAATTTCATCACAACTGTTATGAAATTCTGAACTTTTCTTTCCACATATATTACATTTCCAAGTAGATGTTATATCTGTAACGGCATTGGCTACTTTCCCATCAATCATTGTAAAAAGTGGTTGAAATAACACTTTAATGACACTTCCAGATATTTAAACAAAAACTGGAGACAATCTCGAAATTTCCTGATTTATTGAACTCACTAAGCTTTGTGTTGTAATTTTGTCTTCCTTTGTGTACTCAAATCGGATTGGCCGACATAGCAACTTAGATCCGGGTGTTAAATTACTCCATATGTCCTGATATTCTCTCTTACTAGAAGAAGAACTTGTCTCAATATATAGCCTCATTTTTAATGGTACTAATGATGTCATAAAAATTGTTGAAAAATCTATTTCTGAATTGCTTCCACTTGGTTGTCTATACTCAGAAAATCCAGATGTTCCATCGCATTCCCATTTACATATTAACGTAACTTCTGAATTGTTGCATATTTCTATTTCTTCTTTGCTAAATGTGGATATTATTCTAGATTCAGTGTTTTCAAGCAGTTCCGCTAATCCAACATTTGCACTTTCATATTGGATTTCACATTAACTTATAATTATACCTTCTTTGAAAAGATATATAAAATTATTTAAAGTAATAAAAACGTATGCAACCCTTTACCAAAAAACAATAAAAAAATATGTCATTCACTATGTAAATGACCATTTATATGAACAAATAGAGAAATAGCTAAATTTTTGCCTGTGGAGTGTGGTTTGAGGTCATTATTTCAGCATGTTGCAACACATTTGATAGACATGTTATATATCGTTAACACTATATATAATAATAAGTAAAATTCAAAAATTTTGGGAACACTTTACCGAAAAAACCAAAAAAAAAACGAAAAACCATAGTTTTTCTATATTTTTTTCTGAAATTTGAATATAAATATCTCAAAAACTATTAATGTTATCAAAATGATTTTTTGAAATGTTTTAGATAATTTAAATGCCGTTCTGAATCAATAAATAAAATATAAAAATAACTAATCTTAATATGTTTTTTATGTTAACAAAATAAATTCGTATGAAAATTTGACTTTTTTTACCATTTAAGCCCTCCTGACCACGTTTATGTAATGGCGGTGAATTTTATTGCGGCAAATAAATAAAAATATTTGGTGCTTTAATACTGCGATGAAATATTTGAAGAAATCGAGCGGATATTTTTGTATTAACTTTTAAAACTTAGTTTTTTTTTTTAAATTGCCCAATTTCGTCCAATGCTGGACGTAGGGTGCATGTCCAAAAATATTAAAAATTTCGCTTACGACCATTCTTGAAGCATATTCTTTTAAAATATGTAGAAAAATATATACATGTTTTAGCAAGGTTGTGAGAAAAAAGTGAAAGAATGAAGGGTATTTTTTGGCAAAAATTTGCAATTTTTAGAACCTGATTCAAAAAGTCAACTTTAAGATTTTGTGCTCACTAAACGGTTTGAAATAATTCAAAAAATACTGCAACGTATTTTTTTTTTAAAGTACTGGCTATTGCCTCATATTTTTAGATTTTTTTAAATATTTTAATAAAAATGTTATTTGCGAAAAACCAAGAAAGTATTTGGTGAAAAGTTCAAATGTTGGTTTTTAAAATCAAATATTTTTTAAACCATAAGCGATAACTAGGTAGTATAAGCATGTTTTTTTTTAATAATTTAATGGTTATTAGAAAAATTTAAAAAACGTAAAAATCACTTCATATTTATAAAAGTTACAAGCTTTGAAAGCATTTTCCACCTCGAGGTGGTCGACTATGGCACCCTGTAGCTCACCCTGTGTTACAACAGGGTATCTCAAAAAGAAATATTTTGAAAGCCTATATCCTTGACTACAATCGCCTAGAATATACTATTCCAATCCAACCAATAGTTTAGAAGTTCCAGACTTATTACCACTTTTTTTTGGTTTTGAACCACTGTGCGGTGTTAAAATATTGCAACCAATAACTCCATCAAATTCACTAAAAATTTCAGTTTCTAACATTTCTATTTTGGCATTTGGTATACATATTAAATTCCTTTAACATTGGTATTGTTATCTTTGTTTTCGTCACAGTTTTAGAACATATTGTATTAAGAATTATAGGGCGCTCAAATTCGGTCCTAAATGAACTGTGAAAAAGACCTCTCTTAATTAGGGAAGTATCTGATCATGTGTCAATCAACAGTTTAATAGGAGAAGTTCTTGTCCTTACTATTATACAAGGAAGAGCTCGTCGGCTGGTAATTGAAAATTTGAAGTTTCGATGGTGTCAACTTCCAAAGGCATTTGTCTAATTATTAGAACGTTGAGTACTACTAGCTACCTGATTTCGATTGTGAATTCCATCGTTATTATTGCGTCGTACATTTTCACTAGTAGTATATCCTGAATTAGTATCTCTATTATAGTTTTTATTACCATTGTAGTTATCATATTATTCACCAAAGTTTCTAGATTGAGAATTATTTGATCTCTGATTATTAAATGTGTTATAATTTCGAAAATTTTTTTTATTGCCATTAAAATTATCTTGTTCATTAAAATATTCAAATTCAGGATTATTCGCTCTCTGCTTTTATAATTTTGGAAATGTTTATTGTTATTGTTATATTTAAAATAAGAATTGTAACTCTTAGATGAAGAAGATTGTAAATTCGGAGTACAATTTGAAAAATTGTTAAAAAAAATATATTCTGTATCTATTAAAATTTCTTTAGCTTCTAACAAAGAGCGCGGGTTACGAGCATTGAGAATTAATTTTGGTTCGCTAGGTAATTTACCTATGAAAATTTTTAAAACCAGTTTCTCATTCTTTTCGCAACTATACCACTATACCACTATCAATACTATTTTTCAAATTTAATTTTGTTAAATGCTCTTACAAATAGTCATAAAAATTATTTATAGTAGTTTTACACTCTGCTATTTTCATCTTATTTATTTAGTATTCAACACTCTCTGATATATTAAAATTGGTTCAGAGAATAACTTTCATCTCTTCCCAACTTAAGGGGTTGCGATTATTTATTAAAACAATACTAGCTTTGTTTACAATCTTACTTCTAATTCTCAAGTCAAAGAGAGTTAATATCGTTGGATCAGCATATTTTCGTATTTCATCAATATGTTGTATAAAGAGATTAAGCTCTTCGGGCTTACCATTGAACTCGGGAACACTTTTCAAGAAATCAAGAACATTTGCGGTCGTCATAGTGATAACAGTTCTCTTGAGTGGAGTTGTTGTTTTGTTTATAGTTGTCGTTGGTTAAGCGTGCTAATTTTCTTTAGCTCCCCTTTTACGGACTTTTTCTTTGTTTTTGCTTTGTTAATGGTATATGGGTATTTCCACAGAAAGGTCAACCGCTACCAAAATATTAAAGTTGAAGAAAAAAGACTTTTCTGAGAAAATTTAGTTGGTTAATGTATTGGATTTTAAGAATATACGTAATTAAATACATATTACCATTTGTAATTTAAGAAAAGTGGTCTGCAAAGAGCAGCTTTGCTTTTTTTGGTTTTAGCGTTTTTATACCCTCCACTCCAGTGTGCAGAGGGTATATATAAGTTTGTCATTCCGTTTGTAATAATTAGAAAAAAAAATTTGGACCCCATAAAATATATATATTTGTGATCGTTATAACAACCGGAGTTGATATAGCGATGTCCGTCTGTCCGTCTGTCCGTCTGTCCGTCTGTCCGTCTGTCCGTCTGTGGAAATCACGATGACGGCATCAATCGGGCAGCTAGGATGCTCGTTGGCATAAAAAATGATTCATTAACATCCTGAAAAGTTTGCTATTTAAAATCGTCCAAATCGGTCGGTTAGGGCCCGAGATTTGAATGAAGAACTAAAAAAAGTCTTGAAAAAATATAATTTTCTATGTTGTTCTTGTCACGATCACGCCCTCAATAGGATAGCTAGGGTGATAATTTTTAGTGAGAATGATTCACCAAATTCATGGGAAGATTTCTACTTCAAAAATCATTAAAATCGGTGGAACAGGTCCAGGTAAATCTATGAAAAATTAAAAAAAAAAATGAAAAACATGATGTTTCCATATTGTTCCTGTTGTTATTCTAAATGTTGCATTGTTGTCATAGCTGGACTTGTTGTTTTTGTGGTCGTTGTGGTAATAATATAATAAAAACAAACCCTTTGTACATTTTTTTGTGAACTCTGGTAGAAAATTTTAAAAGTTTCCATTGTTTTGGCATCACTAAAAAAATTTGTTAGATCATTTCTGTCATTGCCACGAGCCTGCATGCAAAATTTCAGATCGATTGGCTCACGGGAAAGGGGCTAAAAATCGATCCAAAATTTTGTCGACAAGCAGACACTACCAGTTAATATAAAGGCAGTAAATAAAGGGAGTAAAAGTTCACCAATAATTTAAAAAACAAATTTTTATGTATTAATTTATTTAAAGAAAAAAATAATTAAATGAAATAGTAATAATAATAAAAAAAAATAATATACAATACAAAAAAAAAAAGAATATATAAATAAAATAAAATAAAAATAAATGCATTCATAGCATTATAATACATATAAAAGGTCAATGTTTTCTAACCGTAACCGTAACGAGTCAGTTGTTTTTTTTTACATGAAAATCATTTAAAACAGTTCATGTGAAAAAAAGGCTGACACGTTACGTAACAGTTACATGTCGCTAACTTGTTCTTTACACAGGCTACTGCTTTTGGAGCCAACTTCAAGTCTATTTATATAGTTTCGTAAGCATAACTGATAAAATTGTTTCTATTATTTTTTGCTGTAAGTAATAAATTATAAATATACTGAATTTGCAAACTAAAATGGATACATATATTGGAGGTGCTTTAATACAAAAGAGTTAACGAAACAAAATCAAAAAAAAAAACAACTCTACAACATCAACAATGGCAGTCATATGTTCTTCAAATAAAAAAAAAACTGCAAGTGTGTTTTGTTGGCTACAAAACAAAAATAGTGTTGACAATATAACAAAATATGTAAAAGAAGTTAGTGCTATGAAATATTTTATTTTGTTTAAAAAAAAAATCGCAAAATGAAAGGCTATAATTCCATTAATAATCAAAAGGCGTTAAACTAATTTATTTTTTTTTACGTTGTACTAATGCATTTTAAATAAGTAAAAGTAATTGTATATTTAAATAAAAATGCATTTGTATTATATGTTGCTGTCGTATTCAGAAAAATCAAGTAGCTGACTATACGACTACAAATGCTGCTGCCAGCAGTCGTCTATGTGTTTCATTCATGATGTTGCATTTTTTTGCGAGCAATACTTACATATATTCTAAATAAAGAAATAATAGTTCTTTTCATACTGCGAAATCTATACAAATATATGTACAAATACTATATGTCAAATTTCAAATTTGCAATAATTGATACATTTTTGAAAGAAAATTGTATAATATGAAATGTCTTTAATTTATTTCATAGAAAACAATTTTTTGAGGTGCGTGGATTTTCCATATTTACTGTTTTACTATTTTCGTAATGAGGTTAAATGAGTTAAAAAGAATTTAAAATATTTGAAAATATTAGGTGAGGATCCTCAAGATGTAATATACGATCGGTCTAAAACTTTTCACTTAGAGCCACAGTTAAATTCGAAACAACAAAAACCCATATATTTTGTGCATAAAGTTTAACATTAAATGTGCTTTTCTAAAATGTCTATATATTTTTCTCATTCATTTCTGACCATCTTCAATGTAAATTTACCAAAGTTTTTTTTATTGCAATATGTATATAAAACTTAAAAATTTAATATTTTTTATTGTGTATTAACTTATTATTCTGCGATTTTCATTACATCACAAAATGTTACAAATTGGCACTACTGTTTCAAAAACAGAAAACTTCTAAATCAGTTGAAAACAGTTGATCTGTAAAACTGTGTGTGAAATTGTGTCAAATAAAATTACAAATATTAATAAATATAATAATACATATATATATATTTTATTAATTTTGTTAAGAATTAGCACAAAATTGATTTTCCATTTTGCATTTCATTTATAAAGAATTCTGCCATATTTTGTTAAAGGGAAAATCCATTTTTGTTATATTAAAAAAAAACAGACTTGCATTTAATTTTTCCGTGACTGCCTCAATAATTGTGTAGATGCCACCACAATATTTTTTCTAATTAAAACAGTTGATCTGTAAAACTGTGTGTGAAATTATGTCAAATAAAATTACAAATATTAATAAATATAATAATACATATATATATATTATTAATTTTGTTAAGAATTAGCACAAAATTGATTTTCCATTTTGCATTTCATTTATAAAGAATTCTGCCATATTTTGTTAAAGGGAAAATCCATTTTTGTTATATTAAAAAAAAACAGACTTGCATTTAATTTTTCCGTGACTGCCTCAATAATTGCGTAGATGCCACCACAATATTTTTTCTAATTAAATATTAACCAATATCTAACTAGAATTATGATTTATTCTGACTAAAAAGTTCCAATTAAAAGTTATTCATCCCAATTATGAATATTCTCAAGGAATTTCTTTCTCACGGAAAATACATTTCTCGAGAAAAAAATTCCTCCAATTATAAATTCCGCGTGAACAAAAAATGATTAACTGGCATCATCGAATTTCGAAGCCACTTGCTTTGCTTATTGACAATTTATTTTCTATTTTTTGTGTGTGTGCAAACGACCCTACAATAAATGTCCCAATAAACATTTTTGTTTGCTATCAACTTGAGGTGCATTTGAGATCAAATACATTTCTCAAATCTCCAGCGTTAATTCTCAAATGCCCTCAATAGTTCGAATATAGTCTTCTCAACTTAAAAGGCACATTTTTATATGGCGATTTTCATAGTTATCAAATTGAGAAATTTGTGATTCTCAACTTGATAGCAAAGAAATATTTCCAATCGGTATCAAATGGAAGGTACGGAATTGCCATATTAAAAAATATTATACTAATTTTAGAAATGAAAACAATGTACTTTTTTTAATGTTTCAATTTAATTTCATTATATATTTAACATTACTATGTACATATTTAACATTAAATGTACATATTATGTACATTTTTTAAAATCTAGAATTAAAAATAAATGAATTAATTAGTTGTACATTTTTTGAAAAATTCGACAAAAAGCAGAAATAATTAAAAATATATCAATGATTTATTTGTACTTTTTTGGCATTTTTTAATTTAATTTATTATTTATGACATATTTAAATAATATCTCAGACTTAACACAAATCGTATTCAAGTTGAAAAAATGTTTGGTCTCAAGTGGAAAAAAGTGTTGGATATCCAATTGAGAGTAAAAATGTTTCTCAAAGATTGGAAAAAATGTTAAGTCTCAACTTGATGTCAAGTTGAAAGCAAACAAGGAGAAAAATTGTTCAACCCAAGTTGAGAATTACATTTGACATCAATTTAAGAACTTAACTTTTCTCCAACATTGGAGAAATAATATTTCTGGGGAATGACCGAAACTAACACATAAACAGTTTTTTCCTATTTGAAAAACATATGACTGTCATTGTTGCTGTTGTAGAGTTGTTATACCCTCCACTCCAGTTTGTCATTCCGTTTGTAATAATTAGAAAAAAAATTTTGGACCCCATAAAATTTATATATTTGTGATCCTTATAACAACCGGAGTTGATATAGCGATGTCCGTCTGTCCGTCTGTGGAAATCACGATGACGGCATCAATCCGGCAGCTAGGGTACTCGTTGACATAAAAATGATTCACTAACATCATGAGAAGTTTGCTATTTAAAATCGTCCAAATCGGTCGATTAGGGCCCGAGATTTGAATGAAGAACTAAAAAAGTCTTGAAAAAAAAAATAATTTTCTATGTTGTTCTTGTCACGATCACGCCCTCAATAGTGCAGCTACAGTGATCATTTTTAGTGAGAATGATTCACCAAATTCATGGAAAGATTTCTACTTCAAAAATCATTAAAATCGGTGGAACAGGTCCAGGTAAATCTATGAAAAATTAAAAAAAACAAGTAAGAGTGTTAAATTCGGCTGTGCCGAATCTTTGATACCCTCCACCTCGGTTTGAGTCTTGATAATAACTGTAAATGAAAAAGTAAACAATTTGTTAAACTTAATACCAAATTATTTCAGCAAATTCTTTGGGTTGGTTTTCTTCTTTTCTATTATTTCGGATATATTTCGGTGTTTGCTTTTTGGTCATCGTGGTTGCTGATCGGCATGCATTTTGGTTATATACCTATATGCATGCGTTTCCGGTTATATGACATAACTTCTCGTTTAATTTAGTTTTTGCTAATTAAATAGCTCGCACTAACCTCCATTGCAAAGGTAATGGTTGTGTAGAGTGGCTATATGCATTAAATCGTGCTAATTGGAGATGGCTGTATAGTTTCTTTTAACTGGCCAAATATTTCTTCATTGTGGCCATATAGGTCGGATGGAGTAACAAAATAATAACCAAAAAAAAGCTCTCTCAACTTTTTTTTAAAATATTGCCATATTTTGAAAACATAGAGAATAAATTTATAATAATAAATAATCAAATTAGGGATGAAAAACGCAAAAAACGAAAAGTCCCAAACATTTTAAATAAAATAATTTAATGTTATCTTTATTTTCTGAAAAACTTCAAATTTTCATCCAAAAAAAATTGTGAAAATTTATATATAAAAAATAACATTCTCATAAAATTACGTTTACTTATGTAACAATTTTTATGTTAGCAATTCTTAAATATCATTTGAGGTTTCTTAAATTCATTGAATTTAAATTAATATCGACAAATCTGTTTTTCTATTTATTTAAATTGTAAAGGAGTGGCATCTCTGTCAAAATAAGCGAAAAACACAAAGAATAGAAAAAAACAAATTACTTCGTGTTTGACAGGATGATTTTATGTTTATGTTTAATATCTTTATTTTTTTTTACTAATATTTCTGTTTATTTATTTGAAAATGAAATAATGAATTGAATATTTAATTTTTTTATTTATATAAAAAAGTTTTTTAATTAAAGCAAAATATTTTCACTATTTCATGATTTTTATTTATGTATGACGACATTTCAACCTAAAAATTTAAGTTTTTATCGATTGGATAAACAACACAAAAATGGTTGTCGTTTAGATAACAACAACAGCTGACTTTAACAATAGCGAATATCGTTTCAAAATTTTACTGATAATTTTGCAATTTTCTTTTTTTTTACAATTCGACTATCGTTAAAAGAAGTTACTGAATCGCGGTACTGAAAAGTTATTAATATCTCCTGAATGGCAATATTTTTTTTAAATGTAAACATTTTTAAATGTAAAGATATTTCTAAATTTAAAATTATTATTTCCGACGTTTTGATATGATTTTCTGAAACTCAATTAATATTTTCTAATTTATAATTGGAAATTTTATTTTCAGTTTTTATTATAATTGATATTTTCTTAAATTTGAATGGAAAATTTAAAAAGTGAAATTTTGTATTTATGTGAATAATAATGCTTTATTAATTATAAACAATTTTTAAAAATTAGATGTAATCGCAATCAGATATTTTATAGGTAAAGCAGAATAATAATTCTATATAACTATGTAGAACTGTTTTGTAAGCAAAAAACTCATTGACGAACTCGGTAACTCTATTTTGTAAAGACAACAAAAAGTTAACCCCCCAATCTCACATCACACTGAAATTCTAAAATCGTTGTGTACGTATTATCAACGAAAAATTGTTCGAATTAGTCGAATCCATCGCCATTATATTTTATGCTCAAACATCTGACTGCAATCTCATTTTTAAAATGTTGTCGAAGCGTAAACTTGAAAAAATTTGTATACTTCTCTCTCTTATTTTATTTTAAGTAGAGTTACTAAGTTTATTATACAGGCACATGTTTGAGGGAAAATGTTTACATTTATTATTATTAGTATTATTTTAATAATAGTTAATAATATTTATGCTCTATAATTAACAAACGTTTTTGTATGCGCATTTCAAAAAATAAATCATTATAATAGATTTAACAAGTTAAAACTTTAATTACAATTTCACAGGATCCAGTAAATTTGCATTAAATTTATAACAGGGTAACATTAATCATCGTTAGTGTCTGCCACTATTCGCACGAAAAATTTGATGCCATTAGTGTGACCACTGCGGAAAATGTGTGTGTATTAATAAAAAAAATGTGAGTGTATTGAGTTTTTCGAACTTGCAGTGTGATGTGAGATTGGTGGGTAATATGCCAAACTTATGTTCATATTTGTAAAAGAATAATGAAAAAACGTATGAAATAAAAGACCAACCCGTGTATACTCTTAACATTGTTCTGTATGATATCTAGTTGAAAATATTAACATTCATGTTAAAATAGAAATAACTATTGCAAAGCTAATTAGAACAAACAAAAATTATGGCGGCATCTACTGTGGCATAGTCACGCTGAGCAAAATGAAGTGACACTCTGTTAATACAAAAGAAATGTATTTTCCCCACAACAAAATACTGCAGAATTTTATGTAAATAAAATAACCGATTTATTTCTAACATGCAGTAACTATCAATATACATACATACATATATATAATATATGTACATTATTTGTATTATTTAATATGTGTATGTATGTATATTTAAATATTACACACAAAAAATACAACATCAAACGTTATTTTTGTGTTTTTCTCTTTAAATAAATTAATACATAATTTTTTTTGCTAAATTTACATTTGGGCAATTCACAACAGGTGTTGTATATTGTATGTTGTATTGAAATACACAATACAATCATTTGTTGTGAACACTCAGTTGTATTTTCATATTGTAAAACGCTTTCTTTAGTAATTTTCGATCCAACGAGGAAAGATCGCTTCGTCGCTTCTGCTATTTTGTATAAGAGAAAACACTTGTCAGTGTTTGCTTTTTGGTCGTGAGATATACCCTGGAGTTTTAGTTACGTACCTCTTGCATTTTAATTTATAATGAAAAAAAAAAAAAATGTTAAATGTTTTGGTTGGTACTGAAAGAGAAAATACATACTAAAAATATAAACATTAATTTTTATATAAATAAACTTATCGATGTATTTGCGTTATTTGCATTATTTGCCATATTTTATTTTATAATTATTTATGCTGATAATATTCTATGTATTTGTTTTTTCTTTTTCATAAAAACTGGCATTCACTTGGAACTGATATGTTATGATACAATATACAACATTTACAAAACATAGCAAATGAAGTTGGATCGTGTATCAGATTTTTCAGTGAAAATTACCAACAACAATTTTATACTATTGTAAAGTGATACACGATACAAGAGATACAACGATACATTACCCATTGTGAATTGCCCAATTGTTTTTTTTATTAACAACTAGGTATTTTAGCATTATTTGCTTTAGATGTTGGTGAATTTTTACTCCCTTTGTATTAACTCGTAGTGTCTGCTTGTCGAAAAAATTTTGGATCGATTTTAACCACTTTCCCGTGACCCAATCGATCTGAAATTTTGCAGGCAGGCTTGTGGCAATGACAGAAATGATCTAACATATATTTTTAGTGATGCCAAAACAATGGAAACTTTTAAATTTTTCTACCAGAGTTGATAAAAAAATGTACAAAGGGTTTGTTTTTGTTATATTATTACCATAACGACCACAAAAACAACAAGTCCAGCTATGAAAACAATGCAACATTTAGAATAACAACAAGAAAAATATAGAAATATCATGTTTTTCATTTTTTTTTTTTACTTTTTCAGAGATTTCCCTGGACCTGTTCCACCGATTTTAATGATTTTTGAAGTAGAAATCTTTCCATGAATTTGGTGAATCATTCTCACTAAAAATGATCACTGTAGCTGCACTATTGAGGGCGTGATCGTGACAAGAACAACATAGAAAATTATTTTTTTTTTTCAAGACTTTTTTAGTTCTTCATTCAAATCTCGGGCCCTAATCGACCGATTTGGACGATTTTAAATAGCAAACTTCTCATGATGTTAGTGAATCATTTTTATGTCAACGAGTACCCTAGCTGCCGGATTGATGCCGTCATCGTGATTTCCACAGACGGACAGACGGACATCGCTATATCAACTCCGGTTGTTATAAGGATCACAAATATATAAATTTTATGGGGTCCAAAATTTTTTTTCTAATTATTACAAACGGAATGACAAACTGGAGTGGAGGGTATAACAACTCTACAACAGCAACAATGACAGTCATATGTTTTTCAAATAGGAAAAAACTGTTTATGTGTTAGTTTCGGTCATTCCCCAGAAATATTATTTCTCCAATGTTGGAGAAAAGTTAAGTTCTTAAATTGATGTCAAATGTAATTCTCAACTTGGGTTGAACAATTTTTCTCCTTGTTTGCTTTCAACTTGACATCAAGTTGAGACTTAACATTTTTTCCAATCTTTGAGAAACATTTTTACTCTCAATTGGATATCCAACACTTTTCTCCACTTGAGACCAAACATTTTTTCAACTTGAATACGATTTGTGTTAAGTCTGAGATATTATTTAAATATGTCATAAATAATAAATTAAATTAAAAAATGCCAAAAAAGTACAAATAAATCATTGATATATTTTTAATTATTTCTGCTTTTTGTCGAATTTTTCAAAAAATGTACAACTAATTAATTCATTTATTTTTAATTCTAGATTTTAAAAAATGTACATAATATGTACATTTAATGTTAAATATGTACATAGTAATGTTAAATATATAATGAAATTAAATTGAAACATTAAAAAAAGTACATTGTTTTCATTTCTAAAATTAGTATAATATTTTTTAATATGGCAATTCCGTACCTTCCATTTGATACCGATTGGAAATATTTCTTTGCTATCAAGTTGAGAATCACAAATTTCTCAATTTGATAACTATGAAAATCGCCATATAAAAATGTGCCTTTTAAGTTGAGAAGACTATATTCGAACTATTGAGGGCATTTGAGAATTAACGCTGGAGATTTGAGAAATGTATTTGATCTCAAATGCACCTCAAGTTGATAGCAAACAAAAATGTTTATTGGGACATTTATTGTAGGGTCGTTTGCACACACACAAAAAATAGAAAATAAATTGTCAATAAGCAAAGCAAGTGGCTTCGAAATTCGATGATGCCAGTTAATCATTTTTTGTTCACGCGGAATTTATAATTGGAGGAATTTTTTTCTCGAGAAATGTATTTTCCGTGAGAAAGAAATTCCTTGAGAATATTCATAATTGGGATGAATAACTTTTAATTGGAACTTTTTAGTCAGAATAAATCATAATTCTAGTTAGATATTGGTTAATATTTAATTAGAAAAAATATTGTGGTGGCATCTACGCAATTATTGAGGCAGTCACGGAAAAATTAAATGCAAGTCTGTTTTTTTTTAATATAACAAAAATGGATTTTCCCTTTAACAAAATATGGCAGAATTCTTTATAAATGAAATGCAAAATGGAAAATCAATTTTGTGCTAATTCTTAACAAAATTAATAATATATATATATGTATTATTATATTTATTAATATTTGTAATTTTATTTGACATAATTTCACACACAGTTTTACAGATCAACTGTTTTAATTAGAAAAAATATTGTGGTGGCATCTACACAATTATTGAGGCAGTCACGGAAAAATTAAATGCAAGTCTGTTTTTTTTAATATAACAAAAATGGATTTTCCCTTTAACAAAATATGGCAGAATTCTTTATAAATGAAATGCAAAATGGAAAATCAATTTTGTGCTAATTCTTAACAAAATTAATAAAATATATATATATGTATTATTATATTTATTAATATTTGTAATTTTATTTGACACAATTTCACACACAGTTTTACAGATCAACTGTTTTCAACTGATTTAGAAGTTTTCTGTTTTTGAAACAGTAGTGCCAATTTGTAACATTTTGTGATGTAATGAAAATCGCAGAATAATAAGTTAATACACAATAAAAAATATTAAATTTTTAAGTTTTATATACATATTGCAATAAAAAAAACTTTGGTAAATTTACATTGAAGATGGTCAGAAATGAATGAGAAAAATATATAGACATTTTAGAAAAGCACATTTAATGTTAAACTTTATGCACAAAATATATGGGTTTTTGTTGTTTCGAATTTAACTGTGGCTCTAAGTGAAAAGTTTTAGACCGATCGTATATTACATCTTGAGGATCCTCACCTAATATTTTCAAATATTTTAAATTCTTTTTAACTCATTTAACCTCATTACGAAAATAGTAAAACAGTAAATATGGAAAATCCACGCACCTCAAAAAATTGTTTTCTATGAAATAAATTAAAGACATTTCATATTATACAATTTTCTTTCAAAAATGTATCAATTATTGCAAATTTGAAATTTGACATATAGTATTTGTACATATATTTGTATAGATTTCGCAGTATGAAAAGAACTATTATTTCTTTATTTAGAATATATGTAAGTATTGCTCGCAAAAAAATGCAACATCATGAATGAAACACATAGACGACTGCTGGCAGCAGCATTTGTAGTCGTATAGTCAGCTACTTGATTTTTCTGAATACGACAGCAACATATAATACAAATGCATTTTTATTTAAATATACAATTACTTTTACTTATTTAAAATGCATTAGTACAACGTAAAAATAAATAAATTAGTTTAACGCCTTTTGATTATTAATGGAATTATAGCCTTTCATTTTGCGATTTTTTTTTTAAACAAAATAAAATATTTCATAGCACTAACTTCTTTTACATATTTTGTTATATTGTCAACACTATTTTTGTTTTGTAGCCAACAAAACACACTTGCAGTTTTTTTTTTATTTGAAGAACATATGACTGCCATTGTTGATGTTGTAGAGTTGTTTTTTTTTTTTGATTTTGTTTCGTTAACTCTTTTGTATTAAAGCACCTCCAATATATGTATCCATTTTAGTTTGCAAATTCAGTATATTTATAATTTATTACTTACAGCAAAAAATAATAGAAACAATTTTATCAGTTATGCTTACGAAACTATATAAATAGACTTGAAGTTGGCTCCAAAAGCAGTAGCCTGTGTAAAGAACAAGTTAGCGACATGTAACTGTTACGTAACGTGTCAGCCTTTTTTTTCACATGAACTGTTTTAAATGATTTTCATGTAAAAAAAAACAACTGACTCGTTACGGTTACGGTTAGAAAACATTGACCTTTTATATGTATTATAATGCTATGAATGCATTTATTTTTATTTTATTTTATTTATATATTCTTTTTTTTTTTGTATTGTATATTATTTTTTTTTATTATTATTACTATTTCATTTAATTATTTTTTTCTTTAAATAAATTAATACATAAAAATTTGTTTTTTAAATTATTGGTGAACTTTTACTCCCTTTATTTACTGCCTTTATATTAACTGGTAGTGTCTGCTTGTCGACAAAATTTTGGATCGATTTTTAGCCCCTTTCCCGTGAGCCAATCGATCTGAAATTTTGCATGCAGGCTCGTGGCAATGACAGAAATGATCTAACAAATTTTTTTAGTGATGCCAAAACAATGGAAACTTTTAAAATTTTCTACCAGAGTTCACAAAAAAATGTACAAAGGGTTTGTTTTTATTATATTATTACCACAACGACCACAAAAACAACAAGTCCAGCTATGACAACAATGCAACATTTAGAATAACAACAGGAACAATATGGAAACATCATGTTTTTCATTTTTTTTTTTAATTTTTCATAGATTTACCTGGACCTGTTCCACCGATTTTAATGATTTTTGAAGTAGAAATCTTTCCATGAATTTGGTGAATCATTCTCACTAAAAATGATCACTGTAGCTGCACTATTGAGGGCGTGATCGTGACAAGAACAACATAGAAAATTATTTTTTTTTTCAAGACTTTTTTAGTTCTTCATTCAAATCTCGGGCCCTAATCGACCGATTTGGACGATTTTAAATAGCAAACTTCTCATGATGTTAGTGAATCATTTTTATGTCAACGAGTACCCTAGCTGCCGGATTGATGCCGTCATCGTGATTTCCACAGACGGACAGACGGACATCGCTATATCAACTCCGGTTGTTATAAGGATCACAAATATATAAATTTTATGGGGTCCAAAATTTTTTTTCTAATTATTACAAACGGAATGACAAACTGGAGTGGAGGGTATAACAACTCTACAACAGCAACAATGACAGTCATATGTTTTTCAAATAGGAAAAAACTGTTTATGTGTTAGTTTCGGTCATTCCCCAGAAATATTATTTCTCCAATGTTGGAGAAAAGTTAAGTTCTTAAATTGATGTCAAATGTAATTCTCAACTTGGGTTGAACAATTTTTCTCCTTGTTTGCTTTCAACTTGACATCAAGTTGAGACTTAACATTTTTTCCAATCTTTGAAAAACATTTTTACTCTCAATTGGATATCCAACACTTTTTTCCACTTGAGACCAAACATTTTTTCAACTTGAATACGATTTGTGTTAAGTCTGAGATATTATTTAAATATGTCATAAATAATAAATTAAATTAAAAAATGCCAAAAAAGTACAAATAAATCATTGATATATTTTTAATTATTTCTGCTTTTTGTCGAATTTTTCAAAAAATGTACAACTAATTAATTCATTTATTTTTAATTCTAGATTTTAAAAAATGTACATAATATGTACATTTAATGTTAAATATGTACATAGTAATGTTAAATATATAATGAAATTAAATTGAAACATTAAAAAAAGTACATTGTTTTCATTTCTAAAATTAGTATAATATTTTTTAATATGGCAATTCCGTACCTTCCATTTGATACCGATTGGAAATATTTCTTTGCTATCAAGTTGAGAATCACAAATTTCTCAATTTGATAACTATGAAAATCGCCATATAAAAATGTGCCTTTTAAGTTGAGAAGACTATATTCGAACTATTGAGGGCATTTGAGAATTAACGCTGGAGATTTGAGAAATGTATTTGATCTCAAATGCACCTCAAGTTGATAGCAAACAAAAATGTTTATTGGGACATTTATTGTAGGGTCGTTTGCACACACACAAAAAATAGAAAATAAATTGTCAATAAGCAAAGCAAGTGGCTTCGAAATTCGATGATGCCAGTTAATCATTTTTTGTTCACGCGGAATTTATAATTGGAGGAATTTTTTTCTCGAGAAATGTATTTTCCGTGAGAAAGAAATTCCTTGAGAATATTCATAATTGGGATGAATAACTTTTAATTGGAACTTTTTAGTCAGAATAAATCATAATTCTAGTTAGATATTGGTTAATATTTAATTAGAAAAAATATTGTGGTGGCATCTACGCAATTATTGAGGCAGTCACGGAAAAATTAAATGCAAGTCTGTTTTTTTTTAATATAACAAAAATGGATTTTCCCTTTAACAAAATATGGCAGAATTCTTTATAAATGAAATGCAAAATGGAAAATCAATTTTGTGCTAATTCTTAACAAAATTAATAATATATATATATGTATTATTATATTTATTAATATTTGTAATTTTATTTGACATAATTTCACACACAGTTTTACAGATCAACTGTTTTAATTAGAAAAAATATTGTGGTGGCATCTACACAATTATTGAGGCAGTCACGGAAAAATTAAATGCAAGTCTGTTTTTTTTAATATAACAAAAATGGATTTTCCCTTTAACAAAATATGGCAGAATTCTTTATAAATGAAATGCAAAATGGAAAATCAATTTTGTGCTAATTCTTAACAAAATTAATAAAATATATATATATGTATTATTATATTTATTAATATTTGTAATTTTATTTGACACAATTTCACACACAGTTTTACAGATCAACTGTTTTCAACTGATTTAGAAGTTTTCTGTTTTTGAAACAGTAGTGCCAATTTGTAACATTTTGTGATGTAATGAAAATCGCAGAATAATAAGTTAATACACAATAAAAAATATTAAATTTTTAAGTTTTATATACATATTGCAATAAAAAAAACTTTGGTAAATTTACATTGAAGATGGTCAGAAATGAATGAGAAAAATATATAGACATTTTAGAAAAGCACATTTAATGTTAAACTTTATGCACAAAATATATGGGTTTTTGTTGTTTCGAATTTAACTGTGGCTCTAAGTGAAAAGTTTTAGACCGATCGTATATTACATCTTGAGGATCCTCACCTAATATTTTCAAATATTTTAAATTCTTTTTAACTCATTTAACCTCATTACGAAAATAGTAAAACAGTAAATATGGAAAATCCACGCACCTCAAAAAATTGTTTTCTATGAAATAAATTAAAGACATTTCATATTATACAATTTTCTTTCAAAAATGTATCAATTATTGCAAATTTGAAATTTGACATATAGTATTTGTACATATATTTGTATAGATTTCGCAGTATGAAAAGAACTATTATTTCTTTATTTAGAATATATGTAAGTATTGCTCGCAAAAAAATGCAACATCATGAATGAAACACATAGACGACTGCTGGCAGCAGCATTTGTAGTCGTATAGTCAGCTACTTGATTTTTCTGAATACGACAGCAACATATAATACAAATGCATTTTTATTTAAATATACAATTACTTTTACTTATTTAAAATGCATTAGTACAACGTAAAAAAAAATAAATTAGTTTAACGCCTTTTGATTATTAATGGAATTATAGCCTTTCATTTTGCGATTTTTTTTTTAAACAAAATAAAATATTTCATAGCACTAACTTCTTTTACATATTTTGTTATATTGTCAACACTATTTTTGTTTTGTAGCCAACAAAACACACTTGCAGTTTTTTTTTTATTTGAAGAACATATGACTGCCATTGTTGATGTTGTAGAGTTGTTTTTTTTTTTGATTTTGTTTCGTTAACTCTTTTGTATTAAAGCACCTCCAATATATGTATCCATTTTAGTTTGCAAATTCAGTATATTTATAATTTATTACTTACAGCAAAAAATAATAGAAACAATTTTATCAGTTATGCTTACGAAACTATATAAATAGACTTGAAGTTGGCTCCAAAAGCAGTAGCCTGTGTAAAGAACAAGTTAGCGACATGTAACTGTTACGTAACGTGTCAGCCTTTTTTTCACATGAACTGTTTTAAATGATTTTCATGTAAAAAAAAACAACTGACTCGTTACGGTTACGGTTAGAAAACATTGACCTTTTATATGTATTATAATGCTATGAATGCATTTATTTTTATTTTATTTTATTTATATATTCTTTTTTTTTTTGTATTGTATATTATTTTTTTTTATTATTATTACTATTTCATTTAATTATTTTTTTCTTTAAATAAATTAATACATAAAAATTTGTTTTTTAAATTATTGGTGAACTTTTACTCCCTTTATTTACTGCCTTTATATTAACTGGTAGTGTCTGCTTGTCGACAAAATTTTGGATCGATTTTTAGCCCCTTTCCCGTGAGCCAATCGATCTGAAATTTTGCATGCAGGCTCGTGGCAATGACAGAAATGATCTAACAAATTTTTTTAGTGATGCCAAAACAATGGAAACTTTTAAAATTTTCTACCAGAGTTCACAAAAAAATGTACAAAGGGTTTGTTTTTATTATATTATTACCACAACGACCACAAAAACAACAAGTCCAGCTATGACAACAATGCAACATTTAGAATAACAACAGGAACAATATGGAAACATCATGTTTTTCATTTTTTTTTTTAATTTTTCATAGATTTACCTGGACCTGTTCCACCGATTTTAATGATTTTTGAAGTAGAAATCTTCCCATGAATTTGGTGAATCATTCTCACTAAAAATTATCACCCTAGCTATCCTATTGAGGGCGTGATCGTGACAAGAACAACATAGAAAATTATATTTTTTCAAGACTTTTTTTAGTTCTTCATTCAAATCTCGGGCCCTAACCGACCGATTTGGACGATTTTAAATAGCAAACTTTTCAGGATGTTAATGAATCATTTTTTATGCCAACGAGCATCCTAGCTGCCCGATTGATGCCGTCATCGTGATTTCCACAGACGGACAGACGGACAGACGGACAGACGGACAGACGGACATCGCTATATCAACTCCGGTTGTTATAACGATCACAAATATATATATTTTATGGGGTCCAAATTTTTTTTTCTAATTATTACAAACGGAATGACAAACTTATATATACCCTCTGCACACTGGAGTGGAGGGTATAAAAATGAAAAACATGATGTTTCCATATTGTTCCTGTTGTTATTCTAAATGTTGCATTGTTGTCATAGCTGGACTTGTTGTTTTTGTGGTCGTTGTGGTAATAATATAATAAAAACAAACCCTTTGTACATTTTTTTGTGAACTCTGGTAGAAAATTTTAAAAGTTTCCATTGTTTTGGCATCACTAAAAAAATTTGTTAGATCATTTCTGTCATTGCCACGAGCCTGCATGCAAAATTTCAGATCGATTGGCTCACGGGAAAGGGGCTAAAAATCGATCCAAAATTTTGTCGACAAGCAGACACTACCAGTTAATATAAAGGCAGTAAATAAAGGGAGTAAAAGTTCACCAATAATTTAAAAAACAAATTTTTATGTATTAATTTATTTAAAGAAAAAAATAATTAAATGAAATAGTAATAATAATAAAAAAAAATAATATACAATACAAAAAAAAAAAGAATATATAAATAAAATAAAATAAAAATAAATGCATTCATAGCATTATAATACATATAAAAGGTCAATGTTTTCTAACCGTAACCGTAACGAGTCAGTTGTTTTTTTTTACATGAAAATCATTTAAAACAGTTCATGTGAAAAAAAGGCTGACACGTTACGTAACAGTTACATGTCGCTAACTTGTTCTTTACACAGGCTACTGCTTTTGGAGCCAACTTCAAGTCTATTTATATAGTTTCGTAAGCATAACTGATAAAATTGTTTCTATTATTTTTTGCTGTAAGTAATAAATTATAAATATACTGAATTTGCAAACTAAAATGGATACATATATTGGAGGTGCTTTAATACAAAAGAGTTAACGAAACAAAATCAAAAAAAAAAAACAACTCTACAACATCAACAATGGCAGTCATATGTTCTTCAAATAAAAAAAAAACTGCAAGTGTGTTTTGTTGGCTACAAAACAAAAATAGTGTTGACAATATAACAAAATATGTAAAAGAAGTTAGTGCTATGAAATATTTTATTTTGTTTAAAAAAAAAATCGCAAAATGAAAGGCTATAATTCCATTAATAATCAAAAGGCGTTAAACTAATTTATTTATTTTTACGTTGTACTAATGCATTTTAAATAAGTAAAAGTAATTGTATATTTAAATAAAAATGCATTTGTATTATATGTTGCTGTCGTATTCAGAAAAATCAAGTAGCTGACTATACGACTACAAATGCTGCTGCCAGCAGTCGTCTATGTGTTTCATTCATGATGTTGCATTTTTTTGCGAGCAATACTTACATATATTCTAAATAAAGAAATAATAGTTCTTTTCATACTGCGAAATCTATACAAATATATGTACAAATACTATATGTCAAATTTCAAATTTGCAATAATTGATACATTTTTGAAAGAAAATTGTATAATATGAAATGTCTTTAATTTATTTCATAGAAAACAATTTTTTGAGGTGCGTGGATTTTCCATATTTACTGTTTTACTATTTTCGTAATGAGGTTAAATGAGTTAAAAAGAATTTAAAATATTTGAAAATATTAGGTGAGGATCCTCAAGATGTAATATACGATCGGTCTAAAACTTTTCACTTAGAGCCACAGTTAAATTCGAAACAACAAAAACCCATATATTTTGTGCATAAAGTTTAACATTAAATGTGCTTTTCTAAAATGTCTATATATTTTTCTCATTCATTTCTGACCATCTTCAATGTAAATTTACCAAAGTTTTTTTTATTGCAATATGTATATAAAACTTAAAAATTTAATATTTTTTATTGTGTATTAACTTATTATTCTGCGATTTTCATTACATCACAAAATGTTACAAATTGGCACTACTGTTTCAAAAACAGAAAACTTCTAAATCAGTTGAAAACAGTTGATCTGTAAAACTGTGTGTGAAATTGTGTCAAATAAAATTACAAATATTAATAAATATAATAATACATATATATATATTTTATTAATTTTGTTAAGAATTAGCACAAAATTGATTTTCCATTTTGCATTTCATTTATAAAGAATTCTGCCATATTTTGTTAAAGGGAAAATCCATTTTTGTTATATTAAAAAAAACAGACTTGCATTTAATTTTTCCGTGACTGCCTCAATAATTGTGTAGATGCCACCACAATATTTTTTCTAATTAAAACAGTTGATCTGTAAAACTGTGTGTGAAATTATGTCAAATAAAATTACAAATATTAATAAATATAATAATACATATATATATATTATTAATTTTGTTAAGAATTAGCACAAAATTGATTTTCCATTTTGCATTTCATTTATAAAGAATTCTGCCATATTTTGTTAAAGGGAAAATCCATTTTTGTTATATTAAAAAAAAACAGACTTGCATTTAATTTTTCCGTGACTGCCTCAATAATTGCGTAGATGCCACCACAATATTTTTTCTAATTAAATATTAACCAATATCTAACTAGAATTATGATTTATTCTGACTAAAAAGTTCCAATTAAAAGTTATTCATCCCAATTATGAATATTCTCAAGGAATTTCTTTCTCACGGAAAATACATTTCTCGAGAAAAAAATTCCTCCAATTATAAATTCCGCGTGAACAAAAAATGATTAACTGGCATCATCGAATTTCGAAGCCACTTGCTTTGCTTATTGACAATTTATTTTCTATTTTTTGTGTGTGTGCAAACGACCCTACAATAAATGTCCCAATAAACATTTTTGTTTGCTATCAACTTGAGGTGCATTTGAGATCAAATACATTTCTCAAATCTCCAGCGTTAATTCTCAAATGCCCTCAATAGTTCGAATATAGTCTTCTCAACTTAAAAGGCACATTTTTATATGGCGATTTTCATAGTTATCAAATTGAGAAATTTGTGATTCTCAACTTGATAGCAAAGAAATATTTCCAATCGGTATCAAATGGAAGGTACGGAATTGCCATATTAAAAAATATTATACTAATTTTAGAAATGAAAACAATGTACTTTTTTTAATGTTTCAATTTAATTTCATTATATATTTAACATTACTATGTACATATTTAACATTAAATGTACATATTATGTACATTTTTTAAAATCTAGAATTAAAAATAAATGAATTAATTAGTTGTACATTTTTTGAAAAATTCGACAAAAAGCAGAAATAATTAAAAATATATCAATGATTTATTTGTACTTTTTTGGCATTTTTTAATTTAATTTATTATTTATGACATATTTAAATAATATCTCAGACTTAACACAAATCGTATTCAAGTTGAAAAAATGTTTGGTCTCAAGTGGAGAAAAGTGTTGGATATCCAATTGAGAGTAAAAATGTTTCTCAAAGATTGGAAAAAATGTTAAGTCTCAACTTGATGTCAAGTTGAAAGCAAACAAGGAGAAAAATTGTTCAACCCAAGTTGAGAATTACATTTGACATCAATTTAAGAACTTAACTTTTCTCCAACATTGGAGAAATAATATTTCTGGGGAATGACCGAAACTAACACATAAACAGTTTTTTCCTATTTGAAAAACATATGACTGTCATTGTTGCTGTTGTAGAGTTGTTATACCCTCCACTCCAGTTTGTCATTCCGTTTGTAATAATTAGAAAAAAAATTTTGGACCCCATAAAATTTATATATTTGTGATCCTTATAACAACCGGAGTTGATATAGCGATGTCCGTCTGTCCGTCTGTGGAAATCACGATGACGGCATCAATCCGGCAGCTAGGGTACTCGTTGACATAAAAATGATTCACTAACATCATGAGAAGTTTGCTATTTAAAATCGTCCAAATCGGTCGATTAGGGCCCGAGATTTGAATGAAGAACTAAAAAAGTCTTGAAAAAAAAAAATAATTTTCTATGTTGTTCTTGTCACGATCACGCCCTCAATAGTGCAGCTACAGTGATCATTTTTAGTGAGAATGATTCACCAAATTCATGGAAAGATTTCTACTTCAAAAATCATTAAAATCGGTGGAACAGGTCCAGGGAAATCTCTGAAAAAGTAAAAAAAAAAAATGAAAAACATGATATTTCTATATTTTTCTTGTTGTTATTCTAAATGTTGCATTGTTTTCATAGCTGGACTTGTTGTTTTTGTGGTCGTTATGGTAATAATATAACAAAAACAAACCCTTTGTACATTTTTTTATCAACTCTGGTAGAAAAATTTAAAAGTTTCCATTGTTTTGGCATCACTAAAAATATATGTTAGATCATTTCTGTCATTGCCACAAGCCTGCCTGCAAAATTTCAGATCGATTGGGTCACGGGAAAGTGGTTAAAATCGATCCAAAATTTTTTCGACAAGCAGACACTACGAGTTAATACAAAGGGAGTAAAAATTCACCAACATCTAAAGCAAATAATGCTAAAATACCTAGTTGTTAATAAAAAAAACAATTGGGCAATTCACAATGGGTAATGTATCGTTGTATCTCTTGTATCGTGTATCACTTTACAATAGTATAAAATTGTTGTTGGTAATTTTCACTGAAAAATCTGATACACGATCCAACTTCATTTGCTATGTTTTGTAAATGTTGTATATTGTATCATAACATATCAGTTCCAAGTGAATGCCAGTTTTTATGAAAAAGAAAAAACAAATACATAGAATATTATCAGCATAAATAATTATAAAATAAAATATGGCAAATAATGCAAATAACGCAAATACATCGATAAGTTTATTTATATAAAAATTAATGTTTATATTTTTAGTATGTATTTTCTCTTTCAGTACCAACCAAAACATTTAACATTTTTTTTTTTTTTCATTATAAATTAAAATGCAAGAGGTACGTAACTAAAACTCCAGGGTATATCTCACGACCAAAAAGCAAACACTGACAAGTGTTTTCTCTTATACAAAATAGCAGAAGCGACGAAGCGATCTTTCCTCGTTGGATCGAAAATTACTAAAGAAAGCGTTTTACAATATGAAAATACAACTGAGTGTTCACAACAAATGATTGTATTGTGTATTTCAATACAACATACAATATACAACACCTGTTGTGAATTGCCCAAATGTAAATTTAGCAAAAAAAATTATGTATTAATTTATTTAAAGAGAAAAACACAAAAATAACGTTTGATGTTGTATTTTTTGTGTGTAATATTTAAATATACATACATACACATATTAAATAATACAAATAATGTACATATATTATATATATGTATGTATGTATATTGATAGTTACTGCATGTTAGAAATAAATCGGTTATTTTATTTACATAAAATTCTGCAGTATTTTGTTGTGGGGAAAATACATTTCTTTTGTATTAACAGAGTGTCACTTCATTTTGCTCAGCGTGACTATGCCACAGTAGATGCCGCCATAATTTTTGTTTGTTCTAATTAGCTTTGCAATAGTTATTTCTATTTTAACATGAATGTTAATATTTTCAACTAGATATCATACAGAACAATGTTAAGAGTATACACGGGTTGGTCTTTTATTTCATACGTTTTTTCATTATTCTTTTACAAATATGAACATAAGTTTGGCATATTACCCACCAATCTCACATCACACTGCAAGTTCGAAAAACTCAATACACTCACATTTTTTTTATTAATACACACACATTTTCCGCAGTGGTCACACTAATGGCATCAAATTTTTCGTGCGAATAGTGGCAGACACTAACGATGATTAATGTTACCCTGTTATAAATTTAATGCAAATTTACTGGATCCTGTGAAATTGTAATTAAAGTTTTAACTTGTTAAATCTATTATAATGATTTATTTTTTGAAATGCGCATACAAAAACGTTTGTTAATTATAGAGCATAAATATTATTAACTATTATTAAAATAATACTAATAATAATAAATGTAAACATTTTCCCTCAAACATGTGCCTGTATAATAAACTTAGTAACTCTACTTAAAATAAAATAAGAGAGAGAAGTATACAAATTTTTTCAAGTTTACGCTTCGACAACATTTTAAAAATGAGATTGCAGTCAGATGTTTGAGCATAAAATATAATGGCGATGGATTCGACTAATTCGAACAATTTTTCGTTGATAATACGTACACAACGATTTTAGAATTTCAGTGTGATGTGAGATTGGGGGGTTAACTTTTTGTTGTCTTTACAAAATAGAGTTACCGAGTTCGTCAATGAGTTTTTTGCTTACAAAACAGTTCTACATAGTTATATAGAATTATTATTCTGCTTTACCTATAAAATATCTGATTGCGATTACATCTAATTTTTAAAAATTGTTTATAATTAATAAAGCATTATTATTCACATAAATACAAAATTTCACTTTTTAAATTTTCCATTCAAATTTAAGAAAATATCAATTATAATAAAAACTGAAAATAAAATTTCCAATTATAAATTAGAAAATATTAATTGAGTTTCAGAAAATCATATCAAAACGTCGGAAATAATAATTTTAAATTTAGAAATATCTTTACATTTAAAAATGTTTACATTTAAAAAAAATATTGCCATTCAGGAGATATTAATAACTTTTCAGTACCGCGATTCAGTAACTTCTTTTAACGATAGTCGAATTGTAAAAAAAAAGAAAATTGCAAAATTATCAGTAAAATTTTGAAACGATATTCGCTATTGTTAAAGTCAGCTGTTGTTGTTATCTAAACGACAACCATTTTTGTGTTGTTTATCCAATCGATAAAAACTTAAATTTTTAGGTTGAAATGTCGTCATACATAAATAAAAATCATGAAATAGTGAAAATATTTTGCTTTAATTAAAAAACTTTTTTATATAAATAAAAAAATTAAATATTCAATTCATTATTTCATTTTCAAATAAATAAACAGAAATATTAGTAAAAAAAAATAAAGATATTAAACATAAACATAAAATCATCCTGTCAAACACGAAGTAATTTGTTTTTTTCTATTCTTTGTGTTTTTCGCTTATTTTGACAGAGATGCCACTCCTTTACAATTTAAATAAATAGAAAAACAGATTTGTCGATATTAATTTAAATTCAATGAATTTAAGAAAACCTCAAATGATATTTAAGAATTGCTAACATAAAAATTGTTACATAAGTAAACGTAATTTTATGAGAATGTTATTTTTTATATATAAATTTTCACAATTTTTTTTGGATGAAAATTTGAAGTTTTTCAGAAAATAAAGATAACATTAAATTATTTTATTTAAAATGTTTGGGACTTTTCGTTTTTTGCGTTTTTCATCCCTAATTTGATTATTTATTATTATAAATTTATTCTCTATGTTTTCAAAATATGGCAATATTTTAAAAAAAAGTTGAGAGAGCTTTTTTTTTGGTTATTATTTTGTTACTCCATCCGACCTATATGGCCACAATGAAGAAATATTTGGCCAGTTAAAAGAAACTATACAGCCATCTCCAATTAGCACGATTTAATGCATATAGCCACTCTACACAACCATTACCTTTGCAATGGAGGTTAGTGCGAGCTATTTAATTAGCAAAAACTAAATTAAACGAGAAGTTATGTCATATAACCGGAAACGCATGCATATAGGTATATAACCAAAATGCATGCCGATCAGCAACCACGATGACCAAAAAGCAAACACCGAAATATATCCGAAATAATAGAAAAGAAGAAAACCAACCCAAAGAATTTGCTGAAATAATTTGGTATTAAGTTTAACAAATTGTTTACTTTTTCATTTACATTTATTATCAAGACTCAAACCGAGGTGGAGGGTATCAAAGATTCGGCACAGCCGAATTTAACACTCTTACTTGTTAATTGACATTTTTCCTTGAGTTATTTCTAAGTGTTACATATCATGTCGATTGCACTCTTCCTATAGACTAAATATACCAACAATAAGTATTTAAAAACACCACAGTAGAGATCAAGCAAACTCCGAATAACGGTATAGTTCAAAGATTCTTTGTACTACATTCTTCTATCCCGTTCGCGACCGAAAATAAGCATTTGTGTTTAGTTCTCCGTGACCGTTGATCGGAATAGTTTGATATTTACAATTCAAAACAAAATAACCGAGATCATTTAAAAAAACCAAACCTAAAACATTTTGATCCATAAATATTTTTTTTATTGATTTTTAAAGTGTGTCCCGTTCGTGATCGTAAGTGTTAAATTTTTCAAAAAATAATACATATTGTGATAAAAATAAAATTTGTTTGTGCAGATGGAGAGTCGTTGTGGAGGTAAAAAAATTGCCCAAAAGAAATACATGGAAGGAATAAAAAACAATCCCATTAAGAAGAAGAAGTACCTAGAGAAGGCGGCAGAAAGAATGAAAAAACATCGCTCAAAGCTCAAACAATTGGCGAGTAATAATAAGAAAGTGCTTAACAGCTTACGTCAAAAGGAGCGTATAAAGAAACAAAAAATGCGCATACGTATCGCAAATGAAAGAAAGGAGACAAACATTACTTTGAAGCCATATAACAGCAAACAGTCTTTTGGAAAAGCGTTAAAGAAGGCCGAAATGGCGTTGCCGAAGGAAGCTGCAAAAAGAACGAAAATTGTACAAGCTTTATTTGCAAAGTATGGTCAGGCAGCTATTTTTGAGAAACCTGTAATAGAAAATTCTCAAGTTATAAATGAAGTACAGAACTTTTTTGTTTCTAATGACATTAGCGTTCAATCTGCTGGTAAAAAAGATACTCTGATCGTAGATGGAGAAATTATTGCGAAGAGATTTATGTTATTAACAGTGGCCGAAACATATGAAATTTATAAAAATGAATGTACCAGTGAACCTGTCAGTAAGTCTTTCTTTTACAGTTGTCGGCCCAGACATGTTCAGCTAAGTAGCAAAATGCCACATAATATGTGCGTTTGCATTTACCACGCCAACTTTGCGTTTTTATTGGATGGCTGGTCTATAATTGTTAAATATTTTTCTGGTGGTCATCAACATTTTCTAAAATCAGTTTGTTGCAATATTGAAAATAAAAATTGTATGTCGAACTGTTGTGGAAGATGTGTAACCGATTTAAAAAGTGAATTGTTGCCCCTTGCCTATTTAAATAAAATGGATGAAGAAATACAATGGAAGCATTGGGGAAAAGTTAACGACAGAATAACATTAACGAACACTGTTGGTCCATTTTCAGATTTGATTAATGAATTAGAAGTGCAGTTACCTAAGTTTAAGGAACATTTCTTTGTTAAGAGAGTTCAACAGAATCACTTTGACACCACAAAGAATAGTTTAAAAGAAAATGAGCTGGTATTACAATTAGATTTTGCCGAAAACTATCGGATTTTATTCCAAAATGAGATACAAAGCGCATACTTTAACTACAAGCAAGTATCAATTTTTACTTGCGTAGCATGGACTGTTAATAAAACTCAATCATTTGCTATTATAAGTAATAGTTTAAAACACAGCAAAATTGATGTCTATATTTTCTTGACAAAAATACTCGAGGAACTAAAACAAAAACACGGATATTTTAACAAAATATTTATATTTTCTGACGGCAGTAGTTGCCAGTTTAAAAACAAATTTATAATTTATAGTTTAATGGACTTTAAAATAAGATTTGGATGCGAAGATATTGAATGGAATTTTTTTGCAACATCGCACGGAAAAGGTGCAGTCGATGGCGTTGGAGCCGTAATTAAGCGGAAAATTTGGCAGCTCACAAAAACTAAAAATATTTGCCTTAATGATGCATCGGATTTTTATCAGTGTGCAAAGCAAACCGTTAAAGGAATCATTATTTTATACGTAGATGAAAATGAAATTGATAAGGCTTCTTTTTTGTCAGATAAATGGAATAATTTACCAAATATAACCGGTATACGAAAACTTCATTGGTTTTCTTGCAACGCAAACTTAGATATCCATGGAGCTCAAACTGTAATATCTTTTAAAATTAAAATAAAATAATAATTCTTTTATTTTTGTTATCATTGGAATATATCTTGTTTTATTTATTTTTAATACTTATAAATAAAAAATTTTAAACCTAAAAAATGCCTTTGGAATAATTGTCCCGTTCGCGATGTCCCGTTCGCGATTCTAAAAAAAATATTTAAAAAAAAATAATATTAAGGATAATTGAAAAAAACAAAATGCTAAATAAAAGCTTTATATCTCTGCTTTAGTTAAAAACTAATCTCCATTTAATAAACTGACGAAATTCGCAGAGTTTTAAACAAAACCACACACCGAAAAAAATGACTTACATTTTCTGTCCCGTTCGCGATCGCAAGTTTATCCAAAATATTTGGAGAACGTTCATATTTTATAATTTTCTTTTTGTTCTCAAAAATTGTTCTACTAAAATGCTATTAATTATTTATAAAAAGTTAAAAAAAAATTTGAGTTTTGATATTTCTTTTTCAAGTTGAGTGCGTACGAATGTCCCGTTCGCGATCCTGGAAATGCCCATATATGTTTTTTTTCACTGTTTTATTATACTGATTATTTTAAAAAATTATATATTATACTAGAATATATTAGATCGTTTGTTTCCTTCATTTTTATAGTGATTTAAACACTTTTATATACTGTTTTGTAGCATATAAAAGCACTTTTTAAGATACACGCTCCTTCAGATTTTAATTTAATGACTTAAGCCCTAAACACATAACGGCGAGTTGCGAGTGCGAGTAAAAACTAAGCTTTTTGCATGCGAGAATTTGTGCTTTTGTGCTTTTACAAAATCATCAAAATGCTTTCGAGCAGCTGATTGTCCTACTCTCAAACATAATTCAATTGTCAATTGTATACAAAGCTGTTCATATAACAAACAATAAATATAACAAAATGAATAAAATCGAAATTATTAACGGGTTAAATAAAGTAATTACTATAGTAGGCATCGCGTTTAATGCCTATCAGCTGATTCTCCTGTCATCTGATTTTTCTCGCACAGAAAATAGAATCAATTATATTTCCCTTGCGAGTGTTTTTACAACCAAGTTGGCTTTACTATCGATCTCGCTTCCACATATAGAAAAAATCATGCTGCCTCATACTCGTTTTTTCTCGCACTCGCAACTCGCAGTTATGTGTTTAGGGCTTTATTTATTTTAAACTTGTGGAACATCTAAAGTGTTTCCGTTTAAAATATTTTGGTTCGTAAATAACGACTGCGCCAATTATATTTCTACATTTTGTATAAAAAAAAACAATTTTTATTAAGTTATTTTAAGAGTTTATTTTTTTATGATTATATTTTTCTGAATGAATGAATACATTAAAAACAAATTGACAAACAAAACTAATTATTCAAACAAATATTGTTTTAACAGAAATAATTGGAATAGGTTTAAGTTTACAAAGTTTAAACATATCACAACTTAAAATTATATCTACTAATAATAATTGAGTTTAAAATGAAAATAGGTAATAATATTAAAAAGAATATAATTAATAATTAATAATACAAAGTAAACTAAATAAAACAAGTAAGAGAGTTAAATTCGGCTATACCGAATCTTTGATACCCTCCACCTAGGTTTTCTTGCACTATTTGTAACAAATTTAGATAAAATATTTGAAAATGTAAACAATTTGATCAATTTAGTAATTTATTACAACAAATACTCTGAATTTTCAGCATTTACGTTTAACAATTTTAAAGTCAATAGAAGATAGTAAACAAAATATGTTTTTAAATTTCGGATCTTTTTCGGAATACTTGACCATTTTTTGAAAAATTTTTTTTAACAACTTAATATTATATATATTTCAAGTTTAAACTTTAAAATTAAAAATATCTATCTTTTTTAAATCTGGTAATAACTCTATAATATGGAGAAAGTAAATACGTGGCTTCTTTAATAAGAATGACAAGTAAAAAACACTTTTGTGCAGTTTACTTGTGTTGTGCATTTTTTTAATACATACATAAGTACGCCATCTTTGTAGATCTCTTCGATTATATTAAGTAAGTTTGTAAATAAAAAGAATATTAAAATATTATAAATGTAAACATAATTGATTTTAGAAAAATGTCCGATTCGTTTTTCGATGATGCTGAAAACACATCAAAGAAATACAGAAAACAAAGGTTTTACTCAAGTTGTTGAGAGACGAGAAGCTAATGGGATGGAACAGGTCAAAGATGACGACTTTAAATACAGATGCAAGGCTTGTGAAAAATATTAAATTGCGATAAATCAGATCTAAGTATACATGCTAATAACCAATGTCTTAATAAAATATCTTTTAAAACCAACTACCAAAATTCTGTTTACGTTATAAGATCCCATTTGCAAGCCATTTTAGTTAATTGTGTAAATTTTAAATGCACATCCAGCCATATAAAAGATGAATTATACAGAATAGTAAAAATATTTTTTTTATAATATCTGTTGGTTTTTTATGTTGTTTTTATGTAATTCTAATGATATTCTTATCTTTTTTTTATGATATTTTTTTCGTTTTTATGTTATTTTTGCATTATTGAAATTGAAAATAAACAAATTAAAAATATTTTTTTTTTGAAAAGAGTAGTGTAGGGAAAAATGTAGAGAGAAAAAAAGTGGGTGTAGGGAAGAAAGGGGATTTTTTTTCATTAGCGTAGAGATTTCTGTAAAAATCTCCTGGCATCACTGGTACCTATTAAAAAACAATGTAAGATTTCACAAAACAATGCGACGTATATCTGCTTTGTTCAAAAGCTTTCATAAGACTAAATGAAATTGTTACTTATGCATGAAACACATAGACGACAGAGGCTACACAAACACACGGATACAAATGCTGCTGGCTGCAATTGTAGTCGTGTAGTCAACTACTTAATTCTTTTGAAAACGACAGCAAACATATAACAACAATATAAACAGCTCTTTTTATATAAAATCATTTTTATTTCAGTAGTGCCAATTATATGTTTTTTTTTTTTACTTTATTAAAATAGAAAAACATGTATGATTCTATATAAAATTGTCTTAAATATATTACTTATTTATAACGCATTATTATAACGTAAAAATAAATAAATAAATTTACTTATTAATAGAATTATTATAGCATTTCATTTTGCGATTAATTTTTTCAACAAAATAAAATATTTCATAGCACTAATATCTTTTACATATTTTGTTATATTGTCAACACTATTTTTATTTTGTAGCCAACAAAGATAGAAATTAGCCTAAGTTGACTACAGCAGCAAAAGTGGTCATGTAGTCGTGTAGCTGTGTTGGTGTCAAAATAATCGTTTTCATATAAACGTGTGTATTTTATTTTTGACAGGCTGTATTAAATAAATAAATTTACTTATTAATAGAATTATTATAGCATTTCATTTTGCGATTAATTTTTTCAACAAAATAAAATATTTCATAGCACTAATATCTTTTACATACTTTGTTATATTGTCAACACTATTTTTATTTTGTAGCCAACAAAGATAGAAATTAGCCTAAGTTGACTACAGCAGCAAAAGTGGTCATGTAGTCGTGTAGCTGTGTTAGTGTTAATATAATCGTTTACTATAAACATGTGTATTTTATTTTTGACAGGCTGTAGTCGTGTAGCCGCTGTCGCCTATGCGTTTCATGAAAGAGTTCGGCTTACTGGTGCCATTATGTATACGTGTGTGTAAACAAAAATATACGATATCCCAGTAATCATTTCGAAGATTGTTTTAACAAAAATCATCTTACTGTGTCTTCTTCGAGCACTTTTGATGATTAAAAACTGATTAATCACATGCGGTATTAGAAAAAGACTAAGAAATGATTTTTGCTTACGCTTAAAAAGTGGTTTATAGAAAAATGACATTAAATATGACTCAAAAATAAGTCGAAATTAATCAGAAAATTGGA
The DNA here is from genome assembly GCA_963682025.1 of Cordilura impudica. Lineage (NCBI taxonomy): Eukaryota > Metazoa > Arthropoda > Insecta > Diptera > Scathophagidae > Cordilura > Cordilura impudica. The sequence goes on from OY821519.1 coordinate 159,015,881, forward strand.
TAAAAAAGGTTCTCAAGAAGAGTCGGGGAAAGGTAATATTTCCTCCCAACAAAAGAATATTTTGTGATCAGCAAAAGAGCGCATTTATGACTGTGTTAATAGCACAGAGGAGTTAAAAGAGACTCCACATGATCACTTATTGCATAAAAAGTTTACTGGGATTTTATTCACTATCTGTAGAAACAGTTTTTTAAGTAAAACAAATCTGCACACAATTTCAATTCTATTTCGTTTACAATGATACGATCACTTTGTTTCAGTGGTGTTCAAAAATAAAAATGTAATTGTGTTGGTGAGAAAATGAGAATTGCACTGTAAGAAATGTTCAATGGGTTAATAGCAGTGTTAGTCTCTGTATGAATTTATTTTTTTATTGAAAATATGAGACTGTCAATGTTATGTGAAACTGTTTTAAAGAAATAAAAATTAAAAATAAAATTTTTGACAGGAAATAAATAAATACATATATACATTAGGCTGGCTTTTTTTCATTCTATAAAAAACAATAAGTTGTAGATTTTTCAATCAATATTAATGATTTCATTGTATTTACATATTAAAATATCTGTAATATGTTATCCTGTAAAAAAAAAAGGAAAAAAATACATTCAATGAATGAATGAACGATCACTCAAATTTTTAAAATCATTTCAACTTTTATAATAAACACATACGTTTTTATACCCTCCACTCCAGTGTGCAGAGGGTATATATAAGTTTGTCATTCCGTTTGTAATAATTAGAAAAAAAAATTTGGACCCCATAAAATATATATATTTGTGATCGTTATAACAACCGGAGTTGATATAGCGATGTCCGTCTGTCCGTCTGTCCGTCTGTCCGTCTGTCCGTCTGTGGAAATCACGATGACGGCATCAATCGGGCAGCTAGGATGCTCGTTGGCATAAAAAATGATTCATTAACATCCTGAAAAGTTTGCTATTTAAAATCGTCCAAATCGGTCGGTTAGGGCCCGAGATTTGAATGAAGAACTAAAAAAAGTCTTGAAAAAATATAATTTTCTATGTTGTTCTTGTCACGATCACGCCCTCAATAGGATAGCTAGGGTGATAATTTTTAGTGAGAATGATTCACCAAATTCATGGGAAGATTTCTACTTCAAAAATCATTAAAATCGGTGGAACAGGTCCAGGTAAATCTATGAAAAATTAAAAAAAAAAATGAAAAACATGATGTTTCCATATTGTTCCTGTTGTTATTCTAAATGTTGCATTGTTGTCATAGCTGGACTTGTTGTTTTTGTGGTCGTTGTGGTAATAATATAATAAAAACAAACCCTTTGTACATTTTTTTGTGAACTCTGGTAGAAAATTTTAAAAGTTTCCATTGTTTTGGCATCACTAAAAAAATTTGTTAGATCATTTCTGTCATTGCCACGAGCCTGCATGCAAAATTTCAGATCGATTGGCTCACGGGAAAGGGGCTAAAAATCGATCCAAAATTTTGTCGACAAGCAGACACTACCAGTTAATATAAAGGCAGTAAATAAAGGGAGTAAAAGTTCACCAATAATTTAAAAAACAAATTTTTATGTATTAATTTATTTAAAGAAAAAAATAATTAAATGAAATAGTAATAATAATAAAAAAAAATAATATACAATACAAAAAAAAAAAGAATATATAAATAAAATAAAATAAAAATAAATGCATTCATAGCATTATAATACATATAAAAGGTCAATGTTTTCTAACCGTAACCGTAACGAGTCAGTTGTTTTTTTTTACATGAAAATCATTTAAAACAGTTCATGTGAAAAAAAGGCTGACACGTTACGTAACAGTTACATGTCGCTAACTTGTTCTTTACACAGGCTACTGCTTTTGGAGCCAACTTCAAGTCTATTTATATAGTTTCGTAAGCATAACTGATAAAATTGTTTCTATTATTTTTTGCTGTAAGTAATAAATTATAAATATACTGAATTTGCAAACTAAAATGGATACATATATTGGAGGTGCTTTAATACAAAAGAGTTAACGAAACAAAATCAAAAAAAAAAACAACTCTACAACATCAACAATGGCAGTCATATGTTCTTCAAATAAAAAAAAAACTGCAAGTGTGTTTTGTTGGCTACAAAACAAAAATAGTGTTGACAATATAACAAAATATGTAAAAGAAGTTAGTGCTATGAAATATTTTATTTTGTTTAAAAAAAAAATCGCAAAATGAAAGGCTATAATTCCATTAATAATCAAAAGGCGTTAAACTAATTTATTTTTTTTTACGTTGTACTAATGCATTTTAAATAAGTAAAAGTAATTGTATATTTAAATAAAAATGCATTTGTATTATATGTTGCTGTCGTATTCAGAAAAATCAAGTAGCTGACTATACGACTACAAATGCTGCTGCCAGCAGTCGTCTATGTGTTTCATTCATGATGTTGCATTTTTTTGCGAGCAATACTTACATATATTCTAAATAAAGAAATAATAGTTCTTTTCATACTGCGAAATCTATACAAATATATGTACAAATACTATATGTCAAATTTCAAATTTGCAATAATTGATACATTTTTGAAAGAAAATTGTATAATATGAAATGTCTTTAATTTATTTCATAGAAAACAATTTTTTGAGGTGCGTGGATTTTCCATATTTACTGTTTTACTATTTTCGTAATGAGGTTAAATGAGTTAAAAAGAATTTAAAATATTTGAAAATATTAGGTGAGGATCCTCAAGATGTAATATACGATCGGTCTAAAACTTTTCACTTAGAGCCACAGTTAAATTCGAAACAACAAAAACCCATATATTTTGTGCATAAAGTTTAACATTAAATGTGCTTTTCTAAAATGTCTATATATTTTTCTCATTCATTTCTGACCATCTTCAATGTAAATTTACCAAAGTTTTTTTTATTGCAATATGTATATAAAACTTAAAAATTTAATATTTTTTATTGTGTATTAACTTATTATTCTGCGATTTTCATTACATCACAAAATGTTACAAATTGGCACTACTGTTTCAAAAACAGAAAACTTCTAAATCAGTTGAAAACAGTTGATCTGTAAAACTGTGTGTGAAATTGTGTCAAATAAAATTACAAATATTAATAAATATAATAATACATATATATATATTTTATTAATTTTGTTAAGAATTAGCACAAAATTGATTTTCCATTTTGCATTTCATTTATAAAGAATTCTGCCATATTTTGTTAAAGGGAAAATCCATTTTTGTTATATTAAAAAAAACAGACTTGCATTTAATTTTTCCGTGACTGCCTCAATAATTGTGTAGATGCCACCACAATATTTTTTCTAATTAAAACAGTTGATCTGTAAAACTGTGTGTGAAATTATGTCAAATAAAATTACAAATATTAATAAATATAATAATACATATATATATATTATTAATTTTGTTAAGAATTAGCACAAAATTGATTTTCCATTTTGCATTTCATTTATAAAGAATTCTGCCATATTTTGTTAAAGGGAAAATCCATTTTTGTTATATTAAAAAAAAACAGACTTGCATTTAATTTTTCCGTGACTGCCTCAATAATTGCGTAGATGCCACCACAATATTTTTTCTAATTAAATATTAACCAATATCTAACTAGAATTATGATTTATTCTGACTAAAAAGTTCCAATTAAAAGTTATTCATCCCAATTATGAATATTCTCAAGGAATTTCTTTCTCACGGAAAATACATTTCTCGAGAAAAAAATTCCTCCAATTATAAATTCCGCGTGAACAAAAAATGATTAACTGGCATCATCGAATTTCGAAGCCACTTGCTTTGCTTATTGACAATTTATTTTCTATTTTTTGTGTGTGTGCAAACGACCCTACAATAAATGTCCCAATAAACATTTTTGTTTGCTATCAACTTGAGGTGCATTTGAGATCAAATACATTTCTCAAATCTCCAGCGTTAATTCTCAAATGCCCTCAATAGTTCGAATATAGTCTTCTCAACTTAAAAGGCACATTTTTATATGGCGATTTTCATAGTTATCAAATTGAGAAATTTGTGATTCTCAACTTGATAGCAAAGAAATATTTCCAATCGGTATCAAATGGAAGGTACGGAATTGCCATATTAAAAAATATTATACTAATTTTAGAAATGAAAACAATGTACTTTTTTTAATGTTTCAATTTAATTTCATTATATATTTAACATTACTATGTACATATTTAACATTAAATGTACATATTATGTACATTTTTTAAAATCTAGAATTAAAAATAAATGAATTAATTAGTTGTACATTTTTTGAAAAATTCGACAAAAAGCAGAAATAATTAAAAATATATCAATGATTTATTTGTACTTTTTTGGCATTTTTTAATTTAATTTATTATTTATGACATATTTAAATAATATCTCAGACTTAACACAAATCGTATTCAAGTTGAAAAAATGTTTGGTCTCAAGTGGAGAAAAGTGTTGGATATCCAATTGAGAGTAAAAATGTTTCTCAAAGATTGGAAAAAATGTTAAGTCTCAACTTGATGTCAAGTTGAAAGCAAACAAGGAGAAAAATTGTTCAACCCAAGTTGAGAATTACATTTGACATCAATTTAAGAACTTAACTTTTCTCCAACATTGGAGAAATAATATTTCTGGGGAATGACCGAAACTAACACATAAACAGTTTTTTCCTATTTGAAAAACATATGACTGTCATTGTTGCTGTTGTAGAGTTGTTATACCCTCCACTCCAGTTTGTCATTCCGTTTGTAATAATTAGAAAAAAAATTTTGGACCCCATAAAATTTATATATTTGTGATCCTTATAACAACCGGAGTTGATATAGCGATGTCCGTCTGTCCGTCTGTGGAAATCACGATGACGGCATCAATCCGGCAGCTAGGGTACTCGTTGACATAAAAATGATTCACTAACATCATGAGAAGTTTGCTATTTAAAATCGTCCAAATCGGTCGATTAGGGCCCGAGATTTGAATGAAGAACTAAAAAAGTCTTGAAAAAAAAAAATAATTTTCTATGTTGTTCTTGTCACGATCACGCCCTCAATAGTGCAGCTACAGTGATCATTTTTAGTGAGAATGATTCACCAAATTCATGGAAAGATTTCTACTTCAAAAATCATTAAAATCGGTGGAACAGGTCCAGGGAAATCTCTGAAAAAGTAAAAAAAAAAAATGAAAAACATGATATTTCTATATTTTTCTTGTTGTTATTCTAAATGTTGCATTGTTTTCATAGCTGGACTTGTTGTTTTTGTGGTCGTTATGGTAATAATATAACAAAAACAAACCCTTTGTACATTTTTTTATCAACTCTGGTAGAAAAATTTAAAAGTTTCCATTGTTTTGGCATCACTAAAAATATATGTTAGATCATTTCTGTCATTGCCACAAGCCTGCCTGCAAAATTTCAGATCGATTGGGTCACGGGAAAGTGGTTAAAATCGATCCAAAATTTTTTCGACAAGCAGACACTACGAGTTAATACAAAGGGAGTAAAAATTCACCAACATCTAAAGCAAATAATGCTAAAATACCTAGTTGTTAATAAAAAAAACAATTGGGCAATTCACAATGGGTAATGTATCGTTGTATCTCTTGTATCGTGTATCACTTTACAATAGTATAAAATTGTTGTTGGTAATTTTCACTGAAAAATCTGATACACGATCCAACTTCATTTGCTATGTTTTGTAAATGTTGTATATTGTATCATAACATATCAGTTCCAAGTGAATGCCAGTTTTTATGAAAAAGAAAAAACAAATACATAGAATATTATCAGCATAAATAATTATAAAATAAAATATGGCAAATAATGCAAATAACGCAAATACATCGATAAGTTTATTTATATAAAAATTAATGTTTATATTTTTAGTATGTATTTTCTCTTTCAGTACCAACCAAAACATTTAACATTTTTTTTTTTTTTCATTATAAATTAAAATGCAAGAGGTACGTAACTAAAACTCCAGGGTATATCTCACGACCAAAAAGCAAACACTGACAAGTGTTTTCTCTTATACAAAATAGCAGAAGCGACGAAGCGATCTTTCCTCGTTGGATCGAAAATTACTAAAGAAAGCGTTTTACAATATGAAAATACAACTGAGTGTTCACAACAAATGATTGTATTGTGTATTTCAATACAACATACAATATACAACACCTGTTGTGAATTGCCCAAATGTAAATTTAGCAAAAAAAATTATGTATTAATTTATTTAAAGAGAAAAACACAAAAATAACGTTTGATGTTGTATTTTTTGTGTGTAATATTTAAATATACATACATACACATATTAAATAATACAAATAATGTACATATATTATATATATGTATGTATGTATATTGATAGTTACTGCATGTTAGAAATAAATCGGTTATTTTATTTACATAAAATTCTGCAGTATTTTGTTGTGGGGAAAATACATTTCTTTTGTATTAACAGAGTGTCACTTCATTTTGCTCAGCGTGACTATGCCACAGTAGATGCCGCCATAATTTTTGTTTGTTCTAATTAGCTTTGCAATAGTTATTTCTATTTTAACATGAATGTTAATATTTTCAACTAGATATCATACAGAACAATGTTAAGAGTATACACGGGTTGGTCTTTTATTTCATACGTTTTTTCATTATTCTTTTACAAATATGAACATAAGTTTGGCATATTACCCACCAATCTCACATCACACTGCAAGTTCGAAAAACTCAATACACTCACATTTTTTTTATTAATACACACACATTTTCCGCAGTGGTCACACTAATGGCATCAAATTTTTCGTGCGAATAGTGGCAGACACTAACGATGATTAATGTTACCCTGTTATAAATTTAATGCAAATTTACTGGATCCTGTGAAATTGTAATTAAAGTTTTAACTTGTTAAATCTATTATAATGATTTATTTTTTGAAATGCGCATACAAAAACGTTTGTTAATTATAGAGCATAAATATTATTAACTATTATTAAAATAATACTAATAATAATAAATGTAAACATTTTCCCTCAAACATGTGCCTGTATAATAAACTTAGTAACTCTACTTAAAATAAAATAAGAGAGAGAAGTATACAAATTTTTTCAAGTTTACGCTTCGACAACATTTTAAAAATGAGATTGCAGTCAGATGTTTGAGCATAAAATATAATGGCGATGGATTCGACTAATTCGAACAATTTTTCGTTGATAATACGTACACAACGATTTTAGAATTTCAGTGTGATGTGAGATTGGGGGGTTAACTTTTTGTTGTCTTTACAAAATAGAGTTACCGAGTTCGTCAATGAGTTTTTTGCTTACAAAACAGTTCTACATAGTTATATAGAATTATTATTCTGCTTTACCTATAAAATATCTGATTGCGATTACATCTAATTTTTAAAAATTGTTTATAATTAATAAAGCATTATTATTCACATAAATACAAAATTTCACTTTTTAAATTTTCCATTCAAATTTAAGAAAATATCAATTATAATAAAAACTGAAAATAAAATTTCCAATTATAAATTAGAAAATATTAATTGAGTTTCAGAAAATCATATCAAAACGTCGGAAATAATAATTTTAAATTTAGAAATATCTTTACATTTAAAAATGTTTACATTTAAAAAAAATATTGCCATTCAGGAGATATTAATAACTTTTCAGTACCGCGATTCAGTAACTTCTTTTAACGATAGTCGAATTGTAAAAAAAAAGAAAATTGCAAAATTATCAGTAAAATTTTGAAACGATATTCGCTATTGTTAAAGTCAGCTGTTGTTGTTATCTAAACGACAACCATTTTTGTGTTGTTTATCCAATCGATAAAAACTTAAATTTTTAGGTTGAAATGTCGTCATACATAAATAAAAATCATGAAATAGTGAAAATATTTTGCTTTAATTAAAAAACTTTTTTATATAAATAAAAAAATTAAATATTCAATTCATTATTTCATTTTCAAATAAATAAACAGAAATATTAGTAAAAAAAAATAAAGATATTAAACATAAACATAAAATCATCCTGTCAAACACGAAGTAATTTGTTTTTTTCTATTCTTTGTGTTTTTCGCTTATTTTGACAGAGATGCCACTCCTTTACAATTTAAATAAATAGAAAAACAGATTTGTCGATATTAATTTAAATTCAATGAATTTAAGAAAACCTCAAATGATATTTAAGAATTGCTAACATAAAAATTGTTACATAAGTAAACGTAATTTTATGAGAATGTTATTTTTTATATATAAATTTTCACAATTTTTTTTGGATGAAAATTTGAAGTTTTTCAGAAAATAAAGATAACATTAAATTATTTTATTTAAAATGTTTGGGACTTTTCGTTTTTTGCGTTTTTCATCCCTAATTTGATTATTTATTATTATAAATTTATTCTCTATGTTTTCAAAATATGGCAATATTTTAAAAAAAAGTTGAGAGAGCTTTTTTTTTGGTTATTATTTTGTTACTCCATCCGACCTATATGGCCACAATGAAGAAATATTTGGCCAGTTAAAAGAAACTATACAGCCATCTCCAATTAGCACGATTTAATGCATATAGCCACTCTACACAACCATTACCTTTGCAATGGAGGTTAGTGCGAGCTATTTAATTAGCAAAAACTAAATTAAACGAGAAGTTATGTCATATAACCGGAAACGCATGCATATAGGTATATAACCAAAATGCATGCCGATCAGCAACCACGATGACCAAAAAGCAAACACCGAAATATATCCGAAATAATAGAAAAGAAGAAAACCAACCCAAAGAATTTGCTGAAATAATTTGGTATTAAGTTTAACAAATTGTTTACTTTTTCATTTACATTTATTATCAAGACTCAAACCGAGGTGGAGGGTATCAAAGATTCGGCACAGCCGAATTTAACACTCTTACTTGTTTTTAATAATTCTATTAAAGACTTTTATAGATCTTGTATTATAAATTTTTCAATATTTATTCTTTCGCGACAATTGCGTATTAGTGAAACATTTTTTAAATTTACAGAACTTAATCCGTTACGTTGTTTAGAACAAATAAATTTTAAATCGGAAAAAAAATGTTCACAATTTTTATTTGTTGATCTTGGTTTCAAATTTGATCAACGATTCTTTTAATTTTTCAACAAAAATTTGTTTTTTTTAATCAAACAGCTTTTCTTTAAAATTATTTTCTTTACATGTTGTTTTATAACAAATTACCAAATACGTTTATACTCATAAAATATTTTTAGTATATTACTATGAATTTTTTCGATGCATTCAAAAAAAATCAGCATAAATCCGCACACGTCTTCATTCGTCGCTGTTTCAGTGACGACTAAATGCAAGAGCGTAAGAATACATGTGAGTTGAGCATGAACAATTGTTCTATGAAATGAACAGCAATGCTTTGTTTACTAGCTAGTAGTAAAATAAGAAAATAGTATTAATAATACAGCGTAATGATGAATTGTACTTCTCAATTAGTTTATTTTTAATGTGCCATAAGAAGTTCGGTTTGTGCTAAGAAATGAATGAATACATGTTTCCCAGGGCGAAGCTTAATCATTACAGTTTGATTGAGTTGAGCTCCGCGACTATTCATAATGTGAATAGCTCGTGTCTAAAATTTTTGGTACTTGGGAATGGCATTTGTGTTAAGAAAAGCATAAATGCATGTTTCCCAGGGCAAGGCTCGATCTCGATCATTGCACATTGATTGAGCTGAGCTCCGCGGTTATTCTTAATGCGGAATAACTCGTGCATTAAATTCTCGGTAGTCCGGGAATGGCGTTTGCCTGCGCCAAACACTAAATAATAAATTTTAAAAATGATTATAATTTAATGTTATTGACATCTATATTATTTATTATCATCTGAGAAAAAAAAATTTTTTTAAACACCAATTTTTTACAGGGTAGAATTTTATGGTTTCACTACTACTTTTGAATGCAAGTATGTACTAAAAGTAGAACCCTTAAAATCATACTATTTTTTGCAACCCTAAAAATTGTAGTATTTTGTATAAATAAAATAATTTATATTTATATTATTTTTAATATGCGCTTATTATCGATATACATATACAGAATATATGAATGTTATTTATAGTATTTTGATATTTGCAACAGTAGTATGTATGCATCAATTTGTAATATTTTGTGATCTTATAAAAATCGCAGAATATTGATATTGATTTTATATAGTTTATTTTATTAATTAACTAACTTAAATATTACACCATAAAATGTTGATATTGGTGAATTTTTATATTATTACCACAACGACCATAAAAACAACAAGTACAGCTGTGACAAAATACAAAATTTTGAAAAACAATAAAGGAAAACATCATATTTTTTTTAACTTTTCAGTGATTTCTCGGCACCTATGAAACCTATTGTCACGATTTAAAAAACAGAAACCTTCTCATGATGTTGGTGTATTATTCTCACTAACAACTAGCGCCCTAGCTGTCCTATTGAGAACGTTATCGTGACAAGAACAACATAGTCAAATCATTTTTTTTCAAGACTTTTTTTTACTCCATCGTTTAATTCTCGGGACCAGATAAACCTATTCGGACGATTTTAAATAGCAAACTTTTCAGGATGTTAATGAATCATTTTTTGTATCAACAAGCAACCTAGTGTCCCGATGGAAGCCGTCATCGTGATATCCACAGACGGACAGACGGACAGCCGGACAGACGGACAGACGGACATCGCTCTATCAACTCCGCTTGTTATAAGGATCACAAATATATATATTTTATGGGGTCCAGATTTTTTTTCTAATTATTACAAACGGAATGACAAACTTATATATACCCTCTGCACACTGGAGTGGAGGGTATAAAAAGGGCATAGCACTACGCACCAAATAAACAGAATTATAAATCAAATAATCACAAATAAAAACAATCAACGTTCAACGGGTCTAATATTGTTAGATATTGAAAAAGCGTTTGATACCGTTTGGCATAATGGCCTAGTATTTAAACTTCTGATGCAAATATACCAAAATATTTATGCAAACTTATTTCAGATTTCATTCACGGCAGAAACTTTAAAGTTGCGATTAATAATGAAACATCATCTCCAAAAACCATTACCACAGGGTTACCTCAAGAATCTGTCTTGTCGCCACTGCTTTACTCGATATATACATCCGATTTTAAAGTCCCGAAATACATGAAAATTGCTTATTACGCAGATGATACTGCGTTAATTTCTTCAAACAAACTTACAAGCGCACTCCTGAAGAAAATGGAAAAGGGACTTGTAAACTGCAGTAAATATTTTCACAAATGGAAAATCAAAATTAATCCAAACAATACCCAAGCAATAATTTTTCCATTCAACAAATCTCCCAAAAGACTGCCAAGACATCATCTTCTTATTGGAAATAATACAATAAATGTACTTAACGAGGTCAAATATCTCGGAGTTGTCTTGGACAAAAAGCTTACATTTAAACAACATATTATGGCTACGTGTCAAAAAGCTATAAAATCATTTAAAGCATTATGGCCACTACTAAATAGAAGGTCATTTCTAAACCCCAAAAACAAAAACCTACTCTTCAAAAGTGGTATAAGGCCGATATTAACATACGCGTGTCCTATTTGGAGTGACGTTGCCAACTGCCACCTAAAACGCTTACAGATTATACAAAACAAATGTTAAAATGATAAATAAAAAGCCCTGGAGGTATCCTACAAATCTTCTTCATGAAGAAACAGCTTATGAAAAAATTATCGATTTCATAACAACGATTAATAACAATTACTTTGCCAAAATTGAAAATTCCTCTTACCCACTGATAAGAGAATGTAGAGAAGTAACGTAAAATTAAAAAGAAATCACCAAATTGTAAATTATATGCTTATAGAGGTCTATTATTTCTAATAAACCTTCTATAAGCATATAAACATTTTCAGATAGTATTTGAATTTATTAAATCATATAAAGGTTTTTTCCCTCCCATTTTCCTTTAAAAATCATTAAAAAATAAAATGAAAACTATTTAATGTCTTTAGATCCTATATATTATTTGTTGCAATATCTATGTAAAGATAAGATCTCATATGTAAATATCAAATTTGTTAAAATATATAAATAAAGGAAGAATATATAATTGAAAAATTGAAAATTGTTTCATACTTTTTCGATGTGAGAACTTTTCACATAAAATACAGAACACGGGTACAGGTTATATTTTGGCATGACAACCATACGAAAATACAACACTGCTTGTGGCGAAAGAAAAACAGAGTAAATTATAAAGATAAATATTGAAAGAAAAATAAATTGTTTAATATTAGTTAACAATTAAAAAATATATAAAATATATTACTTTATTTTTAACAATAACTTTTTGTAAATTCACAAATTAAATCAGCTGTTGTTTACATTTAGAGGTTATGTCATACGGAAATACATATGTACGTTTGAACGCAAAAATGATGAATTGTATGTAAAACGCCAATTTTGACACACACGCGGAATTACGTATGGATCGTAAAACTGAATTTACATATGGAAAATACACATAGTGTAAACACACCTTAAGTGCTGGTTTACACATGAAAGTTTTCTTGCTGAAAGTCTTGAGTTTATAGGTGAGACGGGAGAGAAGAATGGCAGGGGCTACATACTTTCATGTACTCTGAAATTCTCTTTTGTTTCTTGCTTCGTAATTTTCAAATTGAAGTTATTTTACGTTTTCTTTAATTTTTATGTTCGATTGTGTTAAGAAAGACAATAACTTGAAATTAAGTTAATTTTAATGAAATAAAATGATAAAATAAATAGATAAAATGATAACATGTACAAATCTTGAATTTCAATACAAAATTTCAGTGTGTAGACACGCATAAAAGTTTAAAAGAGAATTTCAAATAGTTTCAGAAAGAAAAATTTCATGTGTAAACCGGGACTAAGCAAAATCTAGTATGTACTAGATTTCGAGCAAAATCTAGCTCATTTTTACTATATTTCCCATACAAAAAATCTAGCTCGTTACTAGATTTTTGCAAAATCTCACAAAATCTTGTCAAATTTGAGAACTACCAAATGATACTACTGTGTTTTTTAATGTTGTAGTAGAAAATTACAACGCAGTGACTGAAAAATTGACATTAAAAAACAAAAACAAAAGCAAACAAGATGAATAAAAAGGAAATAAAATATTAATTATTAAATCACGAGTATATAATAAAAAAAAAATTTAGTAATTGAAAAGTTATAATTTTTTATGCTTATATGTGCCCATTCCCATCTGATATATAACGATTGTACAAAATGCATTTGTTTTTGTTGTTTAAACAATACATTTAACAAATAATGATGTTTTTCACAAAATTTCTAATTCAACTAGTGCTTTTTTCATTCTTGATGCATAATATAATAATAAAATCTGTTCCTGTTTAGAATTTTCCATTTTCCTATTGTTTTGTTTATTTTTGGTATTTCTAGTTTATATAGCGCCCCGGTAGGTGAGTAGGTAGCGTGCTCGCCTATCATGCGGGGGTCGTGGGTTCGATTCCCACCAGAGGCTTTGGTCTGTCGCTGGAAAAAAAAAAAAAAAACTAGCCAAATTAGAATCTGCAGACAAGCCACTCGGCTTCGCGGAACTAGGCTTAATAATAAAAAAAAAATGTACTCTTCGAAACAAAAACATTGATACCCATATTGCTTAAATATAAAAAAAAATATGTTTTATTTTAAACAAAATCTCACAAAATGTCAAAAAAGTTAGATGAAAACGGTATAGATTTTGAAAATAGATTCCAACTAAAATCTACTAGATTTTCCCTAGATGTAAACGCACTATTATACTAACTGTCATGTGTAAGTTATTTGCACCCGCAAGAAGTAAGGATAAAATCCTGTAGAAAACGATTTAAAAATTGCTGTCATCCACTTCCTATAGCTAGTCCGGAAGTTGGTGAAAATTAAATTTCAAGCATAAAGAGAAATTAATAAAAATAATAAAAATACGAAATTCTGTTTGCATGTAAAATATTCTTGTCTTCAAATAAATTCTTTTTCTGTACTTTCAGTTTGTACAGAATGCCTTCGCAAAGATGGTTAGGGTGAGCTGCGAGTATGAGTCCTTAAAACTAAGTTAAACGATAGGTTATGTCATATTATTAGAACACATGCTGATGGGTACATAACCTAAAAGCATGCGGATCAGCAACCACGATGACCAAAAAGCCAAACACCTAAATGTGTTTTCTCTTATCTGTAAATAATAGAAGCGACGACATGGTGCCTCGACTGGCCATAATTCATGGCAATGTTCAAATCAATGGCTAGTGGAGACCGCTAATGTTCATGTCATGACTAAAAAAATCCAACTTTTTGCCATGACAGAAAGTCTGATAAAAACTTGGCCATTAATTTGAAGTTTCATTCGATTTAGACGTTTAAGTATATTAAAATGGCGCAACTTAAATGAAAACAAGTAAGAGTGTTAAATTCGGCTATACCGAATCTTTGATACCCTCCACCTAGGTTTTCTTGCACTATTTGTAACAAATTTAGATAAAATATTTGAAAATGTAAACAATTTGATCAATTTAGTAATTTATTACAACAAATACTCTGAATTTTCAGCATTTACGTTTAACAATTTTAAAGTCAATAGAAGATAGTAAACAAAATATGTTTTTAAATTTCGGATCTTTTTCGGAATACTTGACCATTTTTTGAAAAATTTTTTTTAACAACTTAATATTATATATATTTCAAGTTTAAACTTTAAAATTAAAAATATCTATCTTTTTTAAATCTGGTAATAACTCTATAATATGGAGAAAGTAAATACGTGGCTTCTTTAATAAGAATGACAAGTAAAAAACACTTTTGTGCAGTTTACTTGTGTTGTGCATTTTTTTTAATACATACATAAGTACGCCATCTTTGTGGATCTCTTCGATTATATTAAGTAAGTTTGTAAATAAAAAGAATATTAAAATATTATAAATGTAAACATAATTGATTTTAGAAAAATGTCCGATTCGTTTTTCGATGATGCTGAAAACACATCAAAGAAATACAGAAAACAAAGGTTTTACTCAAGTTGTTGAGAGACGAGAAGCTAATGGGATGGAACAGGTCAAAGATGACGACTTTAAATACAGATGCAAGGCTTGTGAAAAAATATTAAATTGCGATAAATCAGATCTAAGTATACATGCTAATAACCAATGTCTTAATAAAATATCTTTTAAAACCAACAACCAAAATTCTGTTTACGTTATAAGATCCCATTTGCAAGCCATTTTAGTTAATTGTGTAAATTTTAAATGCACATCCAGCCATATAAAAGATGAATTATACAGAATAGTAAAAATATTTTTTTTATAATATCTGTTGGTTTTTTATGTTGTTTTTATGTAATTCTAATGATATTCTTATCTTTTTTTTATGATATTTTTTTCGTTTTTATGTTATTTTTGCATTATTGAAATTGAAAATAACCAAATTAAAAATATTTTTTTTTTTGAAAAAAGTAGTGTAGGGAAAAATGTAGAGAGAAAAAAAGTGGGTGTAGGCAAGAAAAGGGATTTTTTTTTTTCATTAGCGTAGAGATTTCTGTAAAAATCTCCTGGCATCACTGGTACCTATTAAAAAACAATGTAAGATTTCACAAAACAATGCGACGTATATCTGCTTTGTTCAAAAGCTTTCATAAGACTAAATGAAATTGTTACTTATGCATGAAACACATAGACGACAGAGGCTACACAAACACACGGATACAAATGCTGCTGGCTGCAATTGTAGTCGTGTAGTCAACTACTTAATTCTTTTGAAAACGATAGCAAACATATAACAACAGTATAAACAGCTCTTTTTATATAAAATCATTTTTATTTCAGTAGTGCCAATTATATTTTTTTTTTTACTTTATTAAAATAGAAAAACATGTATGATTCTATATAAAATTGTCTTAAATATATTACTTATTTATAACGCATTATTACAACGTAAAACTAAATAAATAAATTTACTTATTAATAGAATTATTATAGCATTTCATTTTGCGATTAATTTTTTCAACAAAATAAAATATTTCATAGCACTAATATCTTTTACATACTTTGTTATATTGTCAACACTATTTTTTTTTGTAGCCAACAAAGATAGAAATTAGCCTAAGTTGACTACAGCAGCAAAAGTGGTCATGTAGTCGTGTAGCTGTGTTAGTGTTAATGTGACATTAAATATGACTCAAAAATAAGTCGAAATTAATCAGAAAATTGGATAAAAAAAGGTTCTCAAGAAGAGTCGGGGGAAGGTAATATTTCCTCCCAACAAAAGAATATTTTGTGATCAGCAAAAGAGCGCATTTATGACTGTTTTAATAGCACAGAGGAGTTAAAAGAGACTCCACATGATCACTTATTGCATAAAAAGTTTACTGGGATTTTATTCACTATCTGTAGAAACAGTTTTTTAAGTAAAACAAATCTGCACACAATTTCAATTCTATTTCGTTTACAATGATACGATCACTTTGTTTCAGTGGTGTTCAAAAATAAAAATGTAATTGTGTTGGTGAGAAAATGAGAATTGCACTGTAAGAAATGTTCAATGGGTTAATAGCAGTGTTAGTCTCTGTATGAATTTATTTTTTTATTGAAAATATGAAACTGTCAATGTTATGTGAAACTGTTTTAAAGAAATAAAAATTAAAAATAAAATTTTTGACAGGAAATAAATAAATACATATATACATTAGGCTGGCTTTTTTTCATTCTATAAAAAACAATAAGTTGTAGATTTTTCAATCAATATTAATGATTTCATTGTATTTACATATTAAAATATCTGTAATATGTTATCCTGTAAAAAAAAAAAAGGAAAAAAATACATTCAATGAATGAATGAACGATCACTCAAATTTTTAAAATCATTTCAACTTTTATAATAAACACATACGTTTTTTTTAATAATTCTATTATAGACTTTTATAGATCTTGTATTATAAATTTTTCAATATTTATTCTTTCGCGACAATTGCGTATTAGTGAAACATTTTTTAAATTTACAGAACTTAATCCGTTACGTTGTTTAGAACAAATAAATTTTAAATCGGAAAAAAAATGTTCACAATTTTTATTTGTTGATCTTGGTTTCAAATTTGATCAACGATTCTTTTAATTTTTCAACAAAAATTTGTTTTTTTTAATCAAACAGCTTTTCTTTAAAATTATTTTCTTTACATGTTGTTTTATAACAAATTACCAAATACGTTTATACTCATAAAATATTTTTAGTATATTACTATGAATTTTTTCGGTGCATTCAAAAAAAATCGGCATAAATCCGCACACGTCTTCATTCGTCGCTGTTTCAGTGACGACTAAATGCAAGAGCGTAAGAATACATGTGAGTTGAGCATGAACAATTGTTCTATGAAATGAACAGCAATGCTTTGTTTACTAGCTAGTAGTAAAATAAGAAAATAGTATTAATAATACAGCGTAATGATGAATTGTACTTCTCAATTAGTTTATTTTTAATGTGCCATAAGAAGTTCGGTTTGTGCTAAGAAATGAATGAATACATGTTTCCCAGGGCGAAGCTTAATCATTACGGTTTGATTGAGTTGAGCTCCGCGACTATTCATAATGTGAATAGCTCGTGTCTAAAATTTTTGGTACTTGGGAATGGCATTTGTGTTAAGAAAAGCATAAATGCATGTTTCCCAGGGCAAGGCTCGATCTCGATCATTGCACATTGATTGAGCTGAGCTCCGCGGTTATTCTTAATGCGGAATAACTCGTGCATTAAATTCTCGGTAGTCCGGGAATGGCGTTTGCCTGCGCCAAACACTAAATAATAAATTTTAAAAATGATTATAATTTAATGTTATTGACATCTATATTATTTATTATCATCTGAGAAAAAAAAATTTTTTTAAACACAAATTTTTTACAGGGTAGAATTTTATGGTTTCACTACTACTTTTGAATGCAAGTATGTACTAAAAGTAGAACCCTTAAAATCATACTATTTTTTGCAACCCTAAAAATTGTAGTATTTTGTATAAATAAAATAATTTATATTTATATTATTTTTAATATGCGCTTATTATCGATATACATATACAGAATATATGAATGTTATTTATAGTATTTTGATATTTGCAACAGTAGTATGTATGCATCAATTTGTAATATTTTGTGATCTTATAAAAATCGCAGAATATTGATATTGATTTTATATAGTTTATTTTATTAATTAACTAACTTAAATATTACACCATAAAATGTTGATATTGGTGAATTTTTATATTATTACCACAACGACCATAAAAACAACAAGTACAGCTGTGACAAAATACAAAATTTTGAAAAACAATATAGGAAAACATCATATTTTTTTTAACTTTTCAGTGATTTCTCGGCACCTATGAAACCTATTGTCACGATTTAAAAAACAGAAACCTTCTCATGATGTTGGTGTATTATTCTCACTAACAACTAGCGCCCTAGCTGTCCTATTGAGAACGTTATCGTGACAAGAACAACATAGTCAAATCATATTTTTTCAAGACTTTTTTTACTCCATCGTTCAATTCTCGGGACCAGATAAACCGATTTGGACGATTTTAAATAGCAAACTTTTCAGGATGTTAATGAATCATTTTTTGTATCAACAAGCAACCTAGTGTCCCGATGGAAGCCGTCATCGTGATATCCACAGACGGACAGACGGACAGCCGGACAGACGGACAGACGGACATCGCTCTATCAACTCCGCTTGTTATAAGGATCACAAATATATATATTTTATGGGGTCCAGAGTTTTTTTCTAATTATTACAAACGGAATGACAAACTTATATATACCCTCTGCACACTGGAGTGGAGGGTATAAAAAGGGCATAGCACTACGCACCAAATAAGCAGAATTAAAAATCAATAATCACAAATAAAAACAATCAACGTTCAACGGGTCTAATATTGTTAGATATTGAAAAAGCGTTTGATACCGTTTGGCATAATGGCCTAGTATTTAAACTTCTGATGCAAATATACCAAAATATTTATGCAAACTTATTTCAGATTTCATTCACGGCAGAAACTTTAAAGTTGCGATTAATAATGAAACATCATCTCCAAAAACCATTACCACAGGGTTACCTCAAGAATCTGTCTTGTCGCCACTGCTTTACTCGATATATACATCCGATTTTAAAGTCCCGAAATACATGAAAATTGCTTATTACGCAGATGATACTGCGTTAATTTCTTCAAACAAACTTACAAGCGCACTCCTGAAGAAAATGGAAAAGGGACTTGTAAACTGCAGTAAATATTTTCACAAATGGAAAATCAAAATTAATCCAAACAATACCCAAGCAATAATTTTTCCATTCAACAAATCTCCCAAAAGACTGCCAAGACATCATCTTCTTATTGGAAATAATACAATAAATGTACTTAACGAGGTCAAATATCTCGGAGTTGTCTTGGACAAAAAGCTTACATTTAAACAACATATTATGGCTACGTGTCAAAAAGCTATAAAATCATTTAAAGCATTATGGCCACTACTAAATAGAAGGTCATTTCTAAACCCCAAAAACAAAAACCTACTCTTCAAAAGTGGTATAAGGCCGATATTAACATACGCGTGTCCTATTTGGAGTGACGTTGCCAACTGCCACCTAAAACGCTTACAGATTATACAAAACAAATGTTAAAATGATAAATAAAAAGCCCTGGAGGTATCCTACAAATCTTCTTCATGAAGAAACAGCTTATGAAAAAATTATCGATTTCATAACAACGATTAATAACAATTACTTTGCCAAAATTGAAAATTCCTCTTACCCACTGATAAGAGAATGTAGAGAAGTAACGTAAAATTAAAAAGAAATCACCAAATTGTAAATTATATGCTTATAGAGGTCTATTATTTCTAATAAACCTTCTATAAGCATATAAACATTTTAAGATAGTATTTGAATTTATTAAATCATATAAAGGTTTTTTCCCTCCCATTTTCCTTTAAAAATCGTTAAAAAATAAAATGAAAACTATTTAATGTCTTTAGATCCTATATATTATTTGTTGCAATATCTATGTAAAGATAAGATCTCATATGTAAATATCAAATTTGTTAAAATATATAAATAAAGGAAGAATATATAATTGAAAAATTGAAAATTGTTTCATACTTTTTCGATGTGAGAACTTTTCACATAAAATACAGAACACGGGTACAGGTTATATTTTGGCATGACAACCATACGAAAATACAACACTGCTTGTGGCGAAAGAAAAACAGAGTAAATTATAAAGATAAATATTGAAAGAAAAATAAATTGTTTAATATTAGTTAACAATTAAAAAATATATAAAATATATTACTTTATTTTTAACAATAACTTTTTGTAAATTCACAAATTAAATCAGCTGTTGTTTACATTTAGAGGTTATGTCATACGGAAATACATATGTACGTTTGAACGCAAAAATGATGAATTGTATGTAAAACGCCAATTTTGACACACACGCGGAATTACGTATGGATCGTAAAACTGAATTTACATATGGAAAATACACATAGTGTAAACACACCTTAAGTGCTGGTTTACACATGAAAGTTTTCTTGCTGAAAGTCTTGAGTTTATAGGTGAGACGGGAGAGAAGAATGGCAGGGGCTACATACTTTCATGTACTCTGAAATTCTCTTTTGTTTCTTGCTTCGTAATTTTCAAATTGAAGTTATTTTACGTTTTCTTTAATTTTTATGTTCGATTGTGTTAAGAAAGACAATAACTTGAAATTAAGTTAATTTTAATGAAATAAAATGATAAAATAAATAGATAAAATGATAACATGTACAAATCTTGAATTTCAATACAAAATTTCAGTGTGTAGACACGCATAAAAGTTTAAAAGAGAATTTCAAATAGTTTCAGAAAGAAAAATTTCATGTGTAAACCGGGACTAAGCAAAATCTAGTATGTACTAGATTTCGAGCAAAATCTAGCTCATTTTTACTATATTTCCCATACAAAAAATCTAGCTCGTTACTAGATTTTTGCAAAATCTCACAAAATCTTGTCAAATTTGAGAACTACCAAATGATACTACTGTGTTTTTTAATGTTGTAGTAGAAAATTACAACGCAGTGACTGAAAAATTGACATTAAAAAACAAAAACAAAAGCAAACAAGATGAATAAAAAGGAAATAAAATATTAATTATTAAATCACGAGTATATAATAAAAAAAAAATTTAGTAATTGAAAAGTTATAATTTTTTATGCTTATATGTGCCCATTCCCATCTGATATATAACGATTGTACAAAATGCATTTGTTTTTGTTGTTTAAACAATACATTTAACAAATAATGATGTTTTTCACAAAATTTCTAATTCAACTAGTGCTTTTTTCATTCTTGATGCATAATATAATAATAAAATCTGTTCCTGTTTAGAATTTTCCATTTTCCTATTGTTTTGTTTATTTTTGGTATTTCTAGTTTATATAGCGCCCCGGTAGGTGAGTAGGTAGCGTGCTCGCCTATCATGCGGGGGTCGTGGGTTCGATTCCCACCAGAGGCTTTGGTCTGTCGCTGCAAAAAAAAAAAAAAAAACTAGCCAAATTAGAATCTGCAGACAAGCCACTCGGCTTCGCGGAACTAGGCTTAATAATAAAAAAAAAATGTACTCTTCAAAACAAAAACATTGATACCCATATTGCTTAAATATAAAAAAAAATATGTTTTATTTTAAACAAAATCTCACAAAATGTCAAAAAAGTTAGATGAAAACGGTATAGATTTTGAAAATAGATTCCAACTAAAATCTACTAGATTTTCCCTAGATGTAAACGCACTATTATACTAACTGTCATGTGTAAGTTATTTGCACCCGCAAGAAGTAAGGATAAAATCCTGTAGAAAACGATTTAAAAATTGCTGTCATCCACTTCCTATAGCTAGTCCGGAAGTTGGTGAAAATTAAATTTCAAGCATAAAGAGAAATTAATAAAAATAATAAAAATACGAAATTCTGTTTGCATGTAAAATATTCTTGTCTTCAAATAAATTCTTTTTCTGTACTTTCAGTTTGTACAGAATGCCTTCGCAAAGATGGTTAGGGTGAGCTGCGAGTATGAGTCCTTAAAACTAAGTTAAACGATAGGTTATGTCATATTATTAGAACACATGCTGATGGGTACATAACCAAAAAGCATGCGGATCAGCAACCACGATGACCAAAAAGCCAAACACCTAAATGTGTTTTCTCTTATCTGTAAATAATAGAAGCGACGACATGGTGCCTCGACTGGCCATAATTCATGGCAATGTTCAAATCAATGGCTAGTGGAGACCGCTAATGTTCATGTCATGACTAAAAAAATCCAACTTTTTGCCATGACAGAAAGTCTGATAAAAACTTGGCCATTAATTTGAAGTTTCATTCGATTTAGACGTTTAAGTATATTAAAATGGCGCAACTTAAATTAAAACAAGTAAGAGTGTTAAATTCGGCTATACCGAATCTTTGATACCCTCCACCTAGGTTTTCTTGCACTATTTGTAACAAATTTAGATAAAATATTTGAAAATGTAAACAATTTGATCAATTTAGTAATTTATTACAACAAATACTCTGAATTTTCAGCATTTACGTTTAACAATTTTAAAGTCAATAGAAGATAGTAAACAAAATATGTTTTTAAATTTCGGATCTTTTTCGGAATACTTGACCATTTTTTGAAAAATTTTTTTTAACAACTTAAGGTAGAAACACAACTGGGACGAACGACGAATTTCGCACAGCTCGACGAATTTGTCGGCAACAATTCGTTGCGTAAATTCGTCGAATGAAATACAATTACGACGAATTCACATAACAGCTGTAAAGTCATTTGAAATTGTTTGTAATTTATATAAATAAATATTGGAAATGAATATGAATAAAAGAATTTTTAACTTTGATTTTAATAAAATTTTGACACACAAGGAATTAAGGAAAATTTAACTATTTTATTTGTACATATGGTGCAGTTATAATTTTTAGGTTTGTACAACAAATTCAATGAAAACTCTAGTTTACATTTCCTCTATGTGATATCGATTTGGGATAACTCCTCATACACCAAAGCCATGACCTTACTTTCAATTCGTCTTACAACCGCCTGTGGTAAATGGTATTCCGAAATTTTTATAGCTAACATTTCAAATAACATCGATGTTGCGTCACGGTTTCTCTCATTCCAATTTGTTACAGATACGAATTCCTTCACAGTGTCGACACACTCTTTCATAACTTCTTTAAAAACGGATGTTATTTCCGCATCTGCTGTCTGTTTGGTATATTTTTTTGGACGAGCTTCACTTGCATCATTACTTTCATCCGTGGTTGGTGTGCTTATGTTTTCAGTCAAAATTGTAGATGACGAGCAATCGAATAAGTAATCAAAATCACTTTGTTCCTCTACAACACTTCCAACAGTTCTATAAAAACAAATTATTATAAATCAGAAACGACATTAAAAATTAAAAAAAAAAATTTATTTGTAGATATGAACATACGGTCGTAAATCTTTGTAGTTATCTAAAAAACGCAGACTCCATATATTTCCACTTTTTTGCCAGACTCTTGGTGCCACTACCGGAAACAAGTTGAGCAGGTCGTTTATGCCGCTTGTAAGTGTCACGAAGACCTCGCCAACGTTTTTGCATCACCTAAATATTGCAGTTTATACAGATTTGTAAAAATTCTTGCATGTTGTTTTTTCACTTCTACTCACTGGATAAATTTATCAAACTACCAATTTGTCCCCAAATTTCTGTTTTTTTCTGAACATTTTTATAACATTTAAATGCCAGGTTGTATAAACATTCATTTTTTTGGACATCCTCTATGATTACTTCATTTATATCCTTATTTTTTTTTATTTCTGAAAAAATTACATAAATTTTCAATAATAAATTAATTTTATGTCATTTTTGTTTACATGTTGCAGCTGATAGTGTGACCATATTTTAGAGAAAAGCAGCACTAAACGAAAATGAATAAATATTAACAAAAACAATGTAAAAGAAAATTATATAATTAAAAATTGATTTTATTTATCTTATAAGTTCTAAATAAAATATAAAGCAGTTCTTAAAGACAAAAATAACTTTATTTACTAAAACATTTGATAAACTAAAATAAAATACGGCCACTCTACACCAATTTATTCGTCGTTCGTCGGCGTAAGAAATAGAAATAAACCTATCACAGGGTTCGTTACGCACTACGTATTTCGTTCGACGCACTGATTGTGTGCATTTTCATATACACAAATGTGTTTTATTTCTGACGACGAATATTCGGAACGAAAAATTCGTCGTTCGTCCCAGTTGTGTTTCCAACTTTAATATTATATATATTTCAAGTTTAAACTTTAAAATTAAAAATATCTATCTTTTTTAAATCTGGTAATAACTCTATAATATGGAGAAAGTAAATACGTGGCTTTTTTAATAAGAATGACAAGTAAAAAACACTTTTGTGCAGTTTACTTGTGTTGTGCATTTTTTTTTAATACATACATAAGTACGCCATCTTTGTGGATCTCATCGATTATATTAAGTAAGTTTGTAAATAAAAAGAATATTAAAATATTATAAATGTAAACATAATTGATTTTAGAAAAATGTCCGATTCGTTTTTCGATGATGCTGAAAACACATCAAAGAAATACAGAAAACAAAGGTTTTACTCAAGTTGTTGAGAGACGAGAAGCTAATGGGATGGAACAGGTCAAAGATGACGACTTTAAATACAGATGCAAGGCTTGTGAAAAAATATTAAATTGCGATAAATCAGATCTAAGTATACATGCTAATAACCAATGTCTTAATAAAATATCTTTTAAAACCAACAACCAAAATTCTGTTTACGTTATAAGATCCCATTTGCAAGCCATTTTAGTTAATTGTGTAAATTTTAAATGCACATCCAGCCATATAAAAGATGAATTATACAGAATAGTAAAAATATTTTTTTTATAATATCTGTTGGTTTTTTATGTTGTTTTTATGTAATTCTAATGATATTCTTATCTTTTTTTTATGATATTTTTTTCGTTTTTATGTTATTTTTGCATTATTGAAATTGAAAATAAACAAATTAAAAATATTTTTTTTTTTTTGAAAAAAGTAGTATAGGGAAAAATGTAGAGAGAAAAAAAGTGGGTGTAGGGAAGAAAAGGGATTTTTTTTTTCATTAGCGTAGAGATTTCTGTAAAAATCTCCTGGCATCACTGGTACCTATTAAAAAACAATGTAAGATTTCACAAAACAATGCGACGTATATCTGCTTTGTTCAAAAGCTTTCATAAGACTA
Organism: Cordilura impudica; assembly: GCA_963682025.1. Taxonomy (NCBI): domain Eukaryota; kingdom Metazoa; phylum Arthropoda; class Insecta; order Diptera; family Scathophagidae; genus Cordilura; species Cordilura impudica. Next base: position 159,041,240 of record OY821519.1, read on the forward strand.
AATGAAATTGTTACTTATGCATGAAACACATAGACGACAGAGGCTACACAAACACACGGATACAAATGCTGCTGGCTGCAATTGTAGTCGTGTAGTCAACTACTTAATTCTTTTGAAAACGACAGCAAACATATAACAACAATATAAACAGCTCTTTTTATATAAAATCATTTTTATTTCAGTAGTGCCAATTATATTTTTTTTTTTACTTTATTAAAATAGAAAAACATGTATGATACTATATAAAATTGTCTTAAATATATTACTTATTTATAACGCATTATTATAACGTAAAAATAAATAAATAAATTTACTTATTAATAGAATTATTATAGCATTTCATTTTGCGATTAATTTTTTCAACAAAATAAAATATTTCATAGCACTAATATCCTTTACATATTTTGTTATATTGTCAACACTATTTTTATTTTGTAGCCAACAATGATAGAAATTAGCCTAAGTTGACTACAGCAGCAAAAGTGGTCATGTAGTCGTGTAGCTGTGTTGGTGTCAAAATAATCGTTTTCATATAAACGTGTGTATTTTATTTTTGACAGGCTGTATTAAATAAATAAATTTACTTATTAATAGAATTATTATAGCATTTCATTTCGCGATTAATTTTTTCAACAAAATAAAATATTTCATAGCACTAATATCTTTTACATACTTTGTTATATTGTCAACACTATTTTTATTTTGTAGCCAACAAAGATAGAAATTAGCCTAAGTTGACTACAGCAGTAAAAGTGGTCATGTAGTCGTGTAGCTGTGTTAGTGTTAATATAATCGTTTTCTATAAACGTGTGTATTTTATTTTTGACAGGCTGTAGTCGTGTAGCCGCTGTCGTCTATGCGTTTCATGAAAGAGTTCGGCTTACTGGTGCCATTATGTATACGTGTGTGTAAACAAAAATATACGATATCCCAGTAATCATTTCGAAGATTGTTTTAACAAAAATCATCTTACTGTGTCTTCTTCGAGCACTTTTGATGATTAAAAACTGATTAATCACATGCGGTATTAGAAAAAGACTAAGAAATGATTTTTGCTTACGCTTAAAAAGTGATTTATAGAAAAATGACATTAAATATGACTCAAAAATAAGTCGAAATTAATCAGAAAATTGGATAAAAAAGGTTCTCAAGAAGAGTCGGGGGAAGGTAATATTTCCTCCCAACAAAAGAATATTTTGTGATCAGCAAAAGAGCGCATTTATGACTGTTTTAATAGCACAGAGGAGTTAAAAGAGACTCCACATGATCACTTATTGCATAAAAAGTTTACTGGGATTTTATTCACTATCTGTAGAAACAGTTTTTTAAGTAAAACAAATCTGCACACAATTTCAATTCTATTTCGTTTACAATGATACGATCACTTTGTTTCAGTGGTGTTCAAAAATAAAAATGTAATTGTGTTGGTGAGAAAATGAGAATTGCACTGTAAGAAATGTTCAATGGGTTAATAGCAGTGTTAGTCTCTGTATGAATTCATTTTTTTATTGAAAATATGAAACTGTCAATGTTATGTGAAACTGTTTTAAAGAAATAGAAATTAAAAATAAAATTTTTGACAGGAAATAAATAAATACATATATACATTAGGCTGGCTTTTTTTCATTCTATAAAAAACAATAAGTTGTAGATTTTTCAATCAATATTAATGATTTCATTGTATTTACATATTAAAATATCTGTAATATGTTATCCTGTAAAAAAAAAAAAAAAAGGAAAAAAATACATTCAAGGAATGAATGAACGATCACTCAAATTTTTAAAATCATTTCAACTTTTATAATAAATACATACGTTTTTTTAATAATTCTATTAAAGACTTTTATAGATCTTGTATTATAAATTTTTCAATATTTATTCTTTCGCGACAATTGCGTATTAGTTAAACATTTTTTAAATTTACAGAACTTAATTTGTTGATCTTGGTTTCAAATTTGATCAACGATTCTTTTAATTTTTCAAAAAAAATTTGTTTTTTTTAATCAAACAGCTTTTCTTTAAAATTATTTTCTTTACATGTTGTTTTATAACAAATTACCAAATACGTTTATACTCATAAAATATTTTTAGTATATTACTATGAATTTTTTCGATGCATTCAAAAAAAATCAGCATAAATCCGCACACGTCTTCATTCGTCGCTGTTTCAGTGACGACTAAATGCAAGAGCGTAAGAATACATGTGAGTTGAGCATGAACAATTGTTCTATGAAATGAACAGCAATGCTTTGTTTACTAGCTAGTAGTAAAATAAGAAAATAGTATTAATAATACAGCGTAATGATGAATTGTACTTCTCAATTAGTTTATTTTTAATGTGCCATAAGAAGTTCGGTTTGTGCTAAGAAATGAATGAATACATGTTTCCCAGGGCGAAGCTTAATCATTACAGTTTGATTGAGTTGAGCTCCGCGACTATTCATAATGTGAATAGCTCGTGTCTAAAATTTTTGGTACTTGGGAATGGCATTTGTGTTAAGAAAAGCATAAATGCATGTTTCCCAGGGCAAGGCTCGATCTCGATCATTGCACATTGATTGAGCTGAGCTCCGCGGTTATTCTTAATGCGGAATAACTCGTGCATTAAATTCTCGGTAGTCCGGGAATGGCGTTTGCCTGCGCCAAACACTAAATAATAAATTTTAAAAATGATTATAATTTAATGTTATTGACATCTATATTATTTATTATCATCTGAGAAAAAAAAATTTGTTTTAAACACCAATTTTTTACAGGGTAGAATTTTATGGTTTCACTACTACTTTTGAATGCAAGTATGTACTAAAAGTAGAACCCTTAAAATCATACTATTTTTTGCAACCCTAAAAATTGTAGTATTTTGTATAAATAAAATAATTTATATTTATATTATTTTTAATATGCGCTTATTATCGATATACATATACAGAATATATGAATGTTATTTATAGTATTTTGATATTTGCAACAGTAGTATGTATGCATCAATTTGTAATATTTTGTGATCTTATAAAAATCGCAGAATATTGATATTGATTTTATATAGTTTATTTTATTAATTAACTAACTTAAATATTACACAATAAAATGTTGATATTGGTGAATTTTTATATTATTACCACAACGACCATAAAAACAACAAGTACAGCTGTGACAAAATACAAAATTTTGAAAAACAATATAGGAAAACATCATATTTTTTTTACCTTTTCAGTGATTTCTCGGCACATATGAAACCTATTGTCACGATTTAAAAAACAGAAACCTTCTCATGATGTTGGTGTATCATTCTCACTAACAACAAGCCCCCTAGCTGTCCTATTGAGAACGTTATCGTGACAAGAACAACATAGTCAAATCATATTTTTTCAAGACTTTTTTTTACTCCATCGTTCAATTCTCGGGACCAGATAAACCGATTTGGACGATTTTAAATAGCAAACTTTTCAGGATGTTAATGAATCATTTTTTGTATCAACAGGCAACCTAGTGTCCCGATTGAAGCCGTCATCGTGATTTCCACAGACGGACAGACGGACAGCCGGACAGACGGACAGACGGACATCGCTCTATCAACTCCGCTTGTTATAAGGATCACAAATATATATATTTTATGGGGTCCAGATTTTTTTTCTAATTATTACAAACGGAATGACAAACTTATATATACCCTCTGCACACTGGAGTGGAGGGTATAATAAATAACTAGGAAGAAGAGAGGAGTTATTAGGGATATGTACTATAATATATGTGGCCATATGGAAGAGTAGCTTAAGTCGACTTAAGCGAGAATTGAGGTATTGCGTTGGGAGCTTTATAAAGGTAAAGACGCTTAAAGGTGTTTAATCCGTTTTGAAAAATTCTGATTTTTAACAATATTATGTGCGTTTAGTCTGGGTTCACACAAGGCAATTTTTGTTGCGCAACTTTTTTTCAATTCTCTTTTAAAGTTGCCTTAATGTTCACACAGAGCAATTTATTGCCGCATCTTTTCGTTTTCTTTTGCTTCCACATTCTTAAATTTTTGACAGTTCATTTTATTTAGTTTGTGTTGTGGTTCAAGGTGAAAAATCTATTTAAAAAAATGGAAGCAAAAAACAAAAATGAAATAATCGAATCTATAATTGACTGCATTGGAGAAGCTATAGATTTAGATTCTGATGACAACGAAAAGGACGATATATTAAATGGTTTGTATGGCGTATTTAGTTCTGAAATATAATAATATTATTTTCTTTAAGGCTTATTGGATTTATGTAAAGATGCGACGTACCTGTCAACCAAAAAAACAAAAAACAGTGGATAAAATCTTGGCGAAGTTCCAGATCAGAGCGTGGCTCATTTTCGTTTCTAACAAGGGAACTGCTGTTGAGCGATGATGCGTCATATAGGAATTATATAAGAATGTCCAAAGCGCAATTTGATCACGTCCTAAATGTCGTGCAGGAAGATATAAGGCGGTCCAATACCCATATGAGAAATGCTATTTCTCCTGCAGAAAAGTTATCATTGACGTTGCGATTCCTTGCTACCGGTAAGTGTGTATTTATTTAAAGTACAATTTTGTGGAGTAAATTATTTAATTGAATAGGTGAAACTTTTCAAAGTTTGGATTATCAAACACGAGTGTCCCAATCAAATATTTCGGGTATAGTGCCAGAAGTGTGCGAAGCAATTTATAATCGGATGAAAGGTACATATTTGAAGGTATTGTATTGAGTAAAGTTTTACCGCTTTTATTATTTACGTTATTATATTAGTTTCCTAGCAATTAATTGGAATGGGAAGCAATAGCTAGGGAGTTTGCTATCAAGTGGCAATTTCCTAATTGTCTGGGTGCTCTAGATGGAAAGCACATAAGCTTTCGATCAAGGCGTAAAGATGGAGCTTTCTATCATAATTATAAAGGCACTAACAGTATAATTTTGATGGCCCTTGTTGACGCCAATTGCTTATTCATTTTTGTAGATATTGGTTGCAATGGACGCCCTAATGACGCCGGTGTGTTCCTCCAAAGTAAACTAAAACCTATTTTAGAAGAAGAAATAGTAAGAAAAACAGTATTGTAGGAAACGGCCGAAGTTGGCGAGTTGTTGTGGCGGAAGTTGTCGTAGTTGACGATGATGCGTTTCCTTTACAAACGCATGTGATGAAACCGTATCCGTATCATACGAATTCCAGAGAGAAGCAAATATTCAACGCAAGGCTTTCTCGTGGAAGACACATTGTCGAGCATGCTTTTAGTATCTTAGCCAATCGGTTTAGAGTTTTTTTTTAGCTCCAATGAACTTAAAAGTGGAAACTGTGGAGTCAATAATATTTGCTTGCTGCATATTACATAATTATTTGTTGACAACAGAAGTAACATATATAAATAGCATTGCAGATACCCCGGCTGAAATAAGTAACAACTTAAGCAGTGTATAAGTTATAGTAAATAAACTATGATTGTTTTGAGTTCTTGACTGCAACTGAAGATTCAGTCGCCGTTCTTCTTTATTTAAAATCGAATCATTTTGTTTTTCTTTTATTACATTTAATATGTCAGCACATTTGATAATTTTTGTTATTTCTGTTCTACCCATAATTATTTCCCAACCGTAGACATATCGTCAGCAGTTTTTAACAAGAAACGGTAAGATTGCGAAACTTATAGTATAATAAATATGTTCAATGTAGTAAACAAAGAATAAGCAAGTAAGTATAAAAATACAATTTAACAATAATTTATGATGACCAAATTTTAGTTAACTCTTCCCCTCTTAAACTCTGGCGTCCACGACAGAGGGATATGCACAGTAGTTAGTTTGTTGGGCTAGTGATTGATCAGGCATGGTTTTGATATTTATCTCCATTGCCTTTCTTCTTTTTATAATTGCCTTTATTATTATTATCAACATCACCGCCAAGGTTATTACGCTTGGAATTCCGAAGCTGGTTGCGAGAGCAGTCTTATATTTGTAAGCCATTTCCTTTATTTCAGCCGCATTGTTTATGTGTAGGTCTTTTAACATTTCGAGTGATAACATTTCTTCGAAATTAGTCAAAAAGTTAGTTGCTTGAACTACCGCTGGTAATGGTTTTATCATTGTTACCTCTTCATTGGAATAAGAGTTACTTTTGATGACGATTGTGGCGTTGTGATATTTGATCAAAAAGGTACCATTTAAATCTAGCTTTTGGTTTTCTATCTCAACGGTTCCATTATATCCATTTAGTAGCATAACCCCTGGGAATATTTTCTCTACCATAGGCATATGTTGGTTATTGGTGATCGGGCATGTTGAAGGTAATCCAGTTAACAAATTTGGCAGACAATCAGAATAAGTAATATTTTTAAGTTGATCTTTTTTACAAATTGATACATCGTTAAAAGCTTTACATTTTGATTTAACCTCTAGAATTGAATTTTCGCAAATTACAAAATTTTCACTATTCATTTTAATTGCTACTTTTCCCTTTCTTACCGTTTTTACAAGTAGACTCTTACAAGTTTTCTTTTCAGTTTTTGGTAAGTTAACAATGTAAAGAAGAGTTGATTGATTCGCGCTAATCTTGACTTCCCCAAATTCTAGGGCTTCAACCAAATTCAAATAAGGCATATTTTGGCTTTCAAAAAATGCTTTTGTAATATTAAGTTCAAAGTCGGAAAATATAAAAGAATTAATGGTTCCCGATTTTGCCCACTGAATAGAATAGCTGATACTTTTCAATTCTTCTTTAATTATCCTTAATTTTCTTTCAACATCTTTTATTATTTCGATTTTAAGAGAGAGATTTTACACTGTTAAGAACCGCATTTGTCATGTTAGTAATTTCATTAATCTTAGATTCTATTGCTCTATTAACTATGACCTGTTTATTGTTATTTTGTAGTAAATTACCAAGCAAATCTGAAATTATCTGTAAGTCCACGTTATCCGGGGATCCAGCCACCCATTTCCATGCAGTTCCCAATGCGTTAATAGATCGAGTCTCGCGTCTGGGTTTCAAGTCCCTAAGTATGTTACGGAGAGTTTGAATTTCCTGAGTTAGGAAAAGGAAATCGTTGTCTTTTCTGGTTATGTCACGTCTTATAACGTCGTCCAATTGGTTTATTGCAAATTCGTACTGATTAAAATTAATAACATGAACAAGTTTGAAATTTCCAGTTACCAGTCTCGCCATTCCAGTCTCAAAAGTAACAATCTGTGCATTCGTATAGTCCAATATCTGTGTCTCAGTTCGGCCGAGAGCAATCATCGTTCTGGAAATAAAAAATTTATCCCTTTATTAAACTTTTATGCACTATTCGTTTTGAAGTTGTTAAAACTGTCCCCCCTCTATCTTCCTGTACAGTTTCCCGTTTGTATCTCGGTGTCAACTTGTTCCCTATTCTTTTATTTCCCTTAACAAAGATCTCATCCCCAACTTTGTACGTCTTAATGTCAGTCCGTTTCTTGTTATGGTAATCCAAATCCCTCTCTTGTTTCTCAGACAGTCGTTGAATATTTCGGAGTCTGTCTTGTTCCAACAACGCAGGATCTGTAGCCACTATTCTACCAAAAATACTCCAATAGGCTTTCTCCCTGTTGTAGAATGCACGGAGTGATTGTACCTTAACAATGAACAGTTCAAAAGGTCCTCAAATGAAGAATGCATTTTCTCAGCATTCATACATCTCATTATTTCGGTCAGGGTAGAATGAAATCTCTCAACCTGTCCATTTACGGTACTCGTATATGGAGGAGTTTTGAAAATCTTTATTCCTAGCTGTTCTTCCAGCATGAAAGTAATAAAGGATGAGTTCAACGACTTTTCGTTGTCCAATACAATATTTTCCGGTATTCCGAAAGAAGTTAATAAATCCCTTAAGGGATCTTTTATATCCTCTGTGGCTCTTGATTTTACAATCCTTGCCTGGGCGTATTTTGAGAATTTGTCCATTTCAGTAAGTATAACCCTGTTATTGGTGTGGTAAATATCTATGTGGACAATTTGTCCCGGATATTGCGGTATAGGGGTATTCTTTAGGATGGGCTTATTCGGATGCCGTTCGTATTTGTTCTCTAAACAAATTCTGCATTGCTTTACGATCTTTGCCAATTTTGCCTGCACGTGTGGAAAATAAAATTTTCCAAGAAGTTGCAGTTTGTTCTCCTTGGCATTTCGATGTGCTCGTCGATGTTCGTTAATCTTTTCCGTCTCTTGTTCTGTGTCCGATATTAAGTATTTTACCCTTGTCCTCGTGTACCTGACCCTATATTTACTAAAATTTAAAGAATAAATCTCCTGAATCTTCCCCAAAATTCCGTCCTCAGTTAATATTGCATTAGTAACAGATGGATTTAAATATTTTCTCAATATTGTCAACAGTTTTCCCTCGGTAAAGTCTGTGTCAGTAATGGTGTGTCTATGATATGTGGGAAATATTATCTCAAATTCGTAAGTCTGTGTTTGCCCAATTGATATTATCAACTGGTTTTTGAAAACGTTAATGGGAGCGTCAGTAAACGGGATTAGACTCTGGGATGAGCTATCATCACTATGTCGAGTAGCTGTCATTGAATTTACCTCCGAATTTTGTGGAGGTCTAGATAATGCGTCCGCCACTATGTTAATGCTACCTGGCTTGTACTTCATCTCGTAGTTGTATTCCTCGAGGATGGCCTTCCATCTTCTCAACTTACTGTTCGTGTTTTTATTCCCAAGTGCGTATGTCAAAGGTTGGTGATCCGTAAGTATCTTTACAGGTACCGACCCATAAAGATATCCCCTCAAAGCCTTGAGGGTCCATACTATTGCGAGCATTTCTTTCTCATTAGTCGCATAGTGCTCTTCAGCTTTGCTAAGAGTCCTTGATATGAACATTATGGGTTTTCCGTCCTGTTCAAGCACAGCACCAAGTGCATAATTTGATGCGTCAGTCGTCAGTTGGAATTCTTTTTAAAATTCGGAAATGAAAGCATTACGTCATCAGACGTCAATGAGTTCTTTATTTTGTCAAAGGCCTCCAAAGCCTTATTGTCCAGAGATAATGTTATCTTGGATGATGCAGATTTTGACATGCGTCCCTCCTCACCCCTTAAAAGGGTGGTCAGGGGTTTTGCGATTTTTGCATAATCCCTGATGAACCGCCTGTAAAACCCCGATAAACCCAAAAAGGATCTGAGTTCCTTTATCGTCCTTGGGGGTTCCAGATTTTTAATGGTTTGGACCTTAACTGGATTGGTCTTTATACCCTCTGTGGATACAATAAAACCCAAATATTCCACTTCTTTTTTCAGGAATTCGCATTTGTCCAACTGGACTTTCATATTTGCACGTTGCAAAGTTTCGAAGATAGTCTCAACATTGTTGAAATGGGAGTTTTCGTCTTGTCCAAAGATGATTATATCGTCTATGTAGACGTAGCAAATCTTGCCAATATGGTCTCTTAGTATGTCATCCAAAGTCCTCTGGAATATGGCAGGGGCATTTTTCAGCCCAAATGGTAAACGGGTAAATTATTTCCCGTTGTTGATGGAAAATGCGGTCTTTTCGATGTCTTTTTCCCTAAGTGGAATTTGATGAAAACCACTTTTCAGATCAAGCACAGAAAACCATTTGTTTTTCCCAAGTTGAGAAGGAACTTCATTAATTTCCGGTATCGGATACTTGTCTGGTATTGTGGCAGCGTTAAGCTTCCGATAATCTATCACCATTCTGTACTTTTTTTCATTTGAAGCGTCTAGCTTTTTAGGAACGACTAATACAGGTGAATTATATGGTGACCGAGAAGGTCTTATGATCCCATGATCGAGTAATTCCCTAATCTGTCTTTCAACCTCGTCTTTCATAGACATTGGGTATGGGTAGCTTCTGGAGTAAATTGGATCGTCCGTCATTGTTCTAATCTCGGCTTCTACCGTCGTTGTAAATGTCAGTCTTTCGTTCGGTTCTGTAAAGAGTGTGGGGTATGTTTCGCATAATAAATTAAGTTTTTGTATTTGTTTGTCAGTTAGATGTCCAGTTCTTAATTGTAAATTGTTCACCGATTGACATTTTTCTTGTCTTATTCGTATTCTAATTGTATCTCTGATTGTCATAAAGTCTTGGTTGGCGTAAATAATAGCATTCAGTTTTTTCAAACTGTTGTTACCGAGAATGCCGTGAAAGGATTTCAATGTAGGTAATAAGAAGAATTTTAGTTTTTCGGATTGTATCCCGAAAAGATTAATAAAAGTATGATGGGTTATAGTCACTTTTCCGCCAAAGGAGTTAGCTTGAAAAATAGTATCGTTAGTTTTTGGGTTTTTTACCAATGAAGGTTGAATATAATTTCTGTTAGAACCCGTGTCGATTAAAATTTTCAGTATTTCTCCATCACTAGTTCTACATTGAATATACGGTAACGTTGAGTCGGTTAATCTAAAAAATGAATGTCAGAAAACTCGGCACATACGTTGTCTTGTGCAGGATCTTTCATAGCGAAATACTCGTTAATATAATCATTGGGGTCCTGTAACTCCTCGCTTTCCAGCTGGGGTTCAAAAATCGCAGGATCGGGGACATCGTCCTGTTTTTCATTGACCATGCTTCCGTCCTCGACACCCTCAACGTGATTAATTCTTTGCATTTTATTAGGTTGGTGAACTTGGAATGACTGCGGTGTGGGTCTTACCCCCGAAAATCTGTCATTAGGAGTAGGACGATTCATATAGTTTACCATTCTTGATCGCATAGAATGGTCTACCTCCATCGGGACCGGAGGTTTCAGCCCAATAGGTCTAGGTGGTGGTAAATTTGTTCTTGGTTGATATGGAGTTTGGTTTTGGGGTGAAAACGTATGAGTTTGTCCGTTATAGTTCGTAGGTGTCATTGTGGTGTCCATTGACGTGTGTTTGTCTGGGGAAAATATGTCATGTTCGGTATATTAGAAAAATGTGTGAGTTGTGGATAAAATGTCCGGTCTAGATTGTTTGGTCTGCGCTGGGTATTTGAAGGTGCAACCCTTGCAGTATTGTTGGCGTATTGTGTCCTAAACTGTTGATTTTCGAGCTTAAGACACAAGTGCAGAGCCTCATGCAGATCAGAGGGTTCTCTCATTCCCAGCAGTCTGGGTAAATCTCCTCTGAGACCCCTTATAAAGGTGTCCAAAGCCTTATTACGGTAAGTCTTTGTCAATAGTTGTATGGAGGCTTCAGTCTCATCCATACAAGAAATTTTATTCAAGATCAAAGATAAATGGGCATAGACTTCCTTGTAGAAGTCTTGAATTGACTTATTGCCCTGCGTCATGGAGGACATTTGGTATTCCAATGTGCCCAAATCGCGCTTATTCGCGTAATGCATTGTTAAACATTTTAAAATACAATCCCAATTTAATGGGGTATTGTAGGATTTGTTGCGGTGGGTCTGGGTGATGGTGTCGGTCGCCCTGCAAGAAAAAAAATTAACTTTAGTATTGCGTAAATCTAAATCAGAGGAAAGGAAACTTTCCGGGGTTTTTTTTTTATATGTAGCCTCCGGGTCTTTATGTTTAAGAGGAACTAATACCTCGATAGCGTAACCGTTTTTAATTTCCACATTTTATATAGTACACCGGCAGTCTTTTGAAGAGATATCTGCTATAAATATAAATATGAGAATATTATATTGTACGCAGAAATGTACAATTGGAAAATAAGAGTTTTGTTGCTTACCTTTTAGTTTGATCGCCGCCGCGTGGAGCAATGTGTCGGTTCCTGTATTTATTTTGTAACTATTGTTTTTTTTTTGTTTGGCATATGTTTTTTTTTGGTTAATCCGTTTATGTTGTTTTAAGAACATTTTTTTTTGTTCACTGATATTTTTGTTTTAGCTTGGTAAGTTTCTTTTGTTTGTTTTCACGTTTCACTAAATTTTCGTGGGTTGATACAAAAGCCACAGATAAACTTTAACACACAGGTGTCACATCGGCTTGTGGATTCTGTGTAAATGGCGTTGCCAGACGGTGTAGTACACTAAAAGAAAACGAAAAGACGGTTATGAATGAAATTACGATTTGTTTTGATTTTTGCGTTCTATATTGAAAATAGATATTATGGTTAGTGTCTGTGACCGGAAAAAAGGAAAAAGGAGGGAAAGTATAGAACAATCTAGATTATTCGAAAAGGAAAAAGGATAACCGTAGAAATTAGACAGAGTAAGAGAAAGTTGTCAAACGATTTTAGAGAAAATATTGGAAAGTCAAACTAGTTTGTGGGGTAAAGCTAAACTTAGCCATCTTTTGAAAGGCATTGCTAATTAAGGCGCCGATCAGCAAAGTATTAAAAAGAACTAAGGCGGAACTACAGAAAATTTGTGTTTAAAATAAAATAAAAAAATTGAAGTCCTGTGCGGGGTGAAAAATAAAAAAAGAATATATATAGAAATACCAATTAAAGTGAAAACAATACGTAATAAAACAAGATAAAAAAAAAAAAACGTACCAAAGTGAGTAATATTTAAAATAAGGTGAAATTTAAAGGATGGTTAAAATAAAGTCTCCTTGAAGGTCGTTGCAGGAGTGAGGAAAGGCTACCGGCGACAGCAAAGGCTATTATAGGTTCCCTGTATAAATATAGTGAGAGGAAATAAAAGAAAACGTAAGTTTGAATCTGTGGGGTATTATGTATTAAGGATAGTGTTGAACATTTACATTATTTAATAGTGGGGTATTGGCTTCCAACTGGAACAGGACCAGATGGTTGAGAGGGAAAGTGGAGACCGGTATCCCAGCAAGATATCCTATAACGGCCCAAAATAAATTAAAATAAAAGAAAAGTATCCCGGAAAACAGGTAACCTTAGCCTAAGTTTCACAAGTGTAGCCTGTGAAGAGTGAAAGTAACCAAAAGAACCATAATTAAACCAATAGGGTGGCGTGGAAAGTATTAAAAAAAAAAAAGGCGTTAATGAGAAAATTTTAATGTTGAAAGCAATACATTAATACTTGCCAATTAAAATATCCGGCAAACCGTTGTAAAACAAAAAGAATAAATTTTTAACCTTTAAGAAAATAAACCCAGAAACTGAAAAGGAAATTGTTTAAAAAAAAAAATATATAGAAAGAGGAAATCAAATATTGTAAAATTAAGTATATTTAGTGCATGTTATTTAAGTTTAGTTATAAGTAGTGCGGTACCAACCGAAGTGCTATATATATAAAAGAAGAAAAAACTATATCCGGTGAATGTCCATATATATGAAAAACCATTATATATAGATCACACATAGTCAATTTTTATTGGTATATAAATATATAAATAAAAAAAAAAAAAACGACAAAAGTATAGAAGCTTATCTGCGAAACAACCAGCTTTAGGGAGCTCCTTCAAGGTAGGGTTTTCGTTAGAGTAAGTGTAGACCTTTGCAGACCGAATGTGATATCTATATAGGAAATAAAAAAAAAAAAAAATATATATATTAACCGGTAGCTAAAAAAAAGGAGATAGATAAAGAATTTTAAACCGAAGAGTAATATTTATATGAGTGGCACTTGAGTTGAAAAGTACTATAGTTTAGTTTTAGATATTGTTTCTATAGGTCTTGTATGTTAAAAAAATAAAAAATGTATTTTTCTTTTTTGATTTGTTCATTATATAACCGTCAGATTTTTGCTAGTGTTGTTTAATATTATTGAATTTATAAATCACATATTTTATTGTCAAGCATATACAGTAAACTTAAATTAAAAAGAGAGAAGTTTAATAATTTGATAAAAATTTTATTGTTAAATAAAAATAAAGATTATGTATTGAAATAAGTGTAAATATAAAGAAAATGTCTGAGTAAATTTATTTAGGAGGGGGATATTGATATAAGGTGAAAGTGGTGAGGGGTGGTTTTAGGGATCTTCATTGATGAGAGAAGGAGAGACGGAGATCACGGTTGGGATGGGCAACTGGGGTGTAAGACCTGCCTCCTACGCTGGATGTGGTGGTGAGTTCGTTAATAAATTTTGTTGAGTGATATTTGTATAATTTGTCAGGTCCCTGAGGCCAAGGTGATGGGATGGATTCACACCCGTCTGATGAAACCGCATATGAGCTAGTCGGCCCGATTCATCTTGGTGCTCTTTGGGGCTCGTAACAAATATGGCGCCCAAACTGAAAGAACGTAAATACGTGTTAGTGATTAAATTGTGTATGAAGATCGATGCACATAACAATAGCCCAATAGAAGAAAAAAATAATAGACCTACATGGTTCTTTCCATATTTTCGTATTCCAAGCCATAAAATTGGTAACCGTATCAGTTACTAGACTGAAAGCCGTTGTATCAAAAATTAAGGTGAAGAGTTCGAAGATTGGATGGGAAAAATGAATAATGCCTGAGTGAATAGGAAAAGTTCTTAGGAGTCCATAGACGTAGACCCTAATTGTACGTCCTACACCTCGTTTTTTTTGTTTTTTGTATAGTTTCAGTTTGATATTTTTTTTGTGGAGCAGTTAGAATTGAAATCGATATCCGCTCAAGATTGGTGTTTGAGGCCTGAAGTATCAGGATCAATGGCTAACTGGCCTTTGATATGTTCATTTAGAAAGATTAAACGACATATCAGAGCACAAAAGGATTGTTTTTATTTTTAAACTTTTGTGATAGAATGTAGTATGACCACATCCGGAAGGTAGCTCTAGTTCAAAAGAGAGTTAATAATGATAAACCACCAATACCATCACTAATATCAATAACCCCCTTAGATGTATTAAGAAAGGTTATTATTGAGAAAGAGCATATTTAATAGAAAAGTTTTGGGAATTTAAAATTAGTTATTTGTTTTTTTTTATAAATTTTTTTTTAGCATTTATATTTCTAAATATTATTATCATTTATGTTTTAGAATAGGTATATTTAACTTGTGTATTTTTTTTTATTATATCCTTTATTTGGAAAATAATTTTTCTTTGTATTATTTTTATTTTTATTATTTTTAATTTTATTTTTTTTTTATTACTTTATCATTTATATATTTTTTTTTACATGTTTTTGTTTTACGCATTAAAATTTAGTTTATACTAAGTTTTAGTATCGGTAATTTCGGCGAGTCTTCTTGGAAAAAAAAAAAAAAAAAAAAACGTTCTGGACCTTAATATATTGTTTTGTTGTAGGATACCCGTGGGTAGTTAATACGTTCGGAATTCACGTCTAAATTTAGTAAATAGGGAATGAATGTAGAAACAAGGTCACAGGCCAAAAATAGGAAACGTAGAGCAAATTCAGATTCAAGCATTCCGATAACTCATTCACAACCTAAACAGAGGAAAATAAGGTATCATAGAACAAGAATGAATTCGGACACTAGTAACGGACATAGCAATAGTAACGGACATAGCAATAGTAACGGGTATTTTACCGATTTATCGACATCCATAAGGTCAGGGAACAGGAGAAACCCTAACAACCCACCTCTAGACATAGGGTTCCGTGAAGCAGTGGCGGGTAACAATGTCCAAGAGGAAAATATTGCACCGGAGGTAAGAAACCTGGTCGTGGACGAAGCCTTAATAGTTCAAAGATCTCTTGAAGAGCAAGTTAAAAAAATGATACAAGATGAATTATTAGAAGTCAGAAAGTCAATAGGAGAACTGGCAAAGGCTGTTAAAGATTTAGCTGGATCAAACGTACAAACCAACCGGCAGAGAGATGCTAATCAGACCCAGGGAAACATTGTATCAAATAATGCGGAAAACATACTTCCAAACGGCAATTTAAACGTGTCAGGTCTGAATTTTGCTACCAATGATTTTAATAGCCAAAATCCGAGCACCAGTGGTACAGCATCTGCTAATAATTTACCGAGAAATCAAACAGTACCTGGTGAAAGCTATGTAATCCGAAATACGGACCAATTGCGAATTAGAATTGATAGATGGGGTCTTAATTTCGATGGGAACTCTAGGAATATGAGTGTAGAGGATTTCATATTTCGAATTGAAAGACTGCAAGCTCAATATGCCATACCTTGGGAAGAAGTTCTCAGAGATTTTCACTTATTAGTATCTGGCCAAGCAAAAGATTGGTATTGGTTATTTTTACAGACCCATTATTTTTCGAATTGGCCCGGACTTAAAGATTCGTTACTCAGCCAATATCAAACAACCCGATCAAACTTTGAAATTATGAGAGACCTAGTCGAACGTAAACAACAGCCAAATGAGTCTATAGATAATTATTTTCATATCATGTGCAAATTACGATCCAAATTGGTCCAATCTATACCCGAATTTGACATGATAAAAATTTTAAAAAGAAATGTCAGAGAAAGTGTTAGTAGAATCGTATACCCAATTAGTGTCTCTTCTGTGGAACAACTCAGAATAGAGTGCAACGAAGTTGAGCGTAATTTCCCGAGGAGGGAAATAAGAAACAACAATATGCCACTACGTCCAACAAGAACGGTTAACGATCTCTATTATAACGAAACAGAATGTCTTGAACAACTAGAAACCACGCCGACAGTTTTTGAAGAGGTAGCTGCAATAAGACTGAATCAACAACAGCAGTCACAACAAAAACAACCACTGATTTGTTGGAATTGTAAGGTTCCTGGACATGGTTTTAGAGATTGTGATTCGGCGGAACGTACCTTATTTTGCTATAGATGTGGTAAGCCGAATGTTATAACGCCAAAATGTCCACACTGTCAGCAGGAAAACAGGATGAGGGGCGCGGGAACATCCGGGGACCCACGTCAATCCAAAAACCCGGCAAACTAATTTTAAAGTCCCAAGGTCCTAAGGAAAATAAACAAAAACTCATACAAAATTTTATGACAGCTAATGATAACAATTACATACCTGGGTTCAGACACTTCATGCCATTCGATGTTAGGCAAAATAATTATGACGAGGTCAGAGCTCGCATCTTTGATCTGCCAAAGCCATTTAAAAAGGTATCCAATCGTATCCTTAAGGTCAGACAAAAATTTTTAGAGCGTCGTCGGCTAAAACGTCATTTAATAGAATCAATCCATAGAGCTAATAAAGATAGTTTAGATCCTCGGGTTTTTGCTGATGTTTTGGTCGAGGGAAATGCACTAACAGGGCTTTTAGATACCGGGGCGTCAATCAGCATATTAGGTAAGGACTGTAGGGAATTAATCCAGAATTTAGGCCTAAGAATTCTTCCAATGTTGACCAGTGTAAAAACTGCTAGTGGTCAACAGCATAGAATTTTAGGCAAAGTAAAAGTCTCCATCAAGTTCAAAGAGCAGGAACACAACATGCTTCTGTATCTTTGTCCGGATTTGGAACAGGCTCTGTACCTAGGAGTTGATTTCTGGAAGACGTTTGGGTTGGCCCCTGAAATAATTGAGGCTGAGGAGTTAAATGTCGAAAAAATTCAACAGGATTTTTGTAGTAATGAAAGGGAACATAGAATGAAACCTCATTTGCTCAATGCCGATCAACAGAAACAGTTAGAGAGCGTAGTCGAACTTTTTGATACTTTTGAGGAAAAGGGTTTAGGCTGTACCCATCTGGAAAAGCACACAATCAAGTTGATAGAGGGAGCGGTTCCAGTAAAGGACAGGTATTATCCGATTTCACCAGCGGTACAGGAAATAACCTATAAAGAGATCGATAATATGTTAAAACTGAACGTGATAGAAGAAAGTGAAAGTCCGTGGAGTAATAGGACCACAGTAGTTCGGAAACCAGGAAAAAACCGATTTTGTTTAGATGCAAGAAAATTAAATAAACTGACAGTCAAGGATGCGTACCCATTGCAAAATATTGATGGCATACTAAGTAGAATAGATGAAACATACTTCATTAGCAGTGTCGATTTGAAATATGCTTTTTGGCAAATCGAACTAGATGAAGAAAGTAAGCCATATACTGCGTTCACGGTTGCGGGAAGGCCATTATACCAATTTCGCGTGATGCCATTCGGTCTGTGCAACGCAGCGCAAAGATTATGCCGGTTAATGGATAGCATTATACCTCAAAAATTAAAAGACAATGTGTTTATATATTTAGACGACCTTTTAGTTATTTCAAGCACATTCGAAGAACACCTAAGATTGTTAACAGAGGTAGCTAACTGTCTGAAAAGAGCAAATCTTACTATTGGCTTGGGGAAATCACAGTTTTGTTATCAGGAGCTCAAATATCTTGGTTTTATCATCGGTGGTGGAGCATTGAAGACAGACCCCGAAAAAGTCAAGGCTATTAAGAGCATCAAATTGCCTAAAACGACAAGGGAAGTCAGAAGTTTTCTCGGGACAGCTGGCTGGTACCGGCGCTTCATCAAAAATTTTGCAACAATATCAGCACCACTTACTGATACGTTAAAAAAATCGAAAAAGTTTCATATGACTCCGACGGCAAGTCAAGCGTTTGAAGAACTTAAAAAAGCATTAACATCAGCAAAGGTATTAAAACACGCCGATTTCACAAAAAGATTTTTTATACAATGCGACGCATCAGATTATGGTATTGGGGCTGTTTTGTACCAGTTAAATAATGCAAAGGAGGAACACCCAATCGCTTTTTATTCACAAAAGCTGAATTCATGTCAAAAGAACTATAGCGTGACAGAAAAAGAATGTTTAGCAGCAGTAATGGCTATAAAAAAATTCAGACCATACGTCGAGATGATGCCATTTACCGTCGTGACTGATCACGCGAGCCTCAAATGGCTAATGAGTCTGAAAGATCTCAGCGGGAGATTAGCTCGATGGTCTTTACACCTACAAGCATATGATTTTGAGATCGAGCACAGAAAAGGGTCAGACAATATAGTCGCGGATATGCTATCAAGAGCACCTCACGATTTGGAAGTAAATGCTATGGAGAATGAGGAAATGTTGGATTTTGACCCTGAAGAATTTAAAAGCGATGAATACCTGGATTTAGTGAAAAAAGTGAGTGAGAACGCTGAAAGTTTACCAGATGTTAGAGTCGAAGACGGTTTGGTTTTCAAGAAAAATGCCTTTGATCAATCTGAAGGAGAACAAATTAAGTGGAAATTGTGGGTACCGGCGAATGTAACGGCAAAAATAATAGAAAAATCCCATTCACCTAATATTTCAGCACATGGTGGCATTGCAAAAACGTTAGAAAGAGTGAAAAGATTCTTTTATTGGCCAAAAATGACTGTGCAAATTAGAGAATACGTTAAGGCATGTCAAGTTTGTAAAGAGACAAAACCGGCTAATCAGAATCTTATGCCGGGAATCGGTCAAGAAGTAATAACAGAACGACCATTTCAGAAATTGTATATTGACTTCCTTGGCAAATATCCGAGATCTAAAAGCGGAAATTGCTACATATTTATAGTGGTAGACCATTTCACTAAATTTACTTTTTTAAAGGCAATGCGAGAAGCTACGACAAACAATGTAGTACAATTCTTGACGCAAGAGATTTTCCACAAATTTGGCGTCCCTGAAATTATCCACAGTGATAATGGTTCCCAGTTTGTAGCAAAGGGTTTCCAAAGTATGATAAACATGTACAAGATAAAACATTTAAGAACGGCTGTTTATGCTCCTCAGTCAAATGCATCTGAGAGAGTAAATCAATCGGTGTTGGCAGCTATAAGAGCATATTTAGAAGAAGACCACCGCGATTGGGATCTTTATCTGTCCGAGATAGAGTGTGCTTTGAGGAACTCGGTCCACTCAGCGACGGGAGTAACTCCATTTTTCGCATTATTTGGAATCCATATGTTTACCAGTGGGACTGATTATAAACTCGCTAGGAAGCTATTATCACTATCTGACCATGAAATTGTCAATTTAAAAAACAACGAAAAACTTGAAATAATTAGGGAAAAGATTAGAAAGAACATGCACGACGGCTACGAAAGGTCCGCGGAACGATATAATAAACGGGCGAGGGTAGCTAAACTTATTCCAGGGCAGGAAGTTTACCGCAGAAATACGGTGTTGAGTGATTTCGGGAAGAACCGGAATGCAAAATTTTGTAGAAAATTTCTGAAATGCCGAATACTCAGACCGGTGGGAAATAATATGTTCGAATTAGAGGATATGAACGGAAAACCCATAGGTATATTTCATGCCAAAGATATAAAAACGTGAAAAAGTGCAAAATTTGTTCGTAAGTAGTTATAAGTATATGGGTCATAAAGATCGGCGTTGACTTTGGATGATTTGGGTTTTGCCAGGGCAGCAGTCAGAATCATTACAATTAATAATTCAATGAATTGTTCAAATTAGGCCAACGTTTCTAAGCAGGTTACATGTGTAACCGTCATTGTGCCATTGGTGCGATTCCGTTAGCGTTCTGGGGAACTATGCCATTAAGAACTGGGAGTCGTTAGTCACCTGGTACAAGGACATTTATCTGAGTCCGGAATTACGGCGAAATGAACAAAACAACCGAATTAAGAGGCAAAAATTTCAGTACAGAAAATATGTTCTCATTGTAATGACCAGACTGTGACTGACGAATGATTTTTGTGCGATATATTACAAACGCGGGGACCGAAAAGTTCTCGGTTTTGTTTTGGGGCAAATTCAGAAGGGTTCAACCCGTAGATATGGGGGGGGGGTTTCGGACAAAGGTTGAGATGACAAAGTAGGTAGAAAATATAGTCGTTGAAATACAAGGCAAAGAAGCTTACGTGAACTCGGAAAGGGAAAGTATGAAAGCTCTTATCGAAGATTGGTCGTCGGAAGGATCTGAAAGAGGAGAATAGAATAAATCAGGTTAACCTATGAATATGAGAAAAATACTTACCTGTAATGCCCGGCTTGAGACATCTCAGGGTGTGGGAGTTCCCCACGTGGATAATTTTTACCCTGTAATGGTCGCGCGAAACGCCGATGAAATGCATCTTGCGTAGAGTTCAAAGTCCGGTCGCAGTCGAGAAAGGCCAAGAAAGAGAGAAAAAATTAACAAGTGCAATAATACGATTGAGATCTGTGATAAAAACCAAATGACGTGCAATATTAGGATATAAGAGGCAATTTAGAATTAGATTATTAGTTTTAAGTTGTACTTGTCCTAATATATGGCGATTTAGTTTTTGTTATAGATATAAGCGTAATTATACACTTTGATTATACACTGTTATACAATTTTCGTAATTATACATACCTCTAGAGGAGTCCGTAGTTCGTCCCCAATGTCGTCTTAAATGTAAATAGTTTCAAGTTAAACTTTCCAACGTACCTGAAAGAGGGGCGAAAAGAGAACGAAAAGTAAAAGTCGTAAAAGGGTAATTTCATTAATACTTCCCTGATAGTGACAGTAGACGAGTGAAGATTAATTTTTTTTTTTCTGTTTTTTTTTGCCTGTCTACAATTTATCAGCGTGATTTGTAACGCCTTTAGAGCCTGGCTCTACAAGACTCAGGGTGTGGAAGTTCACCACGTTAAGAACAGCGATCAATTTCCCTACGGCAAGAATAATTATGAAGTGGTCCACGTTTGGGGTAATGTTGAAACGACCCACGTTAGTCTGCCTGATCAAACGACCGCGGAAACGTATTGGCACATAAACCACGCACACCAGCTTTTGGCGTCCTGAGGTTGCCAAAATTGGAGTTTTGTTGCGGTGGGTCTGGGTGATGGTGTCGGTCGCCCTGCAAGAAAAAAAATTAACTTTAGTATTGCGTAAATCTAAATCAGAGGAAAGGAAACTTTCCGGGGTTTTTTTTTTATATGTAGCCTCCGGGTCTTTATGTTTAAGAGGAACTAATACCTCGATAGCGTAAACGTTTTTAATTTCCACATTTTATATAGTACACCGGCAGTCTTTTGAAGAGATATCTGCTATAAATATAAATATGAGAATATTATATTGTACGCAGAAATGTACAATTGGAAAATAAGAGTTTTGTTGCTTACCTTTTAGTTTGATCGCCGCCGCGTGGAGCAATGTGTCGGTTCCTGTATTTATTTTGTAACTATTGTTTTTTTTTTGTTTGGCATATGTTTTTTTTTGGTTAATCCGTTTATGTTGTTTTAAGAACATTTTTTTTTGTTCACTGATATTTTTGTTTTAGCTTGGTAAGTTTCTTTTGTTTGTTTTCACGTTTCACTAAATTTTCGTGGGTTGATACAAAAGCCACAGATAAACTTTAACACACAGGTGTCACATCGGCTTGTGGATTCTGTGTAAATGGCGTTGCCAGACGGTGTAGTACACTAAAAGAAAACGAAAAGACGGTTATGAATGAAATTACGATTTGTTTTGATTTTTGCGTTCTATATTGAAAATAGATATTATGGTTAGTGTCTGTGACCGGAAAAAAGGAAAAAGGAGGGAAAGTATAGAACAATCTAGATTATTCGAAAAGGAAAAAGGATAACCGTAGAAATTAGACAGAGTAAGAGAAAGTTGTCAAACGATTTTAGAGAAAATATTGGAAAGTCAAACTAGTTTGTGGGGTAAAGCTAAACTTAGCCATCTTTTGAAAGGCATTGCTAATTAAGGCGCCGATCAGCAAAGTATTAAAAAGAACTAAGGCGGAACTACAGAAAATTTGTGTTTAAAATAAAATAAAAAAATTGAAGTCCTGTGCGGGGTGAAAAATAAAAAAAGAATATATATAGAAATACCAATTAAAGTGAAAACAATACGTAATAAAACAAGATAAAAAAAAAAAAACGTACCAAAGTGAGTAATATTTAAAATAAGGTGAAATTTAAAGGATGGTTAAAATAAAGTCTCCTTGAAGGTCGTTGCAGGAGTGAGGAAAGGCTACCGGCGACAGCAAAGGCTATTATAGGTTCCCTGTATAAATATAGTGAGAGGAAATAAAAGAAAACGTAAGTTTGAATCTGTGGGGTATTATGTATTAAGGATAGTGTTGAACATTTACATTATTTAATAGTGGGGTATTGGCTTCCAACTGGAACAGGACCAGATGGTTGAGAGGGAAAGTGGAGACCGGTATCCCAGCAAGATATCCTATAACGGCCCAAAATAAATTAAAATAAAAGAAAAGTATCCCGGAAAACAGGTAACCTTAGCCTAAGTTTCACAAGTGTAGCCTGTGAAGAGTGAAAGTAACCAAAAGAACCATAATTAAACCAATAGGGTGGCGTGGAAAGTATTAAAAAAAAAAAAGGCGTTAATGAGAAAATTTTAATGTTGAAAGCAATACATTAATACTTGCCAAGAATAGAAAAAGTTAATTAAAATATCCGGCAAACCGTTGTAAAACAAAAAGAATAAATTTTTAACCTTTAAGAAAATAAACCCAGAAACTGAAAAGGAAATTGTTTAAAAAAAAAAATATATAGAAAGAGGAAATCAAATATTGTAAAATTAAGTATATTTAGTGCATGTTATTTAAGTTTAGTTATAAGTAGTGCGGTACCAACCGAAGTGCTATATATATAAAAGAAGAAAAAACTATATCCGGTGAATGTCCATATATATGAAAAACCATTATATATAGATCACACATAGTCAATTTTTATTGGTATATAAATATATAAATAAAAAAAAAAAAAAACGACAAAAGTATAGAAGCTTATCTGCGAAACAACCAGCTTTAGGGAGCTCCTTCAAGGTAGGGTTTTCGTTAGAGTAAGTGTAGACCTTTGCAGACCGAATGTGATATCTATATAGGAAATAAAAAAAAAAAAAATATATATATTAACCGGTAGCTAAAAAAAAGGAGATAGATAAAGAATTTTAAACCGAAGAGTAATATTTATATGAGTGGCACTTGAGTTGAAAAGTACTATAGTTTAGTTTTAGATATTGTTTCTATAGGTCTTGTATGTTAAAAAAATAAAAAATGTATTTTTCTTTTTTGATTTGTTCATTATATAACCGTCAGATTTTTGCTAGTGTTGTTTAATATTATTGAATTTATAAATCACATATTTTATTGTCAAGCATATACAGTAAACTTAAATTAAAAAGAGAGAAGTTTAATAATTTGATAAAAATTTTATTGTTAAATAAAAATAAAGATTATGTATTGAAATAAGTGTAAATATAAAGAAAATGTCTGAGTAAATTTATTTAGGAGGGGGATATTGATATAAGGTGAAAGTGGTGAGGGGTGGTTTTAGGGATCTTCATTGATGAGAGAAGGAGAGACGGAGATCACGGTTGGGATGGGCAACTGGGGTGTAAGACCTGCCTCCTACGCTGGATGTGGTGGTGAGTTCGTTAATAAATTTTGTTGAGTGATATTTGTATAATTTGTCAGGTCCCTGAGGCCAAGGTGATGGGATGGATTCACACCCGTCTGATGAAACCGCATATGAGCTAGTCGGCCCGATTCATCTTGGTGCTCTTTGGGGCTCGTAACAGATTCTAGAGCAATATCTGCATTGCCCGTTACTTTATTTCGGATAACGTTTAGTATTCCGAAATATTTGGGTGATCCTCTAAGAGGTTCGTAAATTTTTAATACCCTTTCGACACTCTTTTTCCAAGAGCCGAATTCAGTAGGGTTCCCGGAAAAATCCCGAAAGCATTTCACAATATCTGGAATTCTGTCTAAGTCAGTAAAGTCCCTATGGTGTTCGTCTATTCCCTGATCTGTAAAAATTTGATCTGTGGCCCTACTACGTTCTTCGTTGGCGTAAGCCCTTCGTACCAGATCTACTATTTGTGCCTCCAATGCTGGACACAAATTTTGCGGTTGGGCTGGGATTTGGTTCAGTATTGGTGGTCTTATTATATTGTTTGGATTTGACATTTTGTTTTTTTCTTTTTTTTCACAAAACTTTTGGATTCAGAAAAATTTTTAAATTAATCGAACGTTGAAAAGAAAACTCTGCAGAATCACAAATGGATTTATTAAGGGGAATGACAAAAAAAAAATTTCTTCTACTTTTTACCAATAAAAACAGATTTAATATGATAAAAGCAAATAACTTTAATAATATTAATAAAAATAGATTTAGTATGACAAAATGCAGTTAACCTTAATAATATTAATAAAAATAAATTTAATATGATAACTTATCTTACAGGATCGTTAATATTTTCATCGTTGATGGTGAGATTGTTGTCTGATACAGATGATTTTTTCCGTTGAATTGACGTAAAAAACTGCTATAGAGTTGTTTGTTGTTACAGATGAATTTTTGATGTAAAACTGTTGTTGTTTTGTAAAAAAAGGTTCCGTTGTCACTTCACTTTGCTTTTCCAAATTTTAATTAGAGCTATTTTGTATTTTTATTTTCAAACAATGTTTTCTAGAATTGTTTTTCTTATTCACTATTTATTTTAATTAATTTGTTTAAAAAGATTTTAATATTTTGTTTTTTATTTATCACCGGCACATGGGAATTTGTCCTTTTCGTTTACTTTACTAAGGTTCCCTCTTGTGCTCTTTTTTAACGTGACACGCGTTTTATTTCAACTGAATTTTAACACTATTTAAATAATTTCCGTTGGGCGCCAGTTATAGTAAATTAAACTATGGTTGTTTTGAGTTCTTGACTGCAACTGAAGATTCAGTCGCCGTTCTTCTTTATTTAAAATCAAATCATTTTGTTTTTCTTTTATTACATTTAATATGTCATCACATTTGATAATTTTTGTTATTTCTGTTCTACCCATAATTATTTCCCAACCGTAGACATATCGTCAGCAGTTTTTAACAAGAAACGGTAAGATTGCGAAACTTATAATATAATAAATATGTTCAATGTAGTAAACAAAGAATAAGCAAGTAAGTATAAAAATACAATTTAACAATAATTTATGATGACCAAATTTTAGTTAACTTATATAATCCTCGAAAGGGTGGTGCAGAACTCAACAGTTTATGGAGTATTTTAACAACGAAGGCAAAGTGGATTGGTTGTGATATACTTAATTACTATATATATATATATAATACGGTTATTCAATTAGTTTAATAATCTATTCATTATCGAATTGACTGGTTATTTTTTATTTTTTAGGTGGAATAGCATAAATCATTCCGGTCTTTGAAGTTGTTTTTTATTAATTCACGTTTTCCAAACAACAATCTTACATTTAGTACTAATTAACAAATTGTTTTCCAAACCATATATAACCGTATCATCCGTTATGTGATCTTTTATTCAGTATTAACATGTTTATTACTTACATATACACATATAACCATAAATTTCCATTCCAATAAAAAAAGAAGACTTGAGAAATTCAAAAAATATATTTGTTCTTTTTATTCAGAAAACAATTGAAGGAATAACTTATTTGTACACCTTTTCCAATTGCATTTCATTAAATATCAATTGTATTTCAAAAAGTATCAATTGTATTTCAGAATGCATCAATTGAATTTCAGAATACAATTGAAATTCAATTGATATTTAATGAAATACAACTGATATTTTCTGAAATTCAATTGATATTTAATGAAATTCAATTGGAAAAGGTATAATTGCAAATACTTAAAAATGCACTAAAAATATATCCTCTTATATCACGTTCATATACAATAAATAGAATATGCCTAATCACAGCAATTAAATTAAATTTGTTTGTAGTGTATTTTTGATGAAGCTACGAAAAAGATAAATAATATTAAATATAGGAACATATGTATGTATTGACATGCGTTTTTTTTAATACCTGATCTACAATATTAATTTAAATCTTCCTCATCAAATACGCCTTCGGCCGATTTTATGTTGTAAACACAACTGTTTTCTTCGACAAAAAATAATTAATTTCTCTACAAGCTGCCGACTCCATATAAATGTCATTTTCTTAAAAATCAAATAAAATGTTTTCCTTTAAAATTATTTTTAAATTGTCCACAATTTTTCACAACGAAGCAAAGAATGAAAAGATATGTCAAATAATAAGCTGCAGCTAACTTCGTGTTTATAATTACGAATTGCACAACAAAACGAATTGCCGAGTACAAGCAACTCCGTACCAAATACCACTCTCCTTTCCCCTCTCCTACAAACTCAAGAATTGCGCAACAAAAATTGCCTTGTGTGAACTTCGACTTACTTTTTAGCTTACGTCTTTTGAATCAACAATGCATTCATCAAAACAACTTATGTGCACATAGTTTGTTTACATATTCCGATCTTCCATTTATCATTATAACTGTATCACTTAACTTGACTTAAGCTGTATAAATGTTCACCTTAAAAACAAAAAAAAAGTTTTTTCTAACAGCTTATGTTTACATGAGTTTTTTTAATGAAATATTATTTTTGTATACAGTTATCTTAAGTGAATGTAAGTTCTTACGACGAAATGTCATTCGTCGAAATAAACAAAAAACAAATATTTCAGAGCAGCTTATGTAGACATAAGCTATTCTAATGAAGCGACGCTAAAAACTAACGGTACTGTATGTTTACTTAAGTGTTGTTTGTTCTGCGAATTATTGCGTCAGCTTGCACGTAAGCGGCTTTCGTAAAATAATTGTTGTGCACGTTGCATCGTAGGAAGATAAAGTGGAATTTTCTGAAGAAGAATTATACGGAGTTGACAGCGATAATTCTGTTTTAGATCCGAATATTAATTTTAACGAATTAGATGCAAGCAATACAGATTCTGCGGTTGAAAATTATGATGTAAGTAATAAGTTATGGTGCAAAAGGTGATAATACAATACAAAATTTTTTAATTTACGAAAGCAAGTTAGAAGCAGAAGCAAATACGGATCGGTCAACATCCCAAAATGTGCAGAAGAAACTACGCAAAGAAGGTAAATCTTACATTTCAAGCAGTGGCAAAATTGTGCCTTGCCGCGCGATTCAAGTGTTACAGCCTTGCCGAAATAAATGCACAGATAAAATTACACCAGAACAGCAACAACAAGTTCATGAACTATACTGGCAGCTGGGATCGTACCAATTGCGACAAGCGTTTGCAAGGAACCGGATGAATACCTATAAATACTTTTTGGAAATAGGAGGTCAACGAGTTTTGGTGTGTCAGAAATGTTTTAAGCGGACTTTATGCGAAAGCGATCAGTTTTTTAAAACTGTAGTAAAAAAAAAATTGAAGGACATGGTGCTTTTACACATGGTGATCTACGTGGAAAACATCCAAACCTAAAAAAAAACTGCTACCTGCAAAGGAAAGAGAAGTGATTGACTTTATAAATTCTTTCCCTTCGTATGAATCGGACTATACGCGACGTGACACATCCAGGAGATATTTGCCCGGCGATTTGTCTGTTGCTGAGCTTTACAGGTTTTATTACGAAAATCATGATCACTCTATACCAGTTACAAAATTTTGGCAGATTTTTCATACATTAAATTTTAAATTAAAAAAACCGAAACTAGACACTTGTCACAAATGTGAAAAATTTCAGTCCATAATAGCAGTTACAGAAGCAGAATTGCTTGATGCCTTTAAATCCGAGCAAGCAGCTCACCACCACCAAGCGGAACAATCTTATGAATCAAAACTAGATGATAAGCAAAAGGCAAGTGCTGATGAAAATTTAAAAGTATTTCGCTTTAATTTGCAACAATGTCTTCCTACTCCATTTTTGCGCTCGTCAGTATCGTTTTATAAAAGGCCATTGTGGACTTTCAATCTAACTGTGCATGATTGCTCAACAAATGAACCATCCATTCTGCTATATGTGGCACGAAGCTTTTGCTAAACGTGGTGGCAAAGAGGTAGCGTCATGTTTATTCCAACACTTGTGACGGTGATCAGTTTTGCTCTTCACTGTAGCAAAAGAATTTCTGGTACAAGCAGAAATAAGAAAGCAGAAAAAAAAAATAATAACCTTGATCTTGAAATTATTTTCAAGTTCAAGTATGTACATGTAAACAACACCTTATATGGTAACATGTTGATGGAAAATTTTTTTTTGGTTCTATTTTTGCAAACTGATTTATGGCGCGATTTTTTTTTAGTCTCTTCGTTGTTTTATATGAATTCATGATTATTCATGTATGTATGGGTCAACTACAGCTTGCAATCCTTCTCGTTCTCCCACTTGGTTTTCAGCTATTGGTATTAGCTTACCCCTTCATTCACTCAGTTATCCCACTACTCTCTCTCTCCGTTTAATATGAGTTGGTATTTTTTTTTTTTTCGAAAAGAGTGAGATTATGAACGAATGTCTGTATATCTATGTGTATTATGGATAACGAGATGAAATGTTACATAATGACATACATAGGCTATTCAATGAGTGGTTGAGCGTAGGTAATACAAAAAAAACAGGTTTTATTTTTTTTGGTTGCGCTGAGTGAGGAAAGAAAAAAATTGTTATAATGAGGTCGTTATTAAGATGACGCCAGAATTTAAATTCATTCAAGTGGAGGAGTCAAGTGTTGGCGGTAGTGCAATAAAGTCGTGCAAAACTTGTAAATTAAACATAAAAAATACCGCGTTAAATAAAAACAAAATTGTGGAAAATAATTGAAAGTTTTACAAAAATAAATGTTAAGAAAAGAACAGAATTATAAATAAAAAAAAATAAAAAATTAATAATTTTTGGCGGTCAAAGTGAAAAAAAAAATAAATTAATTCAAACTAAAAACAAATTACTAGTTTTACAAGAAATAACTTTGCATAGTATATGAAAAAATTTAATTACCATTTTAAATATTTCTTTTTCAAACAAAATATAATAAAACAAATATACTAACAGTTGTTGTTCGGTTTCTATTAATTATATTTTTTTAATATTTGCGTGAAAAATATTTAAACAAACACCAGCTACTCAGAATATTAAATCTATTAAATAAACAATTCATAAGAAAACTAAAAACTCAAACGTAAAAAAAAAATTACAACTATTCATAAGTTTATGTTAAATTATCGTCAATGACTATAAAATAATATCATCATTAAAATTGTTTTGTTAAATCTGCAATTAATGCTCATCTTTATTAATACGAAGAATTCATCGTAAAATTTCAATTGAATAAAAAAAAAAGAAAACTTAACTATGGCCAACTTTTTCCAATGGCGAGACACAACCACGGCGTCCGGCGGCAGCAGCTTCATCGGTACAACCACAAGGCGGTAATTTTATTTATTAATCCTAAATTGTCCACTTAAAAATTTTTGTACAATATAATTATTTTTCTAAATTTAAAATTTTTATTAAATTTAAAATGTTACCAAATTAATAAATTTTTCTAATTAAACTAAAATTTTTACTACGTTAAGAACTTTTATAAATTTAAGCTAAATAGAAATAAATTTGCTATATATAAAATTTGGCTAAAATATAAAATTTTTCCTAACTATAAAATTTTCGATTATAAAAATTTTCTCTTATTGTAAAATTAAACTAAAATAAAACATTTCGAAATGTCAATTTCCCTAAATGTAAAATTGTCTAATTATAAAGTTTAAACAAAAATTTTTCTAATGCTAAATTTAAGCCAAAATTAAATTGTGCTAAAATTCAAAATGCTAAAATTAAAATTTTTTTCTACTATTAAAAATTTTCCTAAAATTTAAAAAAAATTTTCCTAAAATTTTAAAATTTTCCTAAATTTAAAATTTCCCTAAAATCGAATTTTGCTAAACTTAAAATTTTTGCTATAGTTAAAATTTGTCCTAAAATTAAAATTGGGCTATAAATAAAAATTTTTCCTAAAATTAAAATATCCCTAAAAATTAAAATTTTGCTAAACTTAAAATTTTGCTAATGATTAAAATTTGGCTAAAAAAAAAAAAAAAAATATGTTGTTAAAATTAAAATTTTTTCTAAAAGGTAAAATTTTGCGATAATATAAAAAAAATAATAAAATAAATTTTGATAATTATAATTTAAATTTATAACCTTAAAATGAAGGTTAAATAAACTTTTTTTTTTAAACCCAATGTAGAAAACCAAACCAATCCAAATCTTTTCATTGCAGTGGGTTACCTCCTATTAAGATGGAGTCGAGGTAACATGGTAGGGAGGGCTTAAGGGGCATAACATCCAGTCCCCAATCCCAAGGTAAGTATGGCCATCCATCCATTTAGCGTCCGTTTTTATTGACCGTTTTTTTTAAATCGCACGTGAACATCTGTAGTGCGGTTTCCCTAGGCCTGAGCAAGACCTCACACATCCGGCGAGCTAGGCCCCACGCCAGCACGTGCGACCAGCAAAGGCTCAGGGAAACGGAAGCGGAACTTCCACCACCGCCGCACCATCACACACTTACAAAGCCTACAACCCTCTGCCAAACATGTAATTTTTTATAGTGATTGCTGTCCTGGCCAGAATAAAAATTCTTTTGTTGCAACAATGTTTGCCTTATTCATGCAATTTACCGACACAACAGGATCAATAAGTATAATTGATAATAAGTTTTTGGTTCCTGGCCACACACATATGGAATGTGATAGTGATCATGCTTTGATTGAAAGGAAAAAAAAACATCAGTACAAATTCACCACCCTCAATTTATTAGGACTGTTGGAGTGAAAAATAAGTTTCGCGTGAGTGAAATGAATAGAAACCAATTTATTGATTTTGCGAGTGCTGCTAAGGAATTATTTTTATGGAGAAAGGTGGATGGCGATAGGCAGAAATACTGTTGGGGTGATATAAAGTGGTTACGATTTACCAAAGAATTTGGAACCGTTTTCTTTAAAACTTCCTCAGATGAAAATGAGCCTTTCAGAAAAATTAATTTAAAGAAAAGAGGCATAACCTCTATTAACAAAAATAATTTAAAACAATGCTATTTTTCACCAATTGAAATTAATCAAAAGGAGAAACAAGACTTAATTAACATGTTGCCACTTATTGACGAAATGTATAAAGATTTTTATTTGAACTTAAATACTGCAGGCATGTTGGACTTCCACCCGGATTTAACTGAAGCTGATGAGATTTTTGAATGAATATAAAATTTCATATTCAACAATATCATATTATTATTTATTTTAGATTTTATTTATAATTTTTCGTTAAGAGCAAAAATATTGTCATGTAAGCAATAACCTTATCTACTTTAATTTCTTTAAATAAATTTGAATAAAACGTCTTATGTTTACTTAAAACTACACAATACATACTTTTTTATTTCAATAGAAGCGCTTAAGTTACTTAAGGTCCAGTAAAACGCAAATTTCAGTATCGAAAAAGCTTTTAAGTAGAAAAGGTGTCAAATCTTCTTTATTCGCCAATAGCTTTTTAAAATTTTAACTTTTCCTTTCTAATAAACGTGTTACCAATATGTTAGTTTATAGATTATTCGCAAAAAACAATTAAAATAAAAATTGCACAAAATTGGTGATATCTCAAAACTTCAATTTTCGACTTAAGCTACTCTTCCATGTGACCACAGATATATAACTCTATGGGTATGCGGTGCCGATTTTTTATAAAACTCATGAAGATTATGGGCTTTGACTCGCTGTAGTCTAAATTGAGACAAATATTTTTATTGAGAATACAGATAGGAGAAAGATAGAATGTTGACCAATTAAAAGAGAATTTTGGTTAAAAATGGCTACAATTGTTTTCGTGGAAAAGAGCTCTTTTGGTATAAGAATTAACTAATGATAATGCGTTTGTCAAAAGTGGTTGAATGCCAGGATTTATATATATGTATATAAAGATTAGAAAATCTTTTTATATGTGTTTCAAAATTTCGATTAATACAGAACCGTTAAATACTTCTTTCTAAAACTTCTAACTCATATGCCAAAGTTGGTGAAATAGTGAACCATACAGGAAAACCGTAAAGAATTGATGAACGGATGCTTATTTTATAGATTAATTATTTTGTTTTTTACTCAAATTTTTATTAACAAGTAATTTTGTGAACATACCTTTTATTCTAATTGCTTTCTTTTTAACAATATGTGCATGATCATTGAATTTAAATAATTTGTTAAATGTACTTTGAGGTACAACATAATATGGACATTTGCCTAAGCATTTCTAAAACATATTGCTTTTGATTTCAGAGGCTTAATTTTAAATTCCCAACTTTTGTAATATTCATTAATTATAGAAAGATGTTTTTTTTACTAATTCTAAAGCAATAAATGGTGATTGTTGACTAGCATAAATAAGTGAATCATCAGCATATAAAATACTATTTGAACCATTATATATGTGTGGAAAATCATAAATTAAAATATTATATAGAAGTGGAGCTAATATTGCTCCTTGAGGTACGCCGCTGTTATGCTTATCTGAATGAGTATCATTAATATTAACAAAGAATTTCCTGTTTTCAAAATAGCTACTTAAAATTTTAATAATAAAAGGATTAAAACCAATATGAATTAATTTATAAATAATCCCTTTATGAAAAGCTTTATCAAAAGCTTTTTCAATGTCTAAAGATATGGCTACGGTACAATTTTGATCACGGAGGTTTAAAATAACATCATTGTGAAATTTAACTAAAGCATCAATTGCAGAATGATTTCTTTTGAATCCAAACTGATAACAGGTTATATAATCATGATTGACAGAGATATCCATCTTTTCTCTAATAATACGTTCAAAAAATTTGCCAAAATTTGAAAGTAATGACATTGGTCTCGGTATTGAAACGAAGAAAAGTCATCGAAAACAAAAATTAAATTATTAAAGGTTTGTAGCACTGCATTATTTTACGTTATTTTTGAGATTATAAAATTTTTTTTTTAAGTTTTTTTGTATTTTAAACAAAAAGTCAAACAATGGCAAGTACAGAATTTTATTTTTCAAGTTCAAGTGAAGATGATGAAATAATGAAGGTAAACATACATCGGAGGATTTTACGACAGAACGTTAATATATTGGCCATCCAAGATTCAATGTAAGTTACGTTATTTTTATAAAATCATTTTTAAGTAAATATTTTTTTTTTAGGTTCGTGAACATATTTAGACTCAATAAAACTTATTTTCGATACGTCCTGGAACAAATCCGTCCAAACTGATATGCAGCATGAGAGTCTGCAATTACGCCAACAATTAAACTGGCAACAACTCTGCGATTTTTTGCGCGAGGATCATATCAACTTAAGCGTTGGAAGGAAATGACTAGTTTGTCGTTTGCACAACCCACGGTTAGTAAAATTTTATGTGAAGTTTTGGGCGCGATGAATACCACAAATTCTTTTGAAACGTCGTTCTAAAAACCATCGAAATTTAGGGGTTTTATGCCCTTTCGAAAACCCTTAGCAAATTCTGCATTTTTTTTTCCATTTCGGACACCAATTTTTCAAGTTGCTGCACTGTCGTTATTTTCATTTTTAATTTAATTTTTCGTAGTCGTTTCAACTTCGATACTAACAATGACGACGACAGAAAAAAAAACATTCCTTTGTCAACAGTGATGCCAAACTGTCGTTTTTATTTTGTTTTCAAACGACAACGCCAATGGGAATAGGCCCGATTATTCATCTTCGTTTTGAGTTATGTGCGCTCCTATTTATTTGACCGCAGCTGTATATCGTCGAGCGCCTTCTATTTGGTACTTTTAACTTTGAAATTCATTAATCCATTATGAACCTATTTAACATTTTGCATTTTTGTGAGAGTTTTCTTTAATATGGGATTATCTCATAAATAGACATATGTCATGTATGTTTTTATATAAACTGAATAAAAGCTAGGTCCACAAGCTTTACTTTGATGTATGTCATGACCACTTAACCCTTTCAAAACCGGATATATTTGGTATTTTATCTACATTTTTAAGGCTTTTTGAAAAATATATTGATATTAGGTAGATTTTTCATATTTTTTTATTTTATTTATTTAATTCATATTTGTAATGCTTTTTGGAAAATATATTTCTATTTCCAAGGTAGTTAAAATTTGTTGCGGTGGGATAGGCACGCAAAATTTTTCTAAGTCAATGACAAAGAAAAATTTTGCGTGGCGGAACCTTTAGGAAGAGCCGCGAAGGGTTTCCGGGAGTGCTTTGTCCACCCATGGATCGGGCGAAAAAACCAGTCCCTATGTCAATGATAAGGATCGGGCGAAACCTCCAGTCCCAAACACGTTTAACTGTTTTTTTTGGTGTTAGTATTTTTTTTTTTTAGTATTGTTTTTTTTGGTTAGTTTTTGGTTAGTTTTTTTTTTTAGTTTTTTTTTATTTTTCTGTTGGCCCTAACTGTTCAAGGAGGGGGTTCCTAACACTTGTCTGGAGCGAACCTACTCCTACCCCATGTCCTGGTTCTTATAAATTTAACTTTTGGTGGGTAAACCTGGATTATGCGGCAGAGCGACACCGCAGTTTACCCCATCATGCTCATTTTTGGGTTTAAACCTGAAAATAGAGAGAAGGAAAATTAGTGAAAAAGTGTAAAAAAAAATATTGGGACGATACGTTGCCTTGTGTTAAATACTTACCTGAAACGTTGATCCAATGATTTGGCCCAGAATGAAGGTAAATCTGCAAGGAAATAGAAAAAAAATTAAATGCATTAATGCGTTGATTTACACATATGTATGTATGTAGGTGATAATATGTGGGAGATAATAAAGCTGAAAATAGAAGAGACAGAACATTAGTAAAATAAAAGAGGCTACAACCTTTGTTGTATCCGATATAAAATACTTACCCGGAATGTAGTCATCCTGTCCAAAGTCCAAAGAAGTGCATCGGAAAACCTGAAAAGGAAAAAAAGAGAATGTAAATACAAATGAAAAATTTATACTTACAATATGTATGTGGTGTAATTTTATCAATGACAGAAAAATGTAGTTGCCAGTGTGTATTGAATAGCACGGCGAACTGATATTATAATTGGCAACGCGAGGAAAATGTGTAAGACCATAGGGTATTGTAGTAAATAAAACAAAAAAAAAAAGGTAAACAAAGTTAGTAGTAAAATCGTAGCGGATAATTTGAAAAATATTAAAATAATGTAAAGTGAATGAACCTACAAGTTTTTATGCTCGCCTGGTATTGTACAGGATAGTTTGGTGTGGAAAAGGGAGGATTTGGACATGTGGGATGAAGTGAAAAGGAAGATATTTATTTTCTTTGGTTATCAAAAAGGAAGGTTCTAGATAACATGCAGAAAATATAGTGTCAAGGAAAGAAAAATTCAAAAGACGAAGAAATATAAGTTATATGGAGCCAAATTAATTTACAAAATAAAAGATGGAGTTTTGGCGGGGATGTTAACAAAAGATAGGATGATATAGAAAATAAAAGATGGAGATTGTGGCGCTAAAGTAAGAATATATAATGTATAAAAAAAAAGTAACGTTGAAGTATATAGTATCTGGAATAATGGAAAAAAAACTTAGAAAAAGCGAAGTCGATGCAGGGATAAATTAATAAGAGTCAGAAGTTATATGTTGACTGAAGAAGTCAAACGTATATTGTGCATAGTCAAATTTGTAAGGCGAAGTTTATTACTTGTGTATAGTCTAGTGTGAAGGCTCGGTTGTTGAGATTTAAATAATCAAGAGTGAAAATAAACAGTGAAAAAAAAAATTTAAAAGTAAGTGTAGTGGAGGTTATACCGTAAATAGTGAATATAGGAGAATATGTCTTTGATGTTACAGACCTGGCGGTGAGCCCAAAATATTATTCGAAAGAGGGCAACGGAGAAAAATAAGAACGACAGCGAGTGGAGTAGGTGCTGAGTGTTCCGGTGTTCCCGAATCCTCCAGAGAAGTGTGGTAATCCCGTGGATAGTCAGGTACTCTGCTATTGTATTGTAATTTTTGTTACGTGTATAGTCGAATAACCAAAAAGATCAAAAAAGTCACATAGAGCAACAACACTGCTATCAGGGTGTAAAACCAAGCTAGAACATAGTTGTGTATCAAGAGAACTATGTAAAAATATTTGAAAACGAAATTAAGTTTGACTAATTTGTAAAAGTTCTGGATTGAAATTGCACATATATGAAAACAAATCTGTGAAAAGAATATAAAAGAGCTGAATGTGAAGTTTACAAGTAAAATCTTTTAATGGTATAAAAATGTTAAAATAAAGTAAAAAAAAAAAATACACATATATATACATACATATATAGACTAAGAATAAATATATAGAAAGTTTAAGTAAGGTTAAAATTATATAAAAAATAAAATAAAAACAAGTGAGGTAGTGAGTCATGTGTATTCCCATGTTAACGGCAAAAATCTGAAAAAAATAAATCTTTAATTGAAATTCTGTTAAATTGGAAAAAAACAAGTAAGAGTGTTAAATTCGGCTGTGCCGAATCTTTGATACCCTCCACCTCGGTTTGAGTCTTGATAATAAATGTAAATGAAAAAGTAAACAATTTGTTAAACTTAATACCAAATTATTTCAGCAAATTCTTTGGGTTGGTTTTCTTCTTTTCTATTATTTCGGATATATTTCGGTGTTTGCTTTTTGGTCATCGTGGTTGCTGATCGGCATGCATTTTGGTTATATACCTATATGCATGCGTTTCCGGTTATATGACATAACTTCTCGTTTAATTTAGTTTTTGCTAATTAAATAGCTCGCACTAACCTCCATTGCAAAGGTAATGGTTGTGTAGAGTGGCTATATGCATTAAATTGTGCTAATTGGAGATGGCTGTATAGTTTCTTTTAACTGGCCAAATATTTCTTCATTGTGGCCATATAGGTCGGATGGAGTAACAAAATAATAACCAAAAAAAAAGCTCTCTCAACTTTTTTTTAAAATATTGCCATATTTTGAAAACATAGAGAATAAATTTATAATAATAAATAATCAAATTAGGGATGAAAAACGCAAAAAACGAAAAGTCCCAAACATTTTAAATAAAATAATTTAATGTTATCTTTATTTTCTGAAAAACTTCAAATTTTCATCCAAAAAAAATTGTGAAAATTTATATATAAAAAATAACATTCTCATAAAATTACGTTTACTTATGTAACAATTTTTATGTTAGCAATTCTTAAATATCATTTGAGGTTTTCTTAAATTCATTGAATTTAAATTAATATCGACAAATCTGTTTTTCTATTTATTTAAATTGTAAAGGAGTGGCATCTCTGTCAAAATAAGCGAAAAACACAAAGAATAGAAAAAAACAAATTACTTCGTGTTTGACAGGATGATTTTATGTTTATGTTTAATATCTTTATTTTTTTTTACTAATATTTCTGTTTATTTATTTGAAAATGAAATAATGAATTGAATATTTAATTTTTTTATTTATATAAAAAAGTTTTTTAATTAAAGCAAAATATTTTCACTATTTCATGATTTTTATTTATGTATGACGACATTTCAACCTAAAAATTTAAGTTTTTATCGATTGGATAAACAACACAAAAATGGTTGTCGTTTAGATAACAACAACAGCTGACTTTAACAATAGCGAATATCGTTTCAAAATTTTACTGATAATTTTGCAATTTTCTTTTTTTTTACAATTCGACTATCGTTAAAAGAAGTTACTGAATCGCGGTACTGAAAAGTTATTAATATCTCCTGAATGGCAATATTTTTTTTAAATGTAAACATTTTTAAATGTAAAGATATTTCTAAATTTAAAATTATTATTTCCGACGTTTTGATATGATTTTCTGAAACTCAATTAATATTTTCTAATTTATAATTGGAAATTTTATTTTCAGTTTTTATTATAATTGATATTTTCTTAAATTTGAATGGAAAATTTAAAAAGTGAAATTTTGTATTTATGTGAATAATAATGCTTTATTAATTATAAACAATTTTTAAAAATTAGATGTAATCGCAATCAGATATTTTATAGGTAAAGCAGAATAATAATTCTATATAACTATGTAGAACTGTTTTGTAAGCAAAAAACTCATTGACGAACTCGGTAACTCTATTTTGTAAAGACAACAAAAAGTTAACCCCCCAATCTCACATCACACTGAAATTCTAAAATCGTTGTGTACGTATTATCAACGAAAAATTGTTCGAATTAGTCGAATCCATCGCCATTATATTTTATGCTCAAACATCTGACTGCAATCTCATTTTTAAAATGTTGTCGAAGCGTAAACTTGAAAAAATTTGTATACTTCTCTCTCTTATTTTATTTTAAGTAGAGTTACTAAGTTTATTATACAGGCACATGTTTGAGGGAAAATGTTTACATTTATTATTATTAGTATTATTTTAATAATAGTTAATAATATTTATGCTCTATAATTAACAAACGTTTTTGTATGCGCATTTCAAAAAATAAATCATTATAATAGATTTAACAAGTTAAAACTTTAATTACAATTTCACAGGATCCAGTAAATTTGCATTAAATTTATAACAGGGTAACATTAATCATCGTTAGTGTCTGCCACTATTCGCACGAAAAATTTGATGCCATTAGTGTGACCACTGCGGAAAATGTGTGTGTATTAATAAAAAAAATGTGAGTGTATTGAGTTTTTCGAACTTGCAGTGTGATGTGAGATTGGTGGGTAATATGCCAAACTTATGTTCATATTTGTAAAAGAATAATGAAAAAACGTATGAAATAAAAGACCAACCCGTGTATACTCTTAACATTGTTCTGTATGATATCTAGTTGAAAATATTAACATTCATGTTAAAATAGAAATAACTATTGCAAAGCTAATTAGAACAAACAAAAATTATGGCGGCATCTACTGTGGCATAGTCACGCTGAGCAAAATGAAGTGACACTCTGTTAATACAAAAGAAATGTATTTTCCCCACAACAAAATACTGCAGAATTTTATGTAAATAAAATAACCGATTTATTTCTAACATGCAGTAACTATCAATATACATACATACATATATATAATATATGTACATTATTTGTATTATTTAATATGTGTATGTATGTATATTTAAATATTACACACAAAAAATACAACATCAAACGTTATTTTTGTGTTTTTCTCTTTAAATAAATTAATACATAATTTTTTTTGCTAAATTTACATTTGGGCAATTCACAACAGGTGTTGTATATTGTATGTTGTATTGAAATACACAATACAATCATTTGTTGTGAACACTCAGTTGTATTTTCATATTGTAAAACGCTTTCTTTAGTAATTTTCGATCCAACGAGGAAAGATCGCTTCGTCGCTTCTGCTATTTTGTATAAGAGAAAACACTTGTCAGTGTTTGCTTTTTGGTCGTGAGATATACCCTGGAGTTTTAGTTACGTACCTCTTGCATTTTAATTTATAATGAAAAAAAAAAAAAATGTTAAATGTTTTGGTTGGTACTGAAAGAGAAAATACATACTAAAAATATAAACATTAATTTTTATATAAATAAACTTATCGATGTATTTGCGTTATTTGCATTATTTGCCATATTTTATTTTATAATTATTTATGCTGATAATATTCTATGTATTTGTTTTTTCTTTTTCATAAAAACTGGCATTCACTTGGAACTGATATGTTATGATACAATATACAACATTTACAAAACATAGCAAATGAAGTTGGATCGTGTATCAGATTTTTCAGTGAAAATTACCAACAACAATTTTATACTATTGTAAAGTGATACACGATACAAGAGATACAACGATACATTACCAATTGTG
This sequence comes from Cordilura impudica, assembly GCA_963682025.1. Classification (NCBI taxonomy): domain Eukaryota; kingdom Metazoa; phylum Arthropoda; class Insecta; order Diptera; family Scathophagidae; genus Cordilura; species Cordilura impudica. The sequence continues at coordinate 159,081,545 of OY821519.1, forward strand.
AATTGCCCAATTGTTTTTTTTATTAACAACTAGGTATTTTAGCATTATTTGCTTTAGATGTTGGTGAATTTTTACTCCCTTTGTATTAACTCGTAGTGTCTGCTTGTCGAAAAAATTTTGGATCGATTTTAACCACTTTCCCGTGACCCAATCGATCTGAAATTTTGCAGGCAGGCTTGTGGCAATGACAGAAATGATCTAACATATATTTTTAGTGATGCCAAAACAATGGAAACTTTTAAATTTTTCTACCAGAGTTGATAAAAAAATGTACAAAGGGTTTGTTTTTGTTATATTATTACCATAACGACCACAAAAACAACAAGTCCAGCTATGAAAACAATGCAACATTTAGAATAACAACAAGAAAAATATAGAAATATCATGTTTTTCATTTTTTTTTTTTACTTTTTCAGAGATTTCCCTGGACCTGTTCCACCGATTTTAATGATTTTTGAAGTAGAAATCTTTCCATGAATTTGGTGAATCATTCTCACTAAAAATGATCACTGTAGCTGCACTATTGAGGGCGTGATCGTGACAAGAACAACATAGAAAATTATTTTTTTTTTTCAAGACTTTTTTAGTTCTTCATTCAAATCTCGGGCCCTAATCGACCGATTTGGACGATTTTAAATAGCAAACTTCTCATGATGTTAGTGAATCATTTTTATGTCAACGAGTACCCTAGCTGCCGGATTGATGCCGTCATCGTGATTTCCACAGACGGACAGACGGACATCGCTATATCAACTCCGGTTGTTATAAGGATCACAAATATATAAATTTTATGGGGTCCAAAATTTTTTTTCTAATTATTACAAACGGAATGACAAACTGGAGTGGAGGGTATAACAACTCTACAACAGCAACAATGACAGTCATATGTTTTTCAAATAGGAAAAAACTGTTTATGTGTTAGTTTCGGTCATTCCCCAGAAATATTATTTCTCCAATGTTGGAGAAAAGTTAAGTTCTTAAATTGATGTCAAATGTAATTCTCAACTTGGGTTGAACAATTTTTCTCCTTGTTTGCTTTCAACTTGACATCAAGTTGAGACTTAACATTTTTTCCAATCTTTGAGAAACATTTTTACTCTCAATTGGATATCCAACACTTTTCTCCACTTGAGACCAAACATTTTTTCAACTTGAATACGATTTGTGTTAAGTCTGAGATATTATTTAAATATGTCATAAATAATAAATTAAATTAAAAAATGCCAAAAAAGTACAAATAAATCATTGATATATTTTTAATTATTTCTGCTTTTTGTCGAATTTTTCAAAAAATGTACAACTAATTAATTCATTTATTTTTAATTCTAGATTTTAAAAAATGTACATAATATGTACATTTAATGTTAAATATGTACATAGTAATGTTAAATATATAATGAAATTAAATTGAAACATTAAAAAAAGTACATTGTTTTCATTTCTAAAATTAGTATAATATTTTTTAATATGGCAATTCCGTACCTTCCATTTGATACCGATTGGAAATATTTCTTTGCTATCAAGTTGAGAATCACAAATTTCTCAATTTGATAACTATGAAAATCGCCATATAAAAATGTGCCTTTTAAGTTGAGAAGACTATATTCGAACTATTGAGGGCATTTGAGAATTAACGCTGGAGATTTGAGAAATGTATTTGATCTCAAATGCACCTCAAGTTGATAGCAAACAAAAATGTTTATTGGGACATTTATTGTAGGGTCGTTTGCACACACACAAAAAATAGAAAATAAATTGTCAATAAGCAAAGCAAGTGGCTTCGAAATTCGATGATGCCAGTTAATCATTTTTTGTTCACGCGGAATTTATAATTGGAGGAATTTTTTTCTCGAGAAATGTATTTTCCGTGAGAAAGAAATTCCTTGAGAATATTCATAATTGGGATGAATAACTTTTAATTGGAACTTTTTAGTCAGAATAAATCATAATTCTAGTTAGATATTGGTTAATATTTAATTAGAAAAAATATTGTGGTGGCATCTACGCAATTATTGAGGCAGTCACGGAAAAATTAAATGCAAGTCTGTTTTTTTTTAATATAACAAAAATGGATTTTCCCTTTAACAAAATATGGCAGAATTCTTTATAAATGAAATGCAAAATGGAAAATCAATTTTGTGCTAATTCTTAACAAAATTAATAATATATATATATGTATTATTATATTTATTAATATTTGTAATTTTATTTGACATAATTTCACACACAGTTTTACAGATCAACTGTTTTAATTAGAAAAAATATTGTGGTGGCATCTACACAATTATTGAGGCAGTCACGGAAAAATTAAATGCAAGTCTGTTTTTTTTAATATAACAAAAATGGATTTTCCCTTTAACAAAATATGGCAGAATTCTTTATAAATGAAATGCAAAATGGAAAATCAATTTTGTGCTAATTCTTAACAAAATTAATAAAATATATATATATGTATTATTATATTTATTAATATTTGTAATTTTATTTGACACAATTTCACACACAGTTTTACAGATCAACTGTTTTCAACTGATTTAGAAGTTTTCTGTTTTTGAAACAGTAGTGCCAATTTGTAACATTTTGTGATGTAATGAAAATCGCAGAATAATAAGTTAATACACAATAAAAAATATTAAATTTTTAAGTTTTATATACATATTGCAATAAAAAAAACTTTGGTAAATTTACATTGAAGATGGTCAGAAATGAATGAGAAAAATATATAGACATTTTAGAAAAGCACATTTAATGTTAAACTTTATGCACAAAATATATGGGTTTTTGTTGTTTCGAATTTAACTGTGGCTCTAAGTGAAAAGTTTTAGACCGATCGTATATTACATCTTGAGGATCCTCACCTAATATTTTCAAATATTTTAAATTCTTTTTAACTCATTTAACCTCATTACGAAAATAGTAAAACAGTAAATATGGAAAATCCACGCACCTCAAAAAATTGTTTTCTATGAAATAAATTAAAGACATTTCATATTATACAATTTTCTTTCAAAAATGTATCAATTATTGCAAATTTGAAATTTGACATATAGTATTTGTACATATATTTGTATAGATTTCGCAGTATGAAAAGAACTATTATTTCTTTATTTAGAATATATGTAAGTATTGCTCGCAAAAAAATGCAACATCATGAATGAAACACATAGACGACTGCTGGCAGCAGCATTTGTAGTCGTATAGTCAGCTACTTGATTTTTCTGAATACGACAGCAACATATAATACAAATGCATTTTTATTTAAATATACAATTACTTTTACTTATTTAAAATGCATTAGTACAACGTAAAAATAAATAAATTAGTTTAACGCCTTTTGATTATTAATGGAATTATAGCCTTTCATTTTGCGATTTTTTTTTTAAACAAAATAAAATATTTCATAGCACTAACTTCTTTTACATATTTTGTTATATTGTCAACACTATTTTTGTTTTGTAGCCAACAAAACACACTTGCAGTTTTTTTTTTATTTGAAGAACATATGACTGCCATTGTTGATGTTGTAGAGTTGTTTTTTTTTTTTGATTTTGTTTCGTTAACTCTTTTGTATTAAAGCACCTCCAATATATGTATCCATTTTAGTTTGCAAATTCAGTATATTTATAATTTATTACTTACAGCAAAAAATAATAGAAACAATTTTATCAGTTATGCTTACGAAACTATATAAATAGACTTGAAGTTGGCTCCAAAAGCAGTAGCCTGTGTAAAGAACAAGTTAGCGACATGTAACTGTTACGTAACGTGTCAGCCTTTTTTTCACATGAACTGTTTTAAATGATTTTCATGTAAAAAAAAACAACTGACTCGTTACGGTTACGGTTAGAAAACATTGACCTTTTATATGTATTATAATGCTATGAATGCATTTATTTTTATTTTATTTTATTTATATATTCTTTTTTTTTTTGTATTGTATATTATTTTTTTTTATTATTATTACTATTTCATTTAATTATTTTTTTCTTTAAATAAATTAATACATAAAAATTTGTTTTTTAAATTATTGGTGAACTTTTACTCCCTTTATTTACTGCCTTTATATTAACTGGTAGTGTCTGCTTGTCGACAAAATTTTGGATCGATTTTTAGCCCCTTTCCCGTGAGCCAATCGATCTGAAATTTTGCATGCAGGCTCGTGGCAATGACAGAAATGATCTAACAAATTTTTTTAGTGATGCCAAAACAATGGAAACTTTTAAAATTTTCTACCAGAGTTCACAAAAAAATGTACAAAGGGTTTGTTTTTATTATATTATTACCACAACGACCACAAAAACAACAAGTCCAGCTATGACAACAATGCAACATTTAGAATAACAACAGGAACAATATGGAAACATCATGTTTTTCATTTTTTTTTTTAATTTTTCATAGATTTACCTGGACCTGTTCCACCGATTTTAATGATTTTTGAAGTAGAAATCTTTCCATGAATTTGGTGAATCATTCTCACTAAAAATGATCACTGTAGCTGCACTATTGAGGGCGTGATCGTGACAAGAACAACATAGAAAATTATTTTTTTTTTCAAGACTTTTTTAGTTCTTCATTCAAATCTCGGGCCCTAATCGACCGATTTGGACGATTTTAAATAGCAAACTTCTCATGATGTTAGTGAATCATTTTTATGTCAACGAGTACCCTAGCTGCCGGATTGATGCCGTCATCGTGATTTCCACAGACGGACAGACGGACATCGCTATATCAACTCCGGTTGTTATAAGGATCACAAATATATAAATTTTATGGGGTCCAAAATTTTTTTTCTAATTATTACAAACGGAATGACAAACTGGAGTGGAGGGTATAACAACTCTACAACAGCAACAATGACAGTCATATGTTTTTCAAATAGGAAAAAACTGTTTATGTGTTAGTTTCGGTCATTCCCCAGAAATATTATTTCTCCAATGTTGGAGAAAAGTTAAGTTCTTAAATTGATGTCAAATGTAATTCTCAACTTGGGTTGAACAATTTTTCTCCTTGTTTGCTTTCAACTTGACATCAAGTTGAGACTTAACATTTTTTCCAATCTTTGAGAAACATTTTTACTCTCAATTGGATATCCAACACTTTTCTCCACTTGAGACCAAACATTTTTTCAACTTGAATACGATTTGTGTTAAGTCTGAGATATTATTTAAATATGTCATAAATAATAAATTAAATTAAAAAATGCCAAAAAAGTACAAATAAATCATTGATATATTTTTAATTATTTCTGCTTTTTGTCGAATTTTTCAAAAAATGTACAACTAATTAATTCATTTATTTTTAATTCTAGATTTTAAAAAATGTACATAATATGTACATTTAATGTTAAATATGTACATAGTAATGTTAAATATATAATGAAATTAAATTGAAACATTAAAAAAAGTACATTGTTTTCATTTCTAAAATTAGTATAATATTTTTTAATATGGCAATTCCGTACCTTCCATTTGATACCGATTGGAAATATTTCTTTGCTATCAAGTTGAGAATCACAAATTTCTCAATTTGATAACTATGAAAATCGCCATATAAAAATGTGCCTTTTAAGTTGAGAAGACTATATTCGAACTATTGAGGGCATTTGAGAATTAACGCTGGAGATTTGAGAAATGTATTTGATCTCAAATGCACCTCAAGTTGATAGCAAACAAAAATGTTTATTGGGACATTTATTGTAGGGTCGTTTGCACACACACAAAAAATAGAAAATAAATTGTCAATAAGCAAAGCAAGTGGCTTCGAAATTCGATGATGCCAGTTAATAATTTTTTGTTCACGCGGAATTTATAATTGGAGGAATTTTTTTCTCGAGAAATGTATTTTCCGTGAGAAAGAAATTCCTTGAGAATATTCATAATTGGGATGAATAACTTTTAATTGGAACTTTTTAGTCAGAATAAATCATAATTCTAGTTAGATATTGGTTAATATTTAATTAGAAAAAATATTGTGGTGGCATCTACGCAATTATTGAGGCAGTCACGGAAAAATTAAATGCAAGTCTGTTTTTTTTTAATATAACAAAAATGGATTTTCCCTTTAACAAAATATGGCAGAATTCTTTATAAATGAAATGCAAAATGGAAAATCAATTTTGTGCTAATTCTTAACAAAATTAATAATATATATATATGTATTATTATATTTATTAATATTTGTAATTTTATTTGACATAATTTCACACACAGTTTTACAGATCAACTGTTTTAATTAGAAAAAATATTGTGGTGGCATCTACACAATTATTGAGGCAGTCACGGAAAAATTAAATGCAAGTCTGTTTTTTTTAATATAACAAAAATGGATTTTCCCTTTAACAAAATATGGCAGAATTCTTTATAAATGAAATGCAAAATGGAAAATCAATTTTGTGCTAATTCTTAACAAAATTAATAAAATATATATACACATGTGGACAGAAAAATAGGTGTGAACTTTTTTATTTGAAGTAGAGTATGGTTTTTATATTTTTTGTTATTTTTTTTCATTTTTCAGATTAATTTATAAAGTACATATATTTCATGTATTTAAAAATTAGTTTAGAGTTAAGATAGCACTAAAAAAAAACTTAAAATAACGTAAATTGAAGAAAGTCGCCCATTTGTATGTGGACAGTAAAATAGGTGTATATGAAAAAACTTAAAAATAACATAACAATTTATACATGAAAGTTACTGTTTTGAATAAACATCAAACCAGGCAGTTAATATCCCGTATATCCACCATTATTTTTAAGGACAGCTTCAATCCTCTTAGGCATGGATGAAATTAACTTACGACAAGTTTCTACCGGGATGTTATACCATGCTTTTTGAATATTTTCCCATAATTGTTTTTTATTACTACAGGGAAGCTTAGAAAGCTGTCGCTTAAGTTCACCCCAAAGGTTCTCAATGGGATTGAGGTCGGGGGACTGACTTGGCCACTCAACAACGTTCAAGTTATGTTCCCGAAACCATTCACTCACTAACTTTGATGAGTGTTTCGGATCATTATCCTGTTGAAATCTCCATACTAGTGGCATATTTTCCTCTGCATATGGTAGCATAACTGTCTCCAACAAATCCCTGTACACAAATCTATCCATAACGTTTTCAATAAGATGTATCGGACCGACTCCCTCCCAAGAAAAACAGCCCCATACCATGACGTTTCCTCCCCCATGTTTCACAGTCTTTTTGGTAAATCTGATATGAAATTCTTTCCCTTTTGGACGACGAACATTTCTTTCTGCATCATTACCAAACAAATTGACTTTAGTTTCGTCGGTCCAAAGGATATTTCGCCACTTTTTTTCACCTTCTGGTCCGCACCATGTTTTATGAGCCAAACCAAAGTTTAACCTCTTCTTCAAATTAGCTTGTCTGAGTAAAGGAACTTTCCGAGCTATTCTACCTGGTAGTTTTGCAGCCACCAATCTTCGTCGGACCGTTCGGGATGATACAACATTTCCAATTTCCTTAGAAATTGCTTTAGAGCTCTTGTAAGGATCTCGTTTAGCTAAAGTTACTATTCGATTATCCGTAACTGGAGAGGTTTTTTAATTGCGCCGCGTCTCTCAATATTTTTTTTTTGTTTTAAGGCATTTGTTATGAAGTTTTCAGACCGTCCTAACGATTTGGCAATAGATTTGTAGGTTTTTCCTTCCTTTCGAAGCTGCTGAACTAGTCGTCTTTCTTCTTCGCTGCAATGATGTCCACGACCCATCTAACATTGTTATAAATTAAATTTAAATTTACATTTATTCCCCATTAAGTTGATTTCACCTAAATACTTACTTTTGTTTATAAAATATCACAAAAAACTTGAGGTTTCACAACTTTAATCAAAGCGCACCTATTTCACTGTCCATGTCAGAAAGCAACTCAATCCAAAAAAATTCTTTGCATTTATTACTACAAGCGTTTTCATAAGTGTGATTCCCCATTTTCATTTTTAAACAGTGATGCCAAATTAAAAAATTATTAATATTCTTTCTGGGAGTTATATTTTACAATTTCTGTTAAATTTAAAAAAAAAAAAAACTTACACCTATTTTACTGTCCACATGTGTATATGTATTATTATATTTATTAATATTTGTAATTTTATTTGACACAATTTCACACACAGTTTTACAGATCAACTGTTTTCAACTGATTTAGAAGTTTTCTGTTTTTGAAACAGTAGTGCCAATTTGTAACATTTTGTGATGTAATGAAAATCGCAGAATAATAAGTTAATACACAATAAAAAATATTAAATTTTTAAGTTTTATATACATATTGCAATAAAAAAAACTTTGGTAAATTTACATTGAAGATGGTCAGAAATGAATGAGAAAAATATATAGACATTTTAGAAAAGCACATTTAATGTTAAACTTTATGCACAAAATATATGGGTTTTTGTTGTTTCGAATTTAACTGTGGCTCTAAGTGAAAAGTTTTAGACCGATCGTATATTACATCTTGAGGATCCTCACCTAATATTTTCAAATATTTTAAATTCTTTTTAACTCATTTAACCTCATTACGAAAATAGTAAAACAGTAAATATGGAAAATCCACGCACCTCAAAAAATTGTTTTCTATGAAATAAATTAAAGACATTTCATATTATACAATTTTCTTTCAAAAATGTATCAATTATTGCAAATTTGAAATTTGACATATAGTATTTGTACATATATTTGTATAGATTTCGCAGTATGAAAAGAACTATTATTTCTTTATTTAGAATATATGTAAGTATTGCTCGCAAAAAAATGCAACATCATGAATGAAACACATAGACGACTGCTGGCAGCAGCATTTGTAGTCGTATAGTCAGCTACTTGATTTTTCTGAATACGACAGCAACATATAATACAAATGCATTTTTATTTAAATATACAATTACTTTTACTTATTTAAAATGCATTAGTACAACGTAAAAAAAAATAAATTAGTTTAACGCCTTTTGATTATTAATGGAATTATAGCCTTTCATTTTGCGATTTTTTTTTTAAACAAAATAAAATATTTCATAGCACTAACTTCTTTTACATATTTTGTTATATTGTCAACACTATTTTTGTTTTGTAGCCAACAAAACACACTTGCAGTTTTTTTTTTATTTGAAGAACATATGACTGCCATTGTTGATGTTGTAGAGTTGTTTTTTTTTTTTGATTTTGTTTCGTTAACTCTTTTGTATTAAAGCACCTCCAATATATGTATCCATTTTAGTTTGCAAATTCAGTATATTTATAATTTATTACTTACAGCAAAAAATAATAGAAACAATTTTATCAGTTATGCTTACGAAACTATATAAATAGACTTGAAGTTGGCTCCAAAAGCAGTAGCCTGTGTAAAGAACAAGTTAGCGACATGTAACTGTTACGTAACGTGTCAGCCTTTTTTTCACATGAACTGTTTTAAATGATTTTCATGTAAAAAAAAACAACTGACTCGTTACGGTTACGGTTAGAAAACATTGACCTTTTATATGTATTATAATGCTATGAATGCATTTATTTTTATTTTATTTTATTTATATATTCTTTTTTTTTTTGTATTGTATATTATTTTTTTTTATTATTATTACTATTTCATTTAATTATTTTTTTCTTTAAATAAATTAATACATAAAAATTTGTTTTTTAAATTATTGGTGAACTTTTACTCCCTTTATTTACTGCCTTTATATTAACTGGTAGTGTCTGCTTGTCGACAAAATTTTGGATCGATTTTTAGCCCCTTTCCCGTGAGCCAATCGATCTGAAATTTTGCATGCAGGCTCGTGGCAATGACAGAAATGATCTAACAAATTTTTTTAGTGATGCCAAAACAATGGAAACTTTTAAAATTTTCTACCAGAGTTCACAAAAAAATGTACAAAGGGTTTGTTTTTATTATATTATTACCACAACGACCACAAAAACAACAAGTCCAGCTATGACAACAATGCAACATTTAGAATAACAACAGGAACAATATGGAAACATCATGTTTTTCATTTTTTTTTTAATTTTTCATAGATTTACCTGGACCTGTTCCACCGATTTTAATGATTTTTGAAGTAGAAATCTTCCCATGAATTTGGTGAATCATTCTCACTAAAAATTATCACCCTAGCTATCCTATTGAGGGCGTGATCGTGACAAGAACAACATAGAAAATTATATTTTTTCAAGACTTTTTTTAGTTCTTCATTCAAATCTCGGGCCCTAACCGACCGATTTGGACGATTTTAAATAGCAAACTTTTCAGGATGTTAATGAATCATTTTTTATGCCAACGAGCATCCTAGCTGCCCGATTGATGCCGTCATCGTGATTTCCACAGACGGACAGACGGACAGACGGACAGACGGACAGACGGACATCGCTATATCAACTCCGGTTGTTATAACGATCACAAATATATATATTTTATGGGGTCCAAATTTTTTTTTCTAATTATTACAAACGGAATGACAAACTTATATATACCCTCTGCACACTGGAGTGGAGGGTATAAAAATCAAAATTTTATACTTACTTGAACACCAGAAGTTAGGGTTCACATCAACTCGGTTGGTTGTAAAATAAATATCTGGGTAGTGCCAGAAGTAATTCATCATCTTAGGGAGCTCCTTCAGATAGATATTTAGGTAGTTTGTGCGTTCCATATTTGGCAGTTATAGGAGATTTGAGCCCTAGGGAGTGAAGAGTGTTGAAAAATTTTAAAGTTAAAAGTAAAAGTGAAGTAAAAAAGAGATATTAATGATCATGTATTAATGATCAGATTTTTGCTAGTCGATAGGAAACTAGGGTAAATATAAGAAAAAAAAAAAAAAGGAAAGATTAAATAAGTTTTGTATGGTAATATATATAAATATGAAATTGTATTAATAACTATTTATGTATGAAAGTTTCATGAACATTTCTATATCGAAGAGAGAGTGTATTTAAAGGAAGCGTAAGTTAAGAGTGTATTATATTTAATAAAAATTTGTTCTGCAATTTTTTTTAGGATTATGTAAGTGAATAGAGGTTAAGAAATAATATTGTTAGGTTTAAGTTTATATTGGGAAAAAAAAAAATATAATAATGTTAATTAAATGAAAGTTGAATATTAAATAATGTTGGCTTAATTGTTCAAAGGGTTAAAGGTAATAATGGTAAGTTAAAGGAGGGAAGGTCAAGTGGTGTCACGGGTCGAAAATGAACATGTTTGTGGAGTTATTTCGATCAAGGTTGGGTGGGCAAATCGAGGAGCATAACATCTGTCTCCGTATTGTCTTGTGGTATGGTGTGGTTTGTTGTTAATGAGTATTTAGGTTGGTTTCAGTTTAATATTGTCTTTTTTTTTAATTTTGTGTACGTTCACGCGCCTGGTGAGAGGGTTGGGACCTTCCTGAGAATATATACGAGCTAGTCGGAATCCTCATCAGTGCGAACGGTTTGTAACAAGGTGACACCCGGTGGTATGTGTAATCTCAACATAAGTGGTGTCCAACCGTACTAGTGCTTCGTAACATAAATGGCGCCCAAATTTTTAAATGTAGTAAATTAGTTTTTTATAGAAAAGTTTCTAATTTATGAAGGAGAGGTCATGTAAATTAACTACACATGAAGAAATAGCCGAATAGCTTATAAAGAAATAGCCCAACGAATAATCGCGTTTTTTTCTAAAAAGAGAGATTTTGATGTTTATAGCCACTGTTAATTAATTTTCAAGTAGATGTATAAATCTCAAGATTTTGAAGATTAGAGGAAACGAGAAGTTCGAACAGCACTAAAAAAGAATTGAAGCACTATAGCTCAGATCATAATGGAAAATATCTGATTGTATGGTGATTTTGTTCTTTTTGTTTGTATGTTTTTATAGTAGATTCAGTTTATATGTAGTATTAAACGTTAAGTATATGTTCAACAGCCTCTCGTGAGTGTGTTATTCTCGAGGTTAGTAGTGTCGAACATTACTCAAAACTTATCGTAATCTCACTTTAGGCGAGGGCAAAAGTTGAAGTACGATAGGTAATACTGTGAAGTTTCAAATGTAAAAAAAAATAAAAAAATGTAGAGTAAAAGAAATAAATGATTAAGCACTATACCACACGACATTTTTCTGTGAAGAAAGATATGAAAATTGATCCGCTTTGACCTCCTTTAACCCCATTATTACCGAACCCAAAAATATTAAAAAGTTTACCGGCAAAACAAAGGTTAAAAATTAAAATAAATAAGCTATATAATAATACAGTTTTATTTATACGATTTAATCAATTAAAATCCGGGTTAAGTATTTTAATATTGCGAAGGAGGCGTAAAACAAAAATAGAAATTAAGAAAATTTTTTTTTGCGATTCAAGAAAGAAAATAGCTATATTGCGACATTTTTATTTTGTAGAAGGTGCTAAACATTTTCTTGAAATTCCAAATTATTATAGAATTTTAAATTTTGTAGAGTCGTGTTCGTCATTATTAGGGTTAGGTTATAAAGTGATTGTCGAATCATTTAATACAAAAATCTATTATATTATTTAGTTTCCTTTGTATACTTTTTTTTTTGGAATTAGTCGTTAGAAAATAGTAATAGGATCGTTGATCTTTTTTTTTTGTGTTAGTTATAAAATCTAAGGTAGTAAATCTTAAGTGATTATAATTAGCTTTTAGTGCATCTAGGGTGTAAGGATTAGTGAATTATTATATATTCTAATACTGAGAGTGAAAAAGTTTAGGAAATAATTGTAGAGTTTTGTTTTTTTTTAATCTATAAGTAATTTTTTTTTGATTTATAGTGAACTGCGTGGTTTGGGTAGGTTATAGAGGTCGATAACCTTTTTTTTTTATAGTGGGATGAATGATAATCCTCACGAGACTAGATCGAGGAAACGAAGCCGTCAGGTAAAATTTGATTTGAACCGATCAACACCCCAAGTAGCTGAAAAGGTTCAGAAACCAAATACGCCAAAACTCCCATTACCAAAGGCACATAGACATATCGAAATGTCCCGTGAAGAGAACATAGAACCCCAAATAGAAGATAGGTCGGCGACGATAATGAGTGGTAACCACCATAATCCGCAGGGAACGTTGCCAAGTGATAGGTCAGCTCAGAGTAGCTCGCATAGTGGACAACAGAGAGTAGTCACCGACGATATAGGTACAAGGCAGATTGAGGTCATGAGGATGATAGAGCAGGGAGTAGGTCCTCAATTGTCGGATATAAGGAGGGCAATGGCTGAAATAACCGAGACGGTTAGCCGCCTAAGTTTGGTAGTACAGCACACCCAACAAGAGAATATAAGATTAGCAAATAGTGACTTACCGAGCGGTTCAAGACCATCGTGCCAAAGAACAGCACCCATGGATATATCCGGGGTAAGCCTGCCATCCGATCAGTCATCCAGAAGTTCATCAGCTTGCGGGGATATCGCTGTAAATTCAGAACAAATAAAAATTCGTGTCGACAAATGGGGGTTGCAATTCAATGGGAATACCAGTCATCTTGCGGTCGAAGATTTCATTTTTCGACTGGAAACGCTCCAAAGACAATATGGGATCCCATGGATTGAAGTATTGCGAGATTTTCATTTACTAGTAGTTGGGGAGGCCAAAAAATGGTACTGGCTTCTGGCCCAAGCTAATGATGTCACATCTGCGGGTAAATGGCCCACGTTAAAAATGGCGTTGATGCAGCAGTATCAATCGACAAGATCCAGTTTCGAGCTGATGAGGGATATGGTCGAAAGGAAACAGTTGCCCGGCGAATCCATCGACGCGTTTTTCCATACCATGAATACTTTGAGATCACGACTCGGTATGCCCATGCCTGAATACGAGATGATAAAAATGGTTAAAAGAAATTTGAGGGAGAGTATAGGGAAACTAGTTTACCCAATGTCGATTTCGTCCGTAGAGCAGCTTAGAATCGAGTGTATTGAAGCAGAAAAAACATTTCTACGAAAGGATATCCGTCCGTTTTCGCAGATGGTGAATAGCAGGACTACTAAACAGGTGAATGAACTCGTCGAGAAACCAGAAGAGTCACCCGAGTATACGGAAGAGAATTACGATGAATTGGCGGCGATTCGGGTCGATAATAATGAGATGCGACCGAGACGTAATCCACTGGTATGCTGGAACTGCCGACAAGAAGGTCATGGTTTCATGGAGTGTCCCGCAGACGATCGAGCTTTATTTTGCTATCGTTGTGGGAAACCAGACGTTATAGCTCCGAATTGCGCCAATTGTAAAGCTCGAAATTTTCAGAGGAGCGAGGTAGCCGCGGGGAACCATCGTGCCAATGTGAACCCGCACACAAATCACCGCTAGAAAAAAATGAAAATTATACCAATTTAGTAAAAATAACAAAATCATTTAATAAATTTAATCCATAATTAAAACATACTTATTCGCTAGAAGAAAGAAGATCCAATTATGAAAAAGTTCGAAACGTAATTTTTAATGAAGCTGTCACCATCAGAAGGCCAATATCCAACAGGATCAAAAAGTTGAGAGCCAAATTTGCTGCTAGAAGGCATACTAGAAGACTGGTTATTGAGACGATCAAGTCAGTGAATAAAAGCAAGGCAGATCCTCGAGCATATGCAAAAATTTTTATCGGAGATGTACCCATTAAAGGTCTTCTCGATACAGGTGCATCTGTTAGTCTTCTAGGTACAGGTTGTAGAGAGCTCATAGAAAGTACAGGAAGTGAAATTGTGCCAATATTTTCGGTGGTAACAACAGCAGCAGGACAAAAACATAGGTTATTAGGAAAAGTTTTGATAGAAGTTATGTTCGAGAATAAGATAAATGTCATGGAGTTGTATTTGTGTCCCGAACTAGAACAGGAAGCATACTTAGGCATAGACTTTTGGAGGATTTTCGAATTAGCCCCCGATATCATCGGTGCAGCTGAATTAGATATGGAAAAATTGCAGGAAAATTATAAGGTCGAAGATCATAAATCACATCCGCACATTTTGACACGAGAACAACAACAACAATTAGATTCAATTATAAGTATATTTCCAGCGTTTGAAAAAGTAGGTTTAGGATGCACGTCTTTAGAAAAACATAGTATCAAATTGATAGAAGATGCCGAACCGGTAAAGGATAGGTATTATCCAATTTCACCTGCAGTACAGGAAATAGTGTATAAAGAAATAGATAGGATGCTAGATTTGAAAGTAATTGAAGAGAGTGAAAGTCCATGGAGTAGTAGAACTACAGTGGTGCGTAAACCCAACAAAAACAGGTTTTGTCTCGATGCTAGAAAATTGAATAAGGTGACCGTCAAAGATGCATATCCCTTACAAAACATCGATGGCATTATAAGTAGAATCGACGAAACATATTACATAAGTAGCGTTGATTTAAAATTTGCTTTTTGGCAGATAGAGCTGGATGCGGAGAGCAAACCGTACACCGCATTTACAGTAGCAGGTCGGCCACTCTACCAATTTCGCGTCATGCCTTTCGGGTTATGCAACGCTGCCCAAAGACTTTGTAGATTGATGGACAAAGTAGTTCCACAAAAACTGAAGGGCAATGTTTTCGTTTACCTTGACGACCTGTTGATTATATCAGAAACGTTTGAAAAACATTTACAACTCTTAAAAGAAGTAGCTCAATGCCTAAAGAAAGCCAATTTAACAATTGGTTTAGAAAAATCACAATTTTGTTTCAAACAATTAAAATATCTTGGTTTTATTGTTGGCGGTGGGATGCTTAAAACCGATCCCGAAAAAATTCAAGCGATACGAGCTATTAAAATACCGAAGACACCACGTGATGTCCGGAGTTTTTTGGGTACAGCCGGCTGGTATCGTCGGTTTATTAAGGACTTCGCGACAATCTCAGCTCCACTCACGGATACGCTTAAAAAGACAAAAAAATTTACGATGACACCTGAGGCAATTTCAGCATTCGAGAATTTAAAAATCGCACTTACATCAGCACCCGTTTTGCGTCATGCTGATTTTTCAAGACGGTTCTGGATACAATGCGATGCGTGTGATTATGGTATTGGTGCCGTGTTGTATCAAATCAACGACGATAATGATGAACAACCGATCGCCTTCTATTAAATTAAAATTACAGCGTGACCGAGAAAGAGTGCTTGGCAGCAGTTATGGCAGTGAAAAAATTTCGTCCTTACGTGGAGATGATGCCATTTACCATAGTGACAGACCACGCAAGCCTTAAATGGCTTATGTCTTTAAAAGATTTGAGTGGTAGACTAGCACGGTGGTCGCTGCAGTTACAGGCATTTGACTTTGAAATACAACACAGGAAAGGATCTGAAAATATAGTTGCAGATATGCTGTCAAGGTTACCCGGAGAAGTCAACGCTGAAGAAATCAACATGGAAGATTTGTTTGATTTCGAAACCACTGAATTTGAAAGTGAAGAATATTGCGCCCTTAAAAACAACATTAAAGAAAACCAACACCTGTTACCGGATATTAAATTAGAAAACGAATTAGTTTATAAGAAGATGTCTTTCGATAGGGACAACGCAGATGAATGCCCATGGAAACTTTGGATACCACCTAATATTACACAACCAGTGATAGTGAAAGCTCACTCAACTTTAATATCAGCCCACGGTGGGGTGGCAAAAACCCTAGAAAAATTAAGACGGTTCTTTTACTGGCCTAAGATGACGGCCCAGGTGAAAATGTTCATAGACAATTGTCAAACATGTAAGGAGAATATCCACGATCAAAACATGGAAACTGTTATATCTTTATTGTGGTCGATCATTTTTCAAAATTTACCTTTTTAAAAGCGATGAAAGAGGCAACTACTCACAATGTAAATGAATTTTTGGTTCGAGAAATTTTTCATAAATTCGGAGTCCCTGAAATAATACACAGCGACAATGGTTCACAGTTTGTTGCAAAAAGTTTTGAGAATCTATTAAAAACTTATAAAATCCAACATTTAAAAACGGCAGTGTATTCGCCTCAATCAAATGCGTCTGAACGCGTGAATCAGTCGGTGTTAGCAGCGATTAGAGCATATCTGGACCAAGACCATAGAGATTGGGACTTGTACTTATCAGAAATTGAATGTGCGCTTAGAAATTCCGTACACACCGCGACTGGGGTTACACCATTTTTTGCACTTTTTGGTTTTCACATGTATACCAGCGGTGCCGATTATAAATTGGGTAGAAAATTACAGTCGTTAACCGATCATGAAGTATTAAATTTAAAGCCACAGGATAAATTAGAGATGATACGAAAAAAGATTAAAGAAAATATGACAAAAGCTTACGAAAAGAGTGCCGAAAGATACAACAAGCGAGCAAGGGTTGTTACATTTACCCCAGGCCAAGAAGTTTACCGCAGAAACATGATATCGAGTAATTTTGAAAAAAATATAAACGCAAAATTTTGCAAAAAGTTTTTGAAATGTAGAGTGGTCCGACCTGTAGGTAACAACATGTATGAGTTAGAAACGCTACAGGGAAAAACAATAGGCATTTATCACATCAAAGATATAAAAGTTTAAATTGGCTATGAAGATTACGATATTTAGAAAGTTAAGTTTACTTAATGAAAATGTGCAATATTAGGATATAAGAAACTTTTAATTATTTTGGAGATTTTTACAATCTAGAATGTAATTATACTTTTTCGTGTATGTCCTAATATGTAATAAAGCAATCTTATAGTGCAATTTAAATTTAAAAATCTGTGATAAAAATATGCGACTGTAGAACCTGACATAAAGACCTAGTAATACATAATTATACCACCAATTATACTTACCTTATGATAACAGTATCCGTAAACCATCTCTCGTGCAATTAGTTTTAGGAAGAAAATGACCAAATTAGTGATGTGAAATTTTTACTTGTAATTGTGATGTCCAGTTTTTTTTTGGTTGAGGTTTAGTGCAATAATAGGATAAGATTCTTGTCCTGTGTTGTCCAGTTTTTTTTAGAAAAATATGGTCCGGAAAACCTGGGAAAGAAATAAAGGTGACACAAAGTAAAATTTTTTAGGTTATAGTAAAGTGTAGATTACTTCCCGTAAAACTGATGTATAGAGAGCTAACATCATAAGGATCTTTATGGGATCTCTAAATCTTTTATAAATAAAAGTATTGTAGAGATTAGTCCATCGGATAATGAACGGCGAAGATGATCCAGTAGGAGTGTAGAGGCGTTACCCGAATTAGCAGAAGAGCTGAAATTATTTTGAGATTTAGAATGTAAGAATTAATGTGAAGAGAAAAGTGGTTTGGCCTCAAAAGTCTTTTGTAGGCGTTCGTTTAATCAGCACATTTTAGTGCCCAATTGGTCAGGAACCAATTACAAGAAAAACAAATAATTATAATAAATATTGGATTAGCTAGGGGGTGCCACTATGCTTTTTCTTACCTGGGAAAAATGCAAAAGTCGGTTGCTGTTCATTGATGGTTCTGATAAGGATTCCGGTATAGAGTAAGATGTGATGGTATAGGTGTATAATGAGGTAGCTGAAAAGAGAAAATATGGATGAGACTCTGTGTCAGGGTGTGGGAGTTCCCCACGTTTTAGAACTGTAACTTACCTGGTGCTAAGTTTTTGCCCGGCTAACTCAGGTAGAACGCGAAGCTCGTGGTCTCGGGGTGTGAGAGTTCCCCACGTCGAGCGGCTGGTCATAGCAGCTAAAGTAACCCGCACACCGTTCCATTCGAGTGGAACCCAAATAAACCGGGGTTTTGTTGCGGTGGGATAGGCACGCAAAATTTTTCTAAGTCAATGACAAAGAAAAATTTTGCGTGGCGGAACCTTAAGGAAGAGCCGCGAAGGGTTTCCGGGAGTGCTTTGTCCACCCATGGATCGGGCGAAAAAACCAGTCCCTCTGTCAATGATAAGGGAGTGGATGTTCCGCCCAAGGATCGGGCGAAACCTCCAGTCCCAAACACGTTTTAGCTGTTTTTTTTTGGTGTTAGTATTTTTTTTTTAGTATTGTTTTTTTTTTTGTTAGTTTTTGGTTAGTTTTTTTTTTGTTTTTTTTTTATTTTTCTGTTGGCCCTAACTGTTCAAGGAGGGGGTTCCTAACACTTGTCTGGAGCGAAGCTACTCCTACCCCATGTCCTGGTTCTTATAAATTTAATTTTTGGTGGGTAAACCTGGATTATGCGGCAGAGCGACACTGCAGTTTACCCCATCATGCTCATTTTTGGGTTTAAACCTGAAAATAGAGAGAAGGAAAATTAGTGAAAAAGTGTAAAAAAAAATATTGGGACGATACGTTGCCTTGTGTTAAATACTTACCTGAAACGTTGATCCAATGATTTGGCCCAGAATGAAGGTAAATCTGCAAGGAAATAGAAAAAAAATTAAATGCATTAATGCGTTGATTTACACATATGTATGTATGTAGGTGATAATATGTGGGAGATAATAAAGCTGAAAATAGAAGAGACAGAACATTAGTAAAATAAAAGAGGCTACAACCTTTGTTGTATCCGATATAAAATACTTACCCGGAATGTAGTCATCCTGTCCAAAGTCCAAAGAAGTGCATCGGAAAACCTGAAAAGGAAAAAAAGAGAATGTAAATACAAATGAAAAATTTATACTTACAATATGTATGTGGTGTAATTTTATCAATGACAGAAAAATGTAGTTGCCAGTGTGTATTGAATAGCACGGCGAACTGATATTATAATTGGCAACGCGAGGAAAATGTGTAAGACCATAGGGTATTGTAGTAAATAAAACAAAAAAAAAAGGTAAACAAAGTTAGTAGTAAAATCGTAGCGGATAATTTGAAAAATATTAAAATAATGTAAAGTGAATGAACCTACAAGTTTTTATGCTCGCCTGGTATTGTACAGGATAGTTTGGTGTGGAAAAGGGAGGATTTGGACATGTGGAATGAAGTGAAAAGGAAGATATTTATTTTCTTTGGTTATCAAAAAGGAAGGTTCTAGATAACATGCAGAAAATATAGTGTCAAGGAAAGAAAAATTCAAAAGACGAAGAAATATAAGTTATATGGAGCCAAATTAATTTACAAAATAAAAGATGGAGTTTTGGCGGGGATGTTAACAAAAGATAGGATGATATAGAAAATAAAAGATGGAGATTGTGGCGCTAAAGTAAGAATATATAATGTATAAAAAAAAGTAACGTTGAAGTATATAGTATCTGGAATAATGGAAAAAACAGCAACTTAGAAAAAGCGAAGTCGATGCAGGGATAAATTAATAAGAGTCAGAAGTTATATGTTGACTGAAGAAGTCAAACGTATATTGTGCATAGTCAAATTTGTAAGGCGAAGTTTATTACTTGTGTATAGTCTAGTGTGAAGGCTCGGTTGTTGAGATTTAAATAATCAAGAGTGAAAATAAACAGTGAAAAAAAAATTTTAAAAGTAAGTGTAGTGGAGGTTATACCGTAAATAGTGAATATAGGAGAATATGTCTTTGATGTTACAGACCTGGCGGTGACCCCAAAATATTATTCGAAAGAGGGCAACGGAGAAAAATAAGAACGACAGCGAGTGGAGTAGGTGCTGAGTGTTCCGGTGTTCCCGAATCCTCCAGAGAAGTGTGGTAATCCCGTGGATAGTCAGGTACTCTGCTATTGTATTGTAATTTTTGTTACGTGTATAGTTGAACAACCAAAAAGATCAAAAAAGTCACATAGAGCAACAACACTGCTATCAGGGTGTAAAACCAAGCTAGAACATAGTTGTGTATCAAGAGAACTATGTAAAAATATTTGAAAACGAAATTAAGTTTGACTAATTTGTAAAAGTTCTGGATTGAAATTGCACATATATGAAAACAAATCTGTGAAAAGAATATAAAAGAGCTGAATGTGAAGTTTACAAGTAAAATCTTTTAATGGTATAAAAATGTTAAAATAAAGTAAAAAAAAAAAATACACATATATATACATACATATATAGACTAAGAATAAATATATAGAAAGTTTAAGTAAGGTTAAAATTATATAAAAAATAAAATAAAAACAAGTGAGGTAGTGAGTCATGTGTATTCCCATGTTAACGGCAAAAATCTGAAAAAAATAAATCTTTAATTGAAATTCTGTTAAATTGGAAAAAAAAAAATCAAAATTTTATACTTACTTGAACACCAGAAGTTAGGGTTCACATCAACTCGGTTGGTTGTAAAATAAATATCTGGGTAGTGCCAGAAGTAATTCATCATCTTAGGGAGCTCCTTCAGATAGATATTTAGGTAGTTTGTGCGTTCCATATTTGGCAGTTATAGGAGATTTGAGCCCTAGGGAGTGAAGAGTGTTGAAAAATTTTAAAGTTAAAAGTAAAAGTGAAGTAAAAATGATCATGTATTAATGATCAGATTTTTGCTAGTTGATAGGAAACTAGGGTAAATATAAGAAAAAAAAAAAGGAAAGATTAAATAAGTTTTGTATGGTAATATATATAAATATGAAATTGTATTAATAACTATTTATGTATGAAAGTTTCATGAACATTTCTATATCGAAGAGAGAGTGTATTTAAAGGAAGCGTAAGTTAAGGGTGTATTATATTTAATAAAAATTTGTTTTGCAATTTTTTTTAGGATTATGTAAGTGAATTGAGGTTAAGAAATAATATTGTTAGGTTTAAGTTTATATTGGGAAAAAAAAATATAATAATGTTAATTAAATGAAAGTTGAATATTAAATAATGTTGGCTTAATTGTTCAAAGGGTTAAAGGTAATAATGGTAAGTTAAAGGAGGGAAGGTCAAGTGGTGTCAGGGGTCGAAAATGAACATGTTTGTGGAGTTATTTCGATCAAGGTTGGGTGGGCAAATCGAGGAGCATAACATCTGTCTCCGTATTGTCTTGTGGTATGGTGTGGTTTGTTGTTAATGAGTATTTAGGTTGGTTTCAGTTTAATATTGTCTTTTTTTTTAATTTTGTGTACGTTCACGCGCCTGGTGAGAGGGTTGGGACCTTCCTGAGAATATATACGAGCTAGTCGGAATCCTCATCAGTGCGAACGGTTTGTAACAAGGTGACACCCGGTGGTATGTGTAATCTCAACATAAGTGGTGTCCAACCGTACTAGTGCTTCGTAACAAATTTATCTTATTTTTTTAATCGTGGCGACAGCTTTTTTTCACTGCCCAAAAATATGGCAAATTGCGCGATTTACTCTTCTATTTTTACATAATTTGAATGAGATAGTAGGCTATCTGAATTTAAAAATGTTATGGGGAAATATACCAACATTTTATATATATTTTTTTAAAACGTTTTTTTCTTTTGGAAATTTCGAAAATTTTGATATTCTGTTCTTGAAAATTTATAAAATAAAATGGAAATGAATAAATTGGTGCAACTTTAGTTTGTTTGGGTGCCAAGAAGAGGGTAAAGTTACTCGAGAAGTGATAACCCACTTGGTAAATAACAAAGTTATACACTAGTCAATATCTAAACTTTGGGGGTCCATAGCTCGGAAAAAAGCCCCTACCAAAAAAAAATTAAAAGAATTGGGGCATCGCCCCTAAACTAGACTTGTTCCCCCAAATTTAGCAAAAAAAACATTTAATCCAATTGGGGCCAGGGAAAACCTGTTTCAAAGTGATTATGGGATCAGCTTACAATACAATTAAATAAGTTTGACCCTCCAGTTAAAGAAGAAAAAATTTTAAGGAAAGGTACAATTATTTTGAGAAGTTTTTTAAGTGTTCCAATTATACGTACATAGATACATTTTTATTGGTTTATGCCGACCAAAAACACCATGTCAAGAAAAAGCTATCGTTCAATAAGGAATTTAAAAAGAGTACTGGAGGTGTACCATACGAGGAAAAGTTATTAACATGTGCTGAAGAACAAATTCTTCAGGCTGTCGGTATAGGAGTTTCTGTTGATGGTCTTTCATCGAACAAATCTTTTGGTTCTTCTAAAACCGCGGAACAAATTTGTGATGATGATATCGAAAAAGCTTTAAGTGATATGGCAGATGAGGAAGACGACGAAAATATAAATGAACCTGAAGCAGTAGAGAAGGAACCCATTCAGCCCTGTTCTAGAAACGTTATTTGAATAAGAATTTAAAATAAAATTGAAATTTTTGGTTTCTTTAAAACACAAATTTTATATTTTGGAAGTATTTTTCGAAATAATTTTTTTATTGTCATATGACATGAAACATATGGTTTAGGTTCAGAACCATATGTTATTTAGAAACCGAGGTGCCATATGGTTCTTTAATCAGTTTCACAAAAAAAACCTTAAATAATTTTTGCATGTTTTTCCTTAAGTTTATAAAAAAAGTAAATAAAAAATATTTTCTTTTAAAATAAAATTTTTTTTTTGTTCTTCAATTTCATTCAATTAAGAATGACTTCAATTTTTGAAATAAGTTAGGCATCACCAAATAACATTCAACATTCAAATAAATTGGAATTGACTGGCATCACCTCTATTTCGAACATAAACAAAGTTGTGGCAGTCAGATGCCAAAAAAAAATATATATGTGATTTGAGTGAAATATACAGCCCTGTTCTTGAAACGTTGTTATTTGAATAAGAATGAATTTAAAATAACATGAAATTTAAATTTTGGGTTTCTTGAAAACACAAATTTTATATTTTCCAAGTATCTTTGAAATCAGTATTTTTATTTTTATTGTCATATAACAAAAATTAAAATATTTCATTAAAATATATAAACTTAGAAGGATACATGTTGTATCCTTTGCAGCTATTTACTTAAATAAAAATTTTTGAAAATTCTTAAATTTTTTGTTTGTTTTATTTGTACTTTTTTATTTATTTCATGTAAACATACATATGTTTGAGTTAAGAACCATATGTTATCTAGGAACCGAGGTGCCATATGGTTCTTTAGTCAGTTTCACAAAAAAATGTTAAGTAATTTTTGCATGTTTTTTCTTAAGTATAGAAAAAGTTGAAAGAAAAATATTTTCTTTTAAATTAACAAATTATTTGTTCAATTGTTTTTGTTCTTTAATTTCACTCAATTAAAAATGACTTTTCTATTTTGAAAAACTTAGGCATCACCAAAAAAAAAGTTCGATATTCAAATAAATTGGATTTGACTGTTTCGAACATAAATAAAATTGTGGTTGACATATACAAAAAAATAAAATCTGTGATTTGAGTGAAATATTTTTTTAAATTCCTTTATTTGTAATAATGAGTGCATAAAGAATCTATGTTATAATTGAAAAAATTATAATGAAAAATATATTGGGCAAATAGTTTTAATTATACATAGTTATAGAACATGTTATGTGCCCCAAAAGGCACTGTAGTGGTGTGGCCAGCTAGCTCATTCTGGCTTCCTAGGGTCAGGTTCCAAACCACCACTACAGCCCAGGGACAAGCACAATTAAATACAAAAAAAAAACAAAAAAAAAAAAATTATGAACACAAAATAAATAATCACAACCACAGGACAGTTAAGAGGGAGGACGAGATAACAGGTCCCCCACATTGCCCACCCAACCTAGTTCACCTCGCTTCCTCCAAAATTTCTGGTGACCCCCATACCCACACACACTTATTTCTTTCACCGCTTACCGCATTTTCTTACTTCACCAAAAAAAAATTTATTCTGCACACATAATTTTTAAACTTGAAAGATTCACATTATTTATTAAAAAAAAAAATATATATACTAAACTAAAGATAAACGTATATAGAATAACAAAAATTGATTTATAGAAAGAAAATGCACATGCGAATATTTAATTCCAGTGAAGGCTTGTGCCGAAATTAATAAAAAAAAATTAGGCTGATATTTAAAACTCCAAATGGCTTCAATAGTTAAACCACGCAAAAACAAAAGCCTACAAAGTCTTTTCCAACTCCATTTTTGAGCCACGCACATACATACAAAAAAAAACACAATGACCTACCTAACGAGCTCTCTAGGATAGGGACACTAAAAATTGGCTAAAAGGCCAAAAAAAAAAAAGAAACACTAATATCACCCGAACTTTGTACACTTTCACAAACGCGTAAACCAAAACGAAAAATTTAAACTTTAAAAGTTACGACACTCGCAATACGAATTTAAATTTTTTTTTAACCATATTAAAAACAATACTTATACTAACTTATAATTACCCTCACCTTAACATGACTTAACACTAAAGCGCAAATTTATTTAATTTCCAATCCTTCGGTTTTTCTTTTGATTGTAAAAAAAAATTCCTTTCTTTTTCTTTTAAAACGAAAATTAACACTTTATCCAAATTTACGGAAATTTATCCTTTTTTTTCCAAAGTTTTTAACTTTTACCCAATTTTATATTTCTTTTCACATATATACCAGATTGTATCTTCTTAACTGTATGTTGAGGACCTTAACCACCTTTGCAAACACAAAAAGTTGGCCGAGATATGGATTACCTTATTTCTTCTTTATAGCAACAATTCAGGTCTACCACACTCCTTTGCTGATGGATAATCCTTGGGACGTTCACTCCCAAAAAAAAACTGCACGTTTGGAAAGATCTTCACGCCAATACCAGCATGCACTATCGACAGCCTAATTAATATGCCTTTCATTAATTCCACCACACAAATAAACCTTCCTCCTCCTGGACACTAACTCACCTGGATTTTTCTTTGCACATCCAAGACTTGCACTATTTTGGGCAATTTCCAAAAACTTAAAACCCTTGCACGTATTTTTTCACTACCACTCAACATACATTTGTATTATTTAACAATAAAAAAAAACACAATTTAAACTTTTGTCAGAGTCACGCAAAGCTATACTTTTCTGCGCCAATAACTTTAACAATGGCTACTTTATCGCCCCTGCAGCCTTACATATAGCCTCGGTTTCCCTTCCAACTTAACCGACCACTACACTCACATTTTCCAAACATTTCGCACAGGATCTAACAGACAAGACATAAAACAAACCATCTAAACATCATTGTCATTTTCCTTCATTTGCCCAGATTTTATGAATGGCCATGACTTAGAAATACAACCCTATTATTCCACTCATACAAACTTGCAACTGGGCATCACTCTACTTTACTCTATTGTGAATAACAATTTTCTACTAATTTACGCCATATTACAATATACAAAAAAAAAACACACTACATTAACTTTTCCTCCTACATAAAAAAAAACACAAAATACACAAATCTACGTATTAAACCCTTATTCTTTTTGTTTTAAATAATATTTCTTTCTTTTCAGGTCAGGCCTCCGAGCTTTACTTTTTGACAATACCCCTGCTAAAGGAACACCACACATCACCCTCCAAAAATCGCAACCACAGCACCTTCAGCCATCTCCCAACATTCACCCGTAATAGCCCGTACACATGCAAAACACAGACAATTCATCCACCTGGCTAAGGACCACCATAACACCCGTCCAAAAACAAAACCCGAAACCATAAATTAAACAAGAAACTACATATATTTTTGGCCAACAAAACAAACAACCACCACAGTTTACCCTACATCTGCCACACAAAAACAAAAAAAAACAAACCACCATTTACCAAACACCCTACACCCCGACCCCTCAGCAATACTACCTGAAGGAGGCACCCCCAGCAATAAAGGTATTCCGGTATTCATTTTTTTGCACCTATTTTTATTTATTCCCTTTCAGGCCACCCACCTACAGAAACCTCATCCGCAACAAACAACATCATCTCTAAAGTGTGTTTTATTAACATCGACCAGTGATTACGAGTATTTTTTTTTTTTAAATCATCGGAAAATGTAGACTTTTTTAAAATAGTTTTTTATCATAAAATCAATGTCTAATTTTTTTAAAATAATGATAAGGACCAATAAAAAAACATGTTGAAGTTTAAATATCAATTGTTTTTTATCTCTTAAGACCTGTTTAGTAGAAAAGAAGGGCAATTATTTTGATTTCACAACACCTTTTCTATGTGAATTAAAACAAGGAAAAATATCCTTATTGAAATCATAGAACAGCATAAAACTCGTAAATTTAAGAATTTTTCATTTACTAGTTTTTTTTTTGTGATAGCGATTTCAACAGGGATGATTATAAAAAAAAGCTACTGAACGTGAATCTAAATAAGAACTTCTAAGATATCACATCGAAAAATATGAAGACTCCCAACAAAGCATAAACTGTAAGCTTGATGGATTATTGAATATAAAAGAAAGATCGTTAAAATTAAAGGAGGAATAACATGTTGCTAATATGGCAATAAAAAAGGTTGATTATGAAATAAAATCGATTGAACTAGAAATGCTAAAGGAAAAGGGTTATCTGTCGAAGACAAGCGCAATTTTTTCATAAAAATTTATATTTTTAACTTTTAAATGTATATTCAATACGTGAAGTATATTTTAATTTAGTAACATTTTATTTTATTAATATTATTTAATTTAAAAGCGTATATTTACGTAATTCAAATTCATATTTTAAGTGTCATTATAACCAGAATTTCTAAAATTGTATGTGATAAAAAAAGTACAAAGTATATAGATAATAACTTCGAGTTCCTATTATATATTATTAGTTTTTATGTTAATGTACATGTTAATTTTTAATAAACTTATGAAGTGGCTAATGATAATTTTATGTGGTCTCTAACTTTGTGACCAATTTTTGTAAGATGGGTTATGTTTCCTATGTCAGGCTCAGTGAAAACCATTTCATCTTGGGGTTGTATGCCGAGTGTGTAATTTGGGACCTTAAAATTAATACGCACACTGTGCAGGGGAGTGCACACGTTTACAAAAAATGCTACTTTATCTGGTCTATTGCGGCTTCTCTTATCGTTGCTGAGAATCCCCCACCGTCCTTTTAATATTACAATGGTCCTCTCGACAATACAAAGAGCTTTAGAGTGAACTTCATTGAAATGTGATTCCATTGACCCTTCATTTGGATTTCTGTACGGTGTTATCAACCAAGGCTCTAATGGATATCCTGGATATCTCCTGTAATAAATAAAATATATATAATTTGACCAAAAATTCTCTTATATTTCTTATTCAACAGCCAAACATTTTTTACATTATTATTTCTGTAAAGGTCTTCTAATGCACTCCTTTCGTCAGAGTGCTTCCAAATAAAGGAGTCATAAGCTGCACCGCCATATGTAGAGTTAATTGCCAAAATTCTATAATCGTGGTCGCATATCTGAAAAAATAAAGGTTTGGTACACTAACTTTTTTACAATAGATATTACTTACTACCATAGAGTTAAGACTATGAAACCCTTTTCTATTAAAGAACATATTCTCGTTATTAGTTGGCTTTTATAATCCAATATGGGTACCGTCCACACATCCAATTACTTAAAAAAAATTAATTTAAAATTCTCATATATCAGTACATATTACAAAAAAAATGTATAAATTTGGGACACAAATTTGCATACCGTGCTTTGGCGCATACCAACTAAATAGTCGTTTCCAACTGCGTGTTGGAAGCTCCCACTGGCTTAAAAGGAAAGCGTTGCTGCTAATGAAACTTTCAACTGAAAAAGAACATAAACAAATGCCTCCTTTGTCAATCTAAATCTTGTCCGACAATGACAGCGAATCGCTTGACAATGACAGCGAATCGCTTTTGTCTCTTAATTGCCTTCTAATTACACTGGCGCCATATTCTTCCTCAGAATCCGAAGACAAGGAAAAACACAACATACGATTCATACCTATCTATAATTGAGAGTTTAAAATAAAAACACATATAATATTTCTTACTTTCCTCACTTCTTTTTTATTTGTTTTCTTCTATTTATAAATGTCAATTCATTTTCATTAAACATATGTTATTCTTTATTTACATTAGAAATAAATCTTTTACAATTTTTATTAGATTTCGTTTCGATTCTAATCGTATGCCGTGATTAGGCTATTCGATACGTTAAGAAATTTTATTCGATACGAAAGCTCACTCGATCACGAATACGACGATTAGAACCCAGCATCCTTTCTTTATTCGTAAAGGATATTTTAGCTTAAATGCTTATGGTTGTAAGTTTGTAATATATTTTCGTTGTATTTTATTATCATAAATATTTCACATCAACATAGATTTGTGATCACAAAATGAGAATACGCTTTTTGAATGCCCGATACGCAGGTTCTTGTTATTATTCTTTAATCTGGAACGTTAGACATGCAAGAAAATAATTACAAGAACGATATAATACTGACGACCGTAATACCTGGCTGTTATGTAACATTTTAAGGTTAAATTAAATGTCATTTAGTAATTTAACTTTTTCGTCAGGTGATGCAGGCTATCCTCCAGAGCCATATTTGATGACGCCATATCGCTCAACTGTCCCAGGAAGTGCAGCGGATATAGTTGAAAGCGAGAAATTGTGACGGCCGTTTATTTTGGT
Organism: Cordilura impudica; assembly: GCA_963682025.1. Lineage (NCBI taxonomy): Eukaryota > Metazoa > Arthropoda > Insecta > Diptera > Scathophagidae > Cordilura > Cordilura impudica. Next base: position 159,110,865 of record OY821519.1, read on the forward strand.
TACGACTGTATTTAACAAAAAAATGTACAAGTCACATTAAGCGAAACGTTATTTATTTTGCAATGTAAAATTTTTGCAGAAATCCCGTTTCGTCAGTATGAGATTTGTATGTATGTTTGTTTTGTTTTTTGTGCTGTACCATTTAATAAACAACACCTTATATGGTAATGTCGTTTGCCAATATTTTTTTGTTGCAAGAGAAGAAATTCTATGTTTAAACAGTTTATTCATGTGTAAAGCTTTTACTCGTTCTCATTCCCACATATGTATGTTGTCAGCCATTAACATCGGCTTACTTTGTTCTACGCATAGTTAGATGTAGTATTTTTTTTACATAGGGAATTTAGTGAATGTATGAGTATTGGTTACATGAATATGAATGTTCTCAATGAATGGTTGCGTTTTTTTTTTGAAACAGGTTTTTATCTTGAGATAAATGAATGAATGAAGATATGTAGGTTGGCTAGAAAGAAAATATAATTTGAATGGGGAGTTGAAATGTGAGTGTTGAAAGTAAAGGTTGAGGAAAACCCCTCTTAAGAATTAAAATTAAAATGTAGAGTTAAGTGAAGTTTAAAATTAGTGTAGAAAGTTAAAATAAATTAAAGATTAAAATTAAGATTAAAAACATTAAAGTTTAAAGAAATATAAAATTAAATTTAAGAACTGAAAAGGAGTTGAAATTTGAGATATGAACGTTAAAGATTAAAAGGTTGAGGAAAAACCTCCAAAAAATTAAGTTAAGAAAAAATTAAGTTAAGAAAGTTTAAGTTTAATAAATTAAAAAAAAGAGACTTATGTTAATGACTAACAGTTGTCCCAGGGATCATTTTTAGACTACTCATTAATGGATGTAATAAACGCATACAATTTTAAGCCAGAAAATTATTAATGTTTAAGAACTAAAGAAATTTAAAATAAAGAAAAACTTAATTTTAACTAATAAGTGACAAAACTAAAATAGCATAATTATCATTTAATTCTTAAATTATGTTTCGTGGAGTGTTGAATGTAATCGATTATTTGGTGAAAATAAAACAATTAAACAAAATTTATAATTATTTTTTTTAAATACTACACTTAATGTATAAGACTCATTTAATAAAAAAAAAATATACTATATTTTAACTGAAATAAATAAAACCACAAAATATTGGGTACCTGTTTGAAAAAACCAAATTAAGGAATTAAATTAAAGTTCACTTCATAAACCAATCAAGCTTATACAACGATGTCGCATAAATAGTTCTTTGGTGTTTACTCCTATCTCCATATAAACATTTTATATTGAAATCAGCAACAATATCATTATTAATGCAGCTATGGCCAATTTTTCCAATGGCATATGGCGAGACACAACCACGGCGTCTGGCGGCAGCAGCTTCATCTGTACCTCAACAACTACAACCATATGGCGGTAAATCCACAATTTTATATGTATAGTAGATGTTAATATCGTTCCTTATATACTTATGTAATTAAAAGAAACTAATTAAAATGTTTTCTTAAATCTAAATTAAATAAAAAAATTTCCTTAGATTTGTCTAACTATAAATTAAAATTATTTTTTAAAGATTTTTCTAATTATAAATCAAAATTTTTTCTAAATATAAATTTAAACTAAAATGTTTCTACGTTAATTAAATTTACTAAACATAAATTTTAACTAAAAATTTTCTAAATTAAGAACTTTGCTAAATATCAAATTAAACTAAAAATTTTACTAAATGAAAATAAAATTGAGCTAAAATTAAAAATTATAATAAGGTATATAATTTAGCTAAAAATTAAAATTTTGTAAAAAAAAAAATAAAATTTTGCTAAAATTTTCCTAAAACAAAATTTTGCTAAAATTTAAAATTAACCTAAATTTAAAATTATAGAAATTTAAGAGAATTTACAAAATGGTACCATATTTAAAAAAAAAAAAAAGAAAATTTTTTTTTTGTTAAAGCTAAAATTAAAACTAAATTTAATTAAAACAAAGAAAAAAAAAATACATATATATTGATTTAAAATTACAATGACATGAAAAATTTCTAAAAAAAAAAAATGCAGTGAATTGAAAATTGCATTCAAACATAATTTTTTTTTTTTATAAATTATATTAAACAAAATTTTCTAAGATTAAAATTTTTCTAAAATTAAAATTTTTCTAAAATTAAAATTTTCCTAAAATTAAATATAGCTACAAGTAAAATTGCTAAAAGAAATTTTATAAGAGTTAAATGTTGCTAAATATAATTTAAATTAAAAAAAAAAAAATGAAGGGTAAATAAAAATTGATATATCCCAATGTAGGAAACCAAACAAAACCAAAATTTTTATCATTTATGTGGGTTACCTCCAATTAAGATGGAGTGTAGGTAACATGGTAGGGAGGGCTTAAGGGGCATAACATCCACTCCCCAATCCCAAGGTAAGTATGGCCATCCATCCATTTAGCGTCCGTTTTAATTGAGTTTTTTTAAATCGCACGTGAACATCTATAGTGCGGTTTCCCTGAGTCTTAACAAGATCCCACCCCTCCGGCGAGCTAGGCCCCCTGCCAGCACGTGCGACCCGTTAAGGCTCAGGGAAACGGAAGCGGAAGTTCCACCACCGCACCGCTACAAAATATAGTTGAAAGCATTGGTGTGTTAAAAAACAGATTTCGCTGTCTTCTTGGCGCACTTCAACTTCACTACACACCGGCAAAAGCAATTAAAGTTGTCAATGTTTGCGCTGCAGTGAACAATATATGAGGAAACGCAAAACAACCAAAACGATATTGATACGCATGACGACTCTGAAATTATACAAAGTTCTGAGGCATTTCAAATAAGAGAAGAAATAAAACGAAGTTTTCTCTTATTTTAACTCAGTTTTTTAATAATTTTTTTTTAATTAAAACAAATAAATTAAATTGTACAATAAAACAAAAACATAACGAAAATAGAATTAATTTTTACTCAAATTTTGTTTAGTTGCTGAAGCTCCCTCTCCTTGATGAACAATTTAATTATTTTAATTTTTCGTTCAGCCTCATGCATCTCTTTCTCTCTTTCACTTCTATTGTTAATTTTAAGTTATTTTCCTCTATATCCAATAATTGTTTGTGAAACTTATTCATGCTACGTTTTACTGACGACATACAATTCGTTATGTCCGTCAATAGCTTTGCCTGTTCATTACTATGTTTTTTAAGCAATTCATAGTTGTTATTTCAATTTTGTTTTTTTTTTTTTTGGCGTAGAAAAAATTAACTTTCTTTTTAAAGGGGTTTCATTTCGCGTAGAAGTGGTTGCAGATTCCAGTTTTCGACTTACACTTTGAGATGATTTTAGCTCATTTGTCAAATCCAAATGAACACTGTCAGCCATTTCTACTGCTATATCTAGAAGCTCGTATTCTGTTTTGGCTTTGATATTGGGCTCCCTGAACAGCGCCCTCAGGGTTTATTTGCTTTTGAAATTGGAGCAGATTCACCACAGATTCCTCTAAGGGGCTGAGTGTCAGCTGCTTAAATATGCCGCCTCCAGTAGCCTTACACTCGGCTTTGTTGGTAATCAATTTATTTTTTACTTTAAATTTTAAGTCCCTCCAAACCTGTAAGAATAATTTTGCCATACAACATATTTTTGTAAAACACGATTAATTTACTGTACCTTTTACCACTCATCACCAGATCTTTTCGGTGGGCCAACAGCATTTAGCACTTTGGAAATGCTTTCCCACTGTTCCTTAAAATTATTCGGAACAATGCCCCTGCGAAATCATTTTGCAAGTGGGGGATTTTTTTTTTTTTTTCAATTGTTCCATATTTCGAATTGGCTTGAGTTTATTTTTATTTTCTGATTTTACATTTTTTTTTATTTTGTAAAAAAAAAACACTAAAAAATTCAACTCAACACCAAAAATACTGACGACCAAATCAGAGTTAATTCTAAGCAACGTCGTCGTCAAATAATATGCTGATGTCAATATCGACAATGGGAATGCCGATTTACAACAGATGATAAAAAACGACGTTGTCTTGTGTTGACAACGCCAAATAGAATAAGGGTGAATGCCTTTTAATGCTCTTGTTATTTTCAGACAACAAACACCAGTACGTAAGCGGACCAAGTTGCTACGTGAACATTGCTGGAGACCAAGGGGCCTTATTTGCGTACCCAAACCTTTTGTCCTTTACGAAATTCAATATTTCGTTATATTGCCATTATAGTTTGTAGCACTTTTAGTTTGAGATTGCAATATTTTTTCTTTAACAAGAGGCGGCTTAATTGACGAAAAACGAGTTTTTAAATTGCTACCAAAAAATATTTTTCCTGGTGATTCACCGGTCGTGCAATGTTTTGTATTTCTATAATCTATTAAGAAACGAAATCATCTGACGTGAACTGACGTCCGTTGTCGCTCACTACTGTATCGACTAATCCCAATCGACAAAATAGTTCCATTACCTTTTTAATAACAAACGACGATGTTATTTCTTTTGTTTTAAAACCCTCGATCCATTTCGAGTAAGAATCTACTACTATGAAAAAAAATTGTAATTTTTAATATGTCCTGCAAAATCTATATGGATTCGACTGATATTAAACTACTTTTCTCTGGATTAGATTGCAGTTGCTGACAAGGTTTGCAATAAAAGCTTTTGAAACTTGTTGGGAATTACTGTTCGATATCCCCACATTATGCAATCGTATTCAACACTAAGTTCAGTTGCTTTGTTACAAAATTGTGTGAACTTGTCGTCTTTAATTTTATTCCGCGTACCGTTCAGGATAGCTTCACTAACTTTAGCTAAGAGAGGATACCTTTTTGTTTCCTTGCCGATAATCTTTAAAATCTAAATGAAAGCAGTTATGCTTTACTATGAAATTAAATTTACATTACTATTGAAATTAGTGTCTCCTTCATTATCAGGACTTTCTGAAGATTGAGGCATACGTGACAAATTGTCGGCTATATTCGCTTTTCCGCGTATATATTCTATTATATAGTCAAAGCCCGAGAGAATAACTGCCCATCGTTTTAAGCGAGCTGATGCCATACTAGGCAGTCCCTTGTTTTCATTAAAAATTGTTAAAAGAGGCTTATGATCCGTGCGTAATATAAATTGCCTTCCCAGCTTAATTAATTTAGTAACTGAAAAGACGATTGCCAAAGCGTCCTTTTCTATTGTACTATAATTCTTCTCTGATTTGCTGAGTGCTCTGGACACAAATGCAAAGGGTTTAATCGAATTATTTTGAAACTTATGAGATAAAACACCTGATACTGCATTGTTTGATGGATCGGTAGTTAAAATAACTGGCAACTGCGGATTATAATGAACCAGGCATATATTTGCTATTACGTCAGACTATATATAATCAAATGCCTGTTGGCACCTGTTTGTCCATATAAATTTTTTGTTTTTTTGTGTGAGTTCATAAGTGGAATCATTTTTTCCGAAAAATCGGGTGTGGACTTCGAGGGCATTTTTAACTCGCGAAAACCATTCGGCACATGATTCACCGTCCATTTGCGTTGACACATGAAACTTCTTACCCTCTTGGAAAATAATTGTTGGAGGCGTATAGTGCTTGTGTAATATTGTGCACAAATCCTTGAAGGAACTCGTTATCGCCGAGTTCGGGCTGCACATACCATGCAATACATTATAAGCCGTTACACCGACTGTCTTTAGAAGTACTGTCTTTTTAATATTGTCATCGTACACTTGATTTCCATAAGATAAATTTCCAGCTTTTCTCTCCATGTTGCCCATGGCTTCCTGTCTGGACTGCTTTCTGGAAGTGCTTGCACAAACGTCGTCATTGATGTTGCGTTTGCCGTATTTTGTTGAAATGCTTCTTCCGTCATGTGGATTTGCGTTTTTTTTTTAATAAAATAATATTTTGCGAACACCGTACTTATGAAAATGTGTTCATATTTAAAGCATATCTTTAAAGAAAGATGATCGCGTTCATGTCACTTTGACGGGCTATATTCAAGTGTCTTATTTCCTTTTTCTTCTTAATCTAATATACAAAGGTAGCACTTTGAGTTGCCATATAATTAAATGTAAAATACCCAACAATATGTTTTTCAAGGCCTTGGTTATTATCGTACTCCTCGCCCAATGGTCCGATACCGCCCTTTTTTGCACAACTACTGACGTTGATAACTTATGTACTAATACCAAGTATGAGGACTTTTGCTGTCATAGTACTCCAGATATTTGATATTAAAAATTCAGTTTTTATGGGAGGTGCCACGCCCACTTCTTTTTGCAAAAAGCTGTGAAAATTTCAAGCCGATCGGTCCAAAGGTGTAGCCTGCTAAAAACTTCAAACACACAGATTTTCACTTTTATATATATAGATCGAAAATAGACATTTTTAAATAAATTTCCAAAACTGTTAAGATATATTTATAAGAAAGCTTATTTATTTCTTTTATATAAGATATATTTTGTTGTTATATGCTTGTTATATAAAACACTGAACTACAATACAAAGATTTATAATAAAAAAATCTTACAATATAACTTATTTCTTTTTTTATTAAGACATAAACAAACTTGTATTATTCTACATGCCCGTAATGTGATGATGAAATATTTTGTCGGTGTACTTATTTTACTTTACGAATGAATGTGAATAAAATGTAATATTACAATACAAATCAGGGGATGTTGTAAATATTTTTAGTTGTTTTTATTTTAATATGAATGTTAGCCGTTTGAGCATTATTATGTGTAGGTTCGTGCAAATTCTGTTGAGATAATATTACAACTGAAATTTAAAATCATTATAGTTAAACTAAAAAAAAATAATAATTATAGTATATAAAAGACATAAAATGATAATAAGATTTAAATAAAACAGAATGGCTTAAAAATGTTTCATTACAAAGTTACATTAAGGTTAAACGAAACAAAAAAAATATTTTAATATTTGCACACAATTATGTTACTTTTAAATGAATTAAATACATACATACACACATTCAATTTCATTAGTAACAGCTTTTGGTAAATAATGAATCATCTTCAATCGTCAGAAGTTAGCTATAATCTAATAATTTTTCTTAAGTGTATATTTTTTAATTTAATGCTAATACATATTTTATAATGCAATAGGTTAATTTATAATAAATGCTTTTCCTTTACAGACGTCCTTAGGTTTAAACTGATGTTCACTTTGATTCCTCTTTATCTTTATTTTCTTCTGATATTTCTTTCTCATTTGCCTGAAAAATGAAAAAAAAAATCAACAAAAAATTAATAATCAATGTTGTCTTTTCAAAAAGAGTTGTGCAAAATACAATTTTACGGTAATTTATAAAATTGTTTTTGGCAAATTCATGACATAAGCAAAAAAATGTATGCAAATTAAAAACAAATTTATTTTCAATGTAAAATTATTATAACTGAAATGATTAAGTTGGGCTAGACCTAGGTCTGTTGAGAGATTAATAGAATATCGGGAGTCCACTTTATACGTGGAGTATTAACAACATTTATCCTATGGTCATATATTCTTTAGATTAATGGCTTATGGACATTAAACACCCATAAACAAAATTTTATCACGATATTTATAGTAAGTGGATATCATAGCGGACTAGGTTTAAACATTTACTGAATGAATCTTACCAAATTCAATAGCGATCATCCTATTAAACTTTATGTCATGATAACCCTACCAACCAATATTTATCGTAACAAGAATATATGTGACAACATTTACCAGAAAACCTTTAGAATTCAAACGTTTTCAAAAAACTAATTCACTAATTCACACAAAAACTTAACGTCTCCAAACTATAACATTTTCAAAACTATTATTGACTATTAGAAACACAAAATTGGAGGATTTGTTCATATCAGTAATGTTTTTACTATCGATAATATGGAGTGGAGTTCCCCTTAACGCAAACATTTAAAAAATTTATCATACATTTTGTTTTAAAAAAATTTTTTTTTATAATTAACAGCGGGAAGTGGAAAAAGGGCCATATTGACCCTGTAATGGTGCTGGCATCAATACAATTCATTATTGAAAATAACTTCACTTAATGACAACTACTATATATTTTGTAGTAAAATTTTTTGCCCATTTTAAATTTTTTCTCGTTGCTATCTATATATAAAACCCTAAATTATACATACCATTCGATCTCACCACTCGCTACAAATTCGATAAATTTGTATCATATGGTTTCTAGAGACTCGAACTTCTAGTGATATTTTACGCGCCAAAATTATTCAGCAATAAACTGAATGCTTTTTCTGACCTTATAAAATGTCGACTTCACACATCTTGTGTCCAATTTGCCTCGTGCTTTTTAAAGAATACATCATAGAAAAAAAGTTCGTAATATATTAAACAAAGTTTATATAAATTAAAGTTTAACTTTCCCTATATAAAATTTCTTAATAACGAAGGTAAATAAAAAAATCAAAATATTAATTTTTACAAAATTCGTGATTTAACACACTCCTATGTTTGGGCTTTTTAAAATCTGAAGCTTGGTATATGCAACAAATTGTTTTCTTTGGTTAGGAATACCACATTGAATGAACTAGACTGAACCCTAATTATTCCTACTGAATTCAGTTTTCCGAACATTTATTTAAGCTATCATTTGGCATACTTTGATAGTTATCAACAAGGATTAATACCACCAATTGAACCATTTTCTTTTAGTGTGGCCATTTCGATCGGGAAAGTTCCTTTGTAAAATCTTTTTTTTTTTTCTTGACTAAAGGTGCGTTCAGACTACGCAAATATTTGACCAAATAAACGTAACCCCTAATTTTATGAAAGTTTTATTCAATCTTACATGATATATAAAAGACAAAATTAAGTTATGTTTTATTACATTAGTAATATTTAATATATTTAACTATATTCTATATCATATATTGTATAACTTAATGAAAATTATACAAGGAAAATTATACATTATTTAGGGGTTACGCTTATTTGGTCAAATATTTGCGTAGTCTGAACGCACCTTAAGTCAAAATTCAAATCATCTTCATTTTAGATTTGGCCGCAAATCTAGAAATTGTTTCTACAATATATGTAACCAACACATCATTATAATAATATAATATTTGCATCAGCTTATAAACTGAGCTAAACGTTTGGAAAACTAGTCCATAATCACCTAAAATGTAAAGCAGATCAAAAATTGATACAAAAAAAAATTTTTTTTTTAAACGGAACCTAAGTATTTAAAACTAAACCTAAACAAGTAAGAAAATTATAGTCTGTCTAGACCGACTATACGATACCCTATACCATGCGTTTAGTGACCGTATCACTCAGGCCCAACTAACTGGATATAGAAAATAAGCATAAACCAAATTTGAGTGGGATTTTTATTAATTTTTTCGGCTGCAGATATGAAAAAGTTCATATCGGATGTTATATCTATATGGGGACTAGGCCCAAAAATGGACCGATCCAGACCATATTTGGTAAAGTCTCTTGTATTTTGCAAAAATATATACAAACAAAATTTGAGAAGAATCAGTGCAATATTTTTGTTTTTTGATAGATTTAAGTAAAGATCGGGAAGCAGCTCTATATGGGGCCTATGACTAAGAGTTGTCCAATAAGGATCATTTTTGGACTACTGATTAATGGATGATATATATACATACAAACCCAATTTGACTAAGATTTGTATGATAATTTGGATCTTATGGCAGTATATGTTGATTTAATAGGGGTCATTTGTATGGGGGCTAGGTCTGAACATGGACCGATTCTCACCAATTTCAATAGCGTTCATCCCATGGCCGATAAAAGATGAAATACCAAATTTCATTAAAATATATTCATATTTGCGACCTGCAGTTTGATTACAAGCTTTACATGGACACACAGACGGACGGACGGACGGACATTGCTAAATCGAATCAGATAGTGATTCTGATTCGATCGGTATAATTAAAGATGGGTGTAGGTCAAATATTTTTGGTTGTTACAAACAGCAGCACAAAGTCATTATACCCAAACCACATAGTGGTATAGGGTATAATGATACCAACTATCTAAATAGTGGGTTTTTTTTTGAATACTTAATAAGAATTTAAAGATTTGTTTAGACAAAAAAGCCAAATAGATAAAATATAAGCTTTAGGGTTAAAGAGTTAAATTCCAAAGTGTTTAAAACTAAAGAAGAAAAAAACAACTAGTATACATTGTTGCTGACCTAGTAATGTTGCGCTGGTAAAACTTTAAGGAAAACAAAAACAAAATTCCAAATTTTCTCTCCTCAGCTTGAGAACAACTTTGCAGAATGGCCATTCAACGTTGGATCTCTATAATAATGTAAGTGAACATACCAATTTTATTTATTTTCAAACAGTTATTTTCACAATTTAGAATGTAAAGCAACCAGTGATTTTTCGGTAGAAAAATTGAATTCTATCAAAAATATAAAATAAAATAAGCGGTAGAAAAACAAATATTTGAAAAAGGAATTTCGAAAAGATTAGTATAAATGTGAATATAAATATAAAAATATATATAAGATATATATTGTGAAGAGTTCTGAATTATATAAAAATTTGTGAATTTGTTTTGTTGAAAAGAAAAGAGAATATAATAAATTTTGGAGTAAACACAGAGACGAATAGTGATGTAAATAAAGAACATAATAAATGAAAAATAAAAACCAAGTTTTGAAAAATACAAATTTAATAATTATAAGTAACTATATTTAAATTTAAAGTGAATTTTTTTTTTTTTTTTTTGACAGTTATAGTTATAGATTGCAAATATGTTTTGGCATAAACCAAAACTTGATTTTTGTAAATGTTCATCTTTCTCTCTTCTTTTCTCAGCTTCCTAGCAAGAAAAAGTAATTAAAGCATAATAAAAATAATTATACTTGCCTAAAGAAATAGCAAAAAACAAAAAAAAAAAAAAAAAAATAATAATAAAAAAGGACTACAGAAAGTAGAACAAAAAAAAAAATAAATTAGTTCGACTTGTTTAACAGCAATAAGGTAAAATTTACATTTTTATTTAGCAACAGTGTATATTGTCATTAAGTTTTCCGTTTAAAGTTTTTTTCAATAAATTTGCCATTGTAATACAATTTTTTTTTGCCATTTGGCAACTCTTTTTTTCTATTATTTACTTATTTTACTCGTTAGTTTCTTATTACTTTTGTTTATATTTTGTTCTTAAAGCACAATGACCTATATTTGCTTAATTTATCATTTCGCTCCGAGTAAATAATTTATAGGGGTTTCGCTTCCAATAATAGTTTAAATTCCTAAAATTTTTAATCTTTAATGTAAAATTTTTTATTTTAGAAAAGCAAATAGTAGTCTATAAGTAACACCTTTTGTCTAATATAATGAATTTGTTAATATTGTTAATTTAATGCATTATCAAAAATTCGCTGAATGCATATTTTAAATGATTTTTTTTTTTGTAAATAAACAACATTTACAATGATTTCCTAAATTCCTCAGTTTTTGATGTCATGTGATAGGGTTAATGTAAGTAGTGAGAGGATATGGTTAGGGATCATCAAATAAATTAATTCCAATGTGGCTGAATATTAATGTTTTGATGATCAAGGATGGGTTGGGCGTATTGTTGCTTTGTTTTCACCTTTAAGCAACCACCTTAGTAGAAATTATTTAATGTTAGTTTACTTGTTATTATTTATTATTGTTTAATGTGTTCTAGCTTGTGTTCTTTTTTAGTGTTGATTTATTTTAAGATTTTAAGTTAATCTTATTGTTATGATATTTTAATGGTTGTGACCATTTTGATGTTTGTACTCACATGCAATTATCTACTTCAGTTTACAAAATATTAAGTCAGTAACATTTTATCTTAGGGAACACTTTTCATGAACAGTTTGCTTTATTAATTTTATTTAGAACAATTATTAACTTGTTTAATCAGTACTAATTACTTTTATTAATTATTTAAAACACTTAGTAACTTATTATAAAATAATACAAATTTGTTTAAAACATTTTTTAAGCTATTATAATCCGAATTTTACTTTAATAATTTTGCTTTTTAAACAAAATCCTTACCCAACCATGTGGGCTTGAGTTCTCCCTTCTTTATTTTATAAAAGCCAAGAACTCTGTCCTCAGCGGCAGAGAAACACAAAAATTGCCAAAACAAGTGAAACCTAAAAACCATCAAAAAATAAAGAACCAAAACATAAAAAAACAGTCAAGTGCATTTGTTTCACAATCCTAAATTAAGAAACTTTCAAGTGCACTGACTTAGGGAAATGCAATGCAGCAGTTTCAAGAAATGTATGTGTTTCGAAACTGACACCCAAACAATTAAAAATGTGAATGAACGCAATGACCGAAAAATGAAAATAAAAATGTTTGGGAAAGCAACATGATATTTCAACATAAGGACAAATGTTAAACACTGCAATATGAGTTGCAACATACTCGTGCCCGTAGTGAGTAATTTGATGAGGGCAAAACATTTATAAAAATAAATGACAAACTAAGGCGTTTGTCAAGTTGGGTGGCAAAGTATTTATTTACCAAAATTTAATGCCAACATAATGTTTGTCATATTTATTGTGTGACTGTAAATATGAAGATAATTGGTAAACTAATTTGTTCACCATATTGGGCGGCATGAAGGGCGGACTGATTTGTTCGCCATATTGGCGGCAAGAATGGCGGATTGTTAATCATGTCCCTAGACTTTTTTAAGACTTTTGACAAAATAGGAATTCACTACATTATTCACCAATTCATAGAATGGCGCGGCGCCTTTGTCCACCTTTGCTTTGTTTTCACCTTTAAGCTACCACCTTAGTAGATGCAGTCTTCCAATAGTTCCTTTCAAATAGATTCAGTTGTCATTACATTCAGTCTTTTAATTTTTCTTTATTTTTACCTCATACTTCTGGGTCGCGTTTATGCAACATTGTTGTGAGACGTTTTCTTGTTTGTGCATGCAAGTAAAATATTTAATACTACGTGGTTTTTGTTAACATCTTGGTGTGGTTCATGACCCCGCCCTTTAGCCGACGAGCCAGAGCCGGAATATATGCATGCAAGAGCCTGACTAAGTCCCAAAGATGCAAATAAACAATTTTTTTTTGGTTATATGCTACATAGATATTATTATTTTTGGCGCCCAACGTGGGGCCCCGACGCTTTAAAACCTCTTAAGCTAAAACTCAGAAAAATTTGCTCTGTGGGTCTCCCATTATCTGGCATTAGTATTTCGTTTTTTTTTTTATCAAGATTTCTCAGAACTTAATAAAACTTATGTTACATGTTTTCTGCCATTTTTCTTGTTGGATTTTTGATAGTAAAATACTTTACTACCATACCTCAGAAAGTAGACTAAAGTTGTCCTTTCAAATATAAAAATTATTTTTGGAATTCAATGATTCGGTTTATCGCACTGAATAGTGATCGGAAATAATGTTGTTTTGTTTAGAAATCACATTCTGAATTCGAACTGAATCGTGACAAGCAAAACGTTTTTAGTTTTTCTTGTTTTCGTGTTAATTTGTTTTCTGCTAGTTTTTGTATTTAAATGATTAGCTATAAATTTTTTTTCATATAAAAACTGCATCTTATAGATTTATTTGGAACTATAGTATTGGATTATCTGATTTATCTCATCTATACTAATAAACAAGCTAGATTTATTTGGAACTATAGTATTGGATTATCTGATTTATCTGATCTATACCAATAAACAAACTAAAAATTTTCTCTTTATGCTTTTTTTCCGTGTACAGTTTGGAATCTTAGAATTTAAATTTTAAAGTTGATTCTAAGGCCACCGTATATATTTCCATCAATTCAAGTCCTTTGTGTAATAGTTTCCTTTTTACCTGTTCTGAGTAGTTCTTGAATATCATTTAGTCAAATACAAAACAATATTTGTCTTTTTTTGCATCATAATACTATTTTTTTTTTATACCAATTCACTACGAGCATTAACGTATCCTATTTTTTTATTTTTTTTTTTTTTATTTAATCAACACTCAGGGGATGCCCCCTACGGATGCAGTGCATTGTGTTGATCTCAGGAAAATAGGTTTAAGGAGGAAAGAGGGAGAGTGTTCATTTTTTTTTTTTGCAGCGACAGACCAAAGCCTCTGGTGGGAATCGAACCCACGACCCCTCGCATGACAGGCGAGCACGCTACCTACTAACCTACCGGGGCGCTTTACATCGAAATCAAAACGAAAATTATTATTTTTTATGCAAACTTGTATAGCATATTCAAATAGTGCTTAAACTTATAGCCTTTTTAAGGTTTCGTTTTAAATACCTGAATTAACAAATTAACAATAACGGAATAAGTTTTCAGTTGAACATTTTGTTATAATTTTTTTTTTTTTTTTTTATTAATTACTTGAAGGTTCAATGTTTTTTTTTTTAGAACATTTTAAGGAATTATTTTTTTATTAATATAAAGTTTATATGAACTTCCAATCATTCCCTTGAATTGCTATGCGATAAAAAAGAAAAAAATAGTAACGGACTATTTTAGTATGTGATTAACCATGCCTCTCAAGCACAGTAATGAGAATTTGACAGCAATAACGCCTACAGCTCTGTGGTGAACGATTTGGCAGACACCCCTGTCGAACAAAAAAAAAAAAAAAAAAAGAATAAATTTTGCCTTTAAATATATTACCAAAGTTGGATGAAGTAGTTAAATTGTTAGTAAAATAACAATCAAAATCCAACATGTATAGAGCTCATGAACATTCATATATACATTTTTTTTTAAGTTCATATGCATTACAATGTTGATAGCAATAATGCTGTTGCTGAAACATTAGTGCTCGGCTTTAACTAGTGTGGAAGTTACTTGGTACTTTGTACTGGCATTTGTGGTATTTTAGGTAATTAAAGATACGTAGTATCAATAATAATAATAATAGAAAATAATTTGTAATTATTTTTTTTTCTTTTTTCTTTTGGTTAAAGACAAATTATAAATGCAAAAATAACATACACCATCTTATTCGCATTCACAATGGTTATTATTATGCAATTGAGATGATGTTGCCTTTTGTGTTTAGTACTAAACAATAGTATGTAGAATTCGACTAACGAATAAAATTTTTGTATTTTCTTTTGGTTCTATACGAGTTCACACTTCTCTTAAACTCTACATGGTACAGCCGAAATCACTTTACTTCCTTTAATTAATGCGTGAAAAAAATCTTAAATCATAATTCGATAACTATCAGTGTTACGAAATCAAGTGTGTTTAAGGTAAGATGTGTGGATTACAAAAGTAAATTCAGTTGGTTTTCAACTTCCTAAACCGTCAAAATTTATTGTCCATAAAATTTAACAGAGCACGTTGCGACATCGATACCTTTGTAGTGTAACCATGTTGTCATACCATAGGCACAGCGAATATCACCAACTTCAACTGTGTAGCATGACAAATTAAAACACATGTTAAAGTTGTCATGTTACAAATGTCGAAGTGGGTTACAAAAATATTAACCGTTTGCATTAATATATGACAACATGTAACCTAAACTGACACCTATAATTTAATTTATTTTTTTTGTTATTCTTAATAAAATATTGAGTGATTTGGGAAATCACTCAATACTAAACAACAAAGTTAATTCTCATAAGTAGTATATAAGACAGAACAATTATTGAATAAAATTAGATTATTACAAGCAACTAAAATTGGCACTTGTGTCTTGTTTTTGAAAGTGATAATCTCTAATCTTTTGGCAGTTCTTTTGAACGCCTACTGATAAGCTGGAACCCTTTCAGCTGTATAAAAATAATCAAGGGCTATAGGGAAAATAACTTTTAAATATAAAAGTAAGGATATTTAGAACTATATCCTATACATGTCGATCCTTCCGAATTACAAGTAAGGATATGTTAAACCTTATCCTGTACATATCCTGTACATGGCGATCCTGCCAGGAGGGACCAACGAAATTTTTTAAATGCACATTCTTGAAATCAAGAAAATTCATAAAATTTTTTTTTGTCTGAAGTCAGATGGAAGAAATAGACGAAATTTTTCAACGTTGGGAGAAATACTTGGCTGAAGAATACCAACCAGGCCAAATCGACGCATCGGCACCAACATACAAACCAACACCAACAACAGCAGGACCAAAGGCAATCAGCATTGAGGAGGAGTACCGAAGGCGGCAAAAGGCAAGACCAGCAACAAATTGCGACCAACCCAAGCAGCAGCAGATACAAAAAAAAGAAGAAACGAGCTGGCAATAAATTCCAGAAGAGGAAGCAAGTGGCCTTAATATATCGGGAGTTAACATTGGCCGAAAATACTGAAGACAAAATAAAGCTAAAACAACAGATAAGAAAGCTGCGGAATGAAAAATTTTAGGATATATATATAGCCTAATAATAAAAAATACATAAAATTCTTTATAACAATATAGAAATACTATTTACACTAAAATTATATACATAAATGTGAGGACCCATTTGGGTTTACAAGATCGATAAGGAAATGGGTAAACCCCAGAGCAAAGTAGAAATTCAGGAAAATATTATAAACAATGGGAATGCTAAAAATGAAAAATTTATGATACCAGAATATGTAATGACTTTGATTATAGTAGCATTAGTATTATATATAGCTTATAAAATTAACAGTTCTTATAAAAATTATGTACAAAAACACAGGAATAGAATAAGCACAAATAATGCTATCACAGATGTTTAGAAATAAGATAAAAAAAAAAATAAATATAAAAATTGAAACAATATAAATGGAAGGGTACATTACAGAATTAAAAGAAATATTGGGAAACTTAAAGAAAACCCCAGGGAGAACATACACAGAAAAAACTATACAAAATAAATTAGGAAACATTCAGGAAATAAAAGAAAATTTTCTCAGAGCTGAGACGGAAGAAAAAGGAAGCGAAAAAGTAATGGCACTGAAACTAGAATTTAATACAATTTACAAGAAAATTGAAGAATATTTAGAAAAAAAACCCAAAAGAAAAAAAAACAATGGCAGCATTCAATCTTGACACAGCTTCAAAACCTTTACCATTATTCACTGGTAACTATATAGAATTAGAAAGTTTCATAATAACGGCAGAACTCATCAACAAAACCCTATCAGATACAGCAAAAATAGATTTTCTTCAATACATTTATCATGCTAAACTAATGTCTAATGTTAGAACAGCAATAGGAAATTACAGCAAACCAGAAAATTTTGAAATACTAAAAAATTTATTAGAACAAAGATACAAAAGCACTAGAACAATACCTCAATTACAGAACAAACTAGGCACATTGTTACAAGGAAAAATGTCAGTTAATTCATTTAAAGAAAAAATAATAAATATAATAGATGGTCTAAACAAATTAGGAATAGAAAAATTAGGAAACACTGCATCAATAGCAGAAAAGAACGTAATAGTTAAACTAAATAATAAATTAGCCCTGGATACTTTCAAAAAAGGACTAAATGAAAACTTCAAATCGACCATATACGCGTCGCGACTAACCACATTGCAAGAGGCATCGGAACTTGCAGTTGAAATTGAAAATGAAAAGAGTACAACTCATAACGAGATTTTGTACATCAGAGGAGAAAGACCACGCTATCAGCAAAATCATAACACATTCACTTCTAACAGACAAAACAACAACAGAAACCACACAAACTTTCATAGAAATAACAATTTCAACACTAATTTCACAAGAAACAACAATTCCAATAACAATAACCACAATAACAATAGAAACAGAAACAATAACTTCAACAAAAACAACAATAACACCAAATTTAATAGAAACGGTAGGGAATACCAAAATATCACCTCCAGAAACGACAATAGAAATATGCACACCATAAAGAATTCGGGAAACCTAATAGGCTTGGAGTATATAGATACCCCAGACAGCCAAAATTAAGTGTATGCAAAATATCGGATAATAACACGAATTTCGTTATCGCAACTTACAAAAATAGAAAACTAAGATTTCTTGTCGATACAGGAGCCGACATATCACTTTGTCGCATGCAAAAGGAATTCGAAGGCTAACCATATGAACCAGATGGAAAATGTAAACTAACAGGAATTACCACAGGGGAAATCAATTCTTTAGGTACGATAGATTTAGAACTAACATTGGCTGACGAAAAGTGTAATCATTCCTTTCAATTAGTAAAGTCAGATTTTCCAATAGAAACAGACGGCATAATAGGTAGAGACTTTTTAAGAAAATACCTCCGCAAAATAGATTATGAATCATTTACAATTTCTTTTTTTGTTAATAGTAATACTATAACTCTGCCAATGCATACAAAAGCAATTACGTCACTACAGATAAACATACCTCCAAGAAGGGAAATTATACAAGCATTAAAATTGAATTTAATGGAATTTTTAATAGTGAATTAAAACCAGGTGTATTTTTAAGTAATTCAATAGCTCCCAAAAGCGGCATGACACATTTAAAAATTTTAAATACAACAAATGAAAAAATAACAGGACATTAAACTCCAAACTGATCCACTAAAAAACTATGACGTATTAAATTACAACAACACAAACAGCAACGAACGTTTTAACAAAATTTTGAATGACTTGATATTGGACCATAGCACCGAATATGCAAAAACAAAATTAAAAGAAATATTTAAAATATATCAGAACGTTTTTTGTTTAGAAGACGAAAAATTAATCGTCAACAATTTTTACAAGCAGAATATTACAACTTCAAACAGCACACCTGTTTATATTAAAAACTATAGATTACCACACTCACATACTGACATAATAAATGAACAAGTACAGAAAATGCTTGATGACGGAATAATAGAACCATCAGTTAGCCCCTACAATGCTCCACTTCTTTTAGTACCAAAGAAAAACGTGGATGATAAGAAAAAATGGAGACTTGTTGTAGATTTTAGAAAACTCAATGACAAGATTATCAATGACAAATTCCCACTAACTAGATTAGAAGACATTTTGGACAAATTAGGTAGAGCAAAATGGTTTTCTA
Organism: Cordilura impudica; assembly: GCA_963682025.1. Lineage (NCBI taxonomy): Eukaryota > Metazoa > Arthropoda > Insecta > Diptera > Scathophagidae > Cordilura > Cordilura impudica. The sequence goes on from OY821519.1 coordinate 159,129,877, forward strand.
CACTCGATATGACTAGTTCCTTTCATCAAATTGAATTAAACAAAGACTCTAGACCATTAACTGCTTTTTCCACACCACACGGACATTTTCAATTTAAAAGACTACCATTCGGACTAAAAATTTCTTCTAACAGCTTTCAAAGATTGCTTACAATAGCATTATCCAAAAGCATTATTATACAATAGCATTATGCTTACAATAGCATTATCATCCACTTAAATATTGTAAGATTTTTCAATCCTATGACTCCGAAAGGCGCCGGGACTTCGTGGTGAGGCGCAAGTATTGTTTAAACTGCTTGGCAGTATTACACACCCGTCCAGAATGTGAGTCGGAAAACCGGTGTACGATATGTACGGCCAACCATCTCACCATGCTTCACCGCGAGCGACCCACACCCGAAGAAGCCAATTCGAGTTTCGAAGAAACTACCGCCAAGGTCATAGCCCCAGAGGAGCCCGTATCCACAGCAAACCCAATCGCTCTAGAGAAAAAACTTGTTCAAGAGGAGCCCGTAGCTCTAGCGGAGCGCCCCGCTGCCACTGCCTCAAAAGCTGCAGCTTGCGGCAAGTCGGTCGACGATCATGAAAGCAAACCAAAGGACCGCCCCCTTGGCGTCCGGATTTCTGGAAGAAGGAATCCGGTTCCCCCGAGCCTTGCATCCACCCAAGCTTGCACACGTACATCAGGACCTCATCCGCCTGATCCCCCCGCTCATCCGAGTGAACCTCCTACACAACGGTAACCCAATGTGGGTCACCTTTTTGCTCGATGAAACTGAAGAGAGCTCGTGCATTAGCCAGAGGGTGGTTAATATCTTCCCCAACTTTAGTCCGTTGAGAATAGGAAGAAATGGAGAAGTTGGAGAATTCGAGGTGGCTCCATCCCATGGATTGGTCGATCTCCAACTAATTTCTCTTTGTTTTGTAATGAGTTTTTCTCACGCTCACTTTTTGTTTTTTGCTCCAGGAGAGTTTTTATTTTTTTTATTTCCGTTTTGTTTTTTTTTTTTGGTTCCACAAGAACTAATTCTTTGAGTAGATCCCAATAGACAAATGTAATAGAATTTGAATATATAATATCATGAACTTTATTTTGTAATAGTGGTATAAAACAAACCGTTAATAAAGCAAGAGGCTTCTAGTTTAAATTGAAGAGTTTACGTTTTTTTTACTCAACAAAGAGTTCGATTGGAACGGGGGTCACCCAATCCAACAAACGGAATGAGAGGGCATACAATTTAAGGTCCAAAGAGTGCTCCTTCAAAGAAGGACACGAAATATTTCGTAGAAACTATAAACAGTCCAACTTTGTTAAGGGTTATAGCTCAAAACTCAATCATGTTTTCGTAAAGGCCCGCATTAGAAAGGAAATCGGCAATTGCAACTATGAATTAGAAGATTTGCGAGGGAATGTCGTAGGCAAATATCATGCAAAAGATATTAAGCCAGGTTAAATACTTAAAATGCTGCCAGCTGGATCATATTTTAGGAATTTAAGCCCTAAAATCTGATCTAGGCTGGGGGTTATGTAATAGTGCTGACATAAATACAATTCATTATTGAAAATAACTTCACTTAAATAATGACAACTACTATATATTTTGTAGTAAAATTTGTTTGCCCATTTTAAATTTTTTTCTCGTTGCTATAAATAAAACCCTAAATTATACATACATAACATTCGATCTCACCACTCGCTACAAATTCGACAAATTTGTATCATATGTTTCTAGAGACTCGAACTTTTAGTGATATTTTACGCACCAAAATTATTCAGCAATAAACTGAATGCTTTTTCTGACATTATAAAAGTCGACTTCACACATCTTGTGTCCAATTTGCCTCGTGCTTTTTAAAGAATACATCAAAGAAAAAAAAGTTCTTAATATATTAAACAAAGTTTATATAAATTAAAGTTTATCTTTCCCTATATAAAATTTCTTCAAATTATTAATAACGAAGGTAAACAAAAAAATCAAAATATTAATTTTTACAAAATTCGTGATTTAACACACTCCTATGTTTCGGCTATTTAAAATCTGTAGTTTGGTATATGCAACAAATTGTTTTCTTTTGTTAGGAATACCACATTGAATAAACCAGACAGAACCCTAATTATTCCTACTGAATTCAGTCTTCCGAACATTTATTTAAGCTATCTTTTGGCATACTTTGATAGTTATCAACAAGGATTAATACCACCAATTGCATCACTTTCTTTTAGTGTGGCCATTTCGATCGGGAAAGTTCCTTTGTAAAATCTTTTTTTTTTTTCTTGACTAAGTCAAAATTCAAATCATCTTCATTTTAAATTTGGCCGCAAATCTAGAATTTGTTTTTAAAATATATGTAACCAACACATCATTATAATAACATAATATTTGCATCAGCTTGTATACTGAGCTAAACTTTTGAAAAATTGGTACAAAAAAAAAATTTTTTTTAAACAGAACCTAAGTATTTAAAACTAAACCTAAATAATACCAACTATCTAAATAGTGGGGTTTTTTTTTTAAAAAGAGCAAAATAGATAAAATATAAGCTTTAGGGTTAAAGAGTTAAATTCCAAAGTGTTTAAAAATTAAAAAGAAAAAAACAACTAGTATACATTGTAGCTGACCTAGTAATGTTGCGCTGGTAAAACTTTAAGAAAAACAAAAACAAAATTCCAAATTTTCTCTCCTCAGCTTGAGAACAACATTGCAGAATGGCCATTCAACGTTGAATCTCTATAATAATGTAAGTGAACATACCAATTTTATTTATTTTCAGTTATTTTCACAATTTAGAATGTAAAGCAACCAGTGATATTTCGTTAGAATAATTGAATTCTATCAAAAATATAAAATAAAATAAGCGGTAGAAAAACAATTATTTGAAAAAGGAATTTCGAAAAGATTAGTATAAATGTGAATATAAATATAAAAATATATATAAGATAAATATTGTGAAGAGTTCTGAATAATTATTTGTGAATTTGTTTTGGTGAAAAGAAAAGAGAATATAATAAATTTTTGGAGTAAAGACAGAGACGAATAGTGATGTAAATAAAGAACATAATAAAAGAAAAATAAAAACCAAGTTTTGAAAAATACAAATTTAATAATTATAAGTAACTATATTTAAATTTAAAGTGAATTTTTTTTTTTTTTCGACAAATATAGTTATAGATTGCAAATATGTTTTGGCATAAACCAAAACTTGATTTTTGTAAATGTTCATCTTTCTCTCTTCTTTTCTCAGCTTCCTAGCAAGAAAAAGTAATTAAAGCATAATAAAAATAATTATACTTGCCTAAAGAAATAGCAAAAAACAAAAAAAAAAAAAATAATAATAAAAAAGGACTACAGAAAGTAGAACAAAAAAAAAAAATAAATTAGTTCGACTTGTTTAACAGCAATAAGGTAAAATTTACATTTTTATTTAGCAACAGTGTATATTGTCATTAAGTTTTCCGTTTAAAGTTTTTTTCAATAAATTTGCCATTGTAATACAATTTTTTTTTTGCCATTTGGCAACTCTTTTTTTCTATTATTTACTTATTTTACTCGTTAGTTTCTTATTACTTTTGTTTATATTTTGTTCTTAAAGCACAATGACCTATATTTGCTTAATTTATCATTTCGTTCCGAGTAAATAATTTATAGGGGTTTCGCTTCCAATAATAGTTTAAATTCCTAAAATTTTTAATCTTTAATGTAAAATTTTTTATTTTAGAAAAGCAAATAGTAGTCTATAAGTAACACCTTTTGTCTAATATAATGAATTTGTTAATATAGTTAATCTAATGCATTATCAAAAATTCGCTGAATGCATATTTTAAATGATTTTTTTTTTGTAAATAAACAACATGTACAATGATTTCCTAAATTCCTCAGTTTTTGATGTCATGTGATAGGGTTAATGTAAGTAGTTAGAGGATATGGTTAGGGATCATCAAATAAATTAATTCCAATGTGGCTGAATATTAATGTTTTGATGATCAAGGATGGGTTGGGCGTATTGTTGCTTTGTTTTCACCTTTAAGCAACCACCTTAGTAGAAATTATTTAATGTTAGTTTACTTGTTATTATTTATTATTGTTGTGTTCTTTTTTAGCTTGTGTTCTTTTTTAGTGTTGATTTATTTTAAGATTTTAAGTTAATCTTATTGTTATGATATTTTAATGGTTGTGACCATTTTGATGTTTGTACTCACATGCAATTATCTACTTCATTTTACAAAATATTAAGTCAGTAACATTTTATCTTAGGGAACACTTTTCATGAACAGTTTGCTTTATTAATTTTATTTAGAACAATTATTAACTTGTTTAATCAGTACTAATTACTTTTATTAATTATTTAAAACACTTAGTAACTTATTATAAAATAATACAAATTTGTTTAAAACATTTTTTAAGCTATTATAATCCGAATTTTACTTTAATAATTTTGCTTTTTAAACAAAATCCTTACCCAACCATGTGGGCTTGAGTTCTCCCTTCTTTATTTTATAAAAGCCAAGAACTCTGTCCTCAGCGGCAGAGAAACACAAAAATTGCCAAAACAAGTGAAACCTAAAAACCATCAAAAAATAAAGAATCAAAACATAAAAAAACAGTCAAGTGCATTTGTTTCACAATCCTAAATTAAGAAACTTTCAAGTGCACTGACTTAGGGAAATGCAATGCAGCAGTTTCAAGAAATGTATGTGTTTCGAAACTGACACCCAAACAATTAAAAATGTGAATGAACGCAATGACCGAAAAATGAAAATAAACATAAGGACAAATGTTAAACACTGCAATATGAGTTGCAACATACTCGTGCCCGTAGTGAGTAATTTGATGAGGGCAAAACATTTATAAAAATAAATGATAAACTAAGGCGTTGTCAAGTTGGGTGGCAAAGTATTTATTTACCAAAATTTAATGCCAACATAATGTTCGTCATATTTATTGTGTGACTGTAAATATGAAGATAATTGGTAAACTAATTTGTTCACCATATTGGGCGGCATGAAGGGCGGACTGATTTGTTCCCCATATTGGCGGCAAGAATGGCGGATTGTTAATCATGTCCCTAGACTTTTTTAAGACTTTTAACAAAATAGGAATTCACAACATTATTCACCAATTCATAGAATGGCGCGGCGCCTTTGTCCAAAAATAACAAAATATATAAAATAAAAATTCTTGTCAAATAGACAGATCGGAGTTAGAATACTAAATAATCCACGCACAAATGGGGGTTGGTTTTCCAAGTTTTGTGGAACCAAAAATCAAGCTATACGGCTAAAATTAGGATTTATTATATAAAAAATAAAAGTAATTGAAAAGTACTTTCCTTTATTTTTTTAAAGATGGCGGTGCATTTATACATACATATGTAATTACAAAAAAACTTTAAATGTACTTTAACACAAAAACGATCTTTATGGTTGAAGAATCAAATAACAATTTTACAACAAATTGACAGGAAAATGTCTTACAAAAAGAAAGACCTAAATTAATAGAGCGCACTCTGCATGTGACAATCATTTTAGTCCGAAACCAGTTAAATACGGTGGGTCCCCTTTAACGCTCACGCAAACATCCCGCCGCCTTGCAGTATTGCAACAAAAATTTTAAATACCGCTTCATCTAGGCAAACAATCAAAGAAAAAACAAAAAAAGGGAAATACCCCTGCAATTAAAAATTTGGAACATCCAATTATTTTAAAATACTATTCAAAAATAGATAAGGGAAATCAATTTGTCCATAATTGAATGCTTGAGCTACCAAACAGCACCAAGTTAGCTAAATAAAAGCCGATCTAAGATTCAAGCCAACAAAACAAAATAATAAAAGCTTAAAAAGAAGATCAATAATTAATCAGCATAAGGCCGAGGCCACGCAATGAGCGGCAGAGCGGCGAGCGGCAGAGCGGTGAGCGGCTGAGTGGCGAGTTTGAGCGGTAAGTGGCTTATTACTGAGCGTCATTTCTAAGCGGTTAGTTGTCAAAATGCCATTGTCAATGTTATTATTTATTATTTATATAAAAAGTTTTCATAATAAAAGCAAAATATTTTCACTATTTTATGATTTTTATTTATGTATGACTACATTACAACCTTTTTAAAGGCCAGTATACACGGCTTGACGTCAAATTCATGTATGTGTGCATGAAGCTTTGAACATACACGGTACTGCATAGCACTTCAATCATTCATTTGGTTTTTGATTTTGTGCTGTAAACATCACTACGGTAGCGGACGATACACTTGTCGCCATTTTGGCAGTGTGCTTAAAAGCAAAAGAAAATGAAAAAAGAAGAAGAAGAGACGTATCTGGATGAAGGAATGGTTAAAAAAAGGAATTCATTTACCCATGAAAACTTAATGGCAAGCTTCCAGCAATTCTAAAATATTTTTCCTTTCATCCGACATCTCCTCACAACCATTTGCTTCAAAGTCACATTAAAAATGAGAACATGCTTGATCAATCAACGATATACACACATCAAATTCGTACGTCATGCAAGCAGAAACTTAAAATTTTTGATTTTGCTTCAATCACCGTCGGTGTGACACATACAAACACATTTTCACTAATACCACCAAAATGCAGTTCAATCATTTTGACCGTGTATATCCCGCTTAACTTTTTATCGATTAAAAAACAACACAAAAATGGTTGTCGTTAAGATAACAACAACAACTGACTTTAACAATAGTGAATATCGTTTAAAAATTTTACTGAATACCAAAATCGATAATTTTATAGTTTTCTTTTTTAACGATTCAATTATCGTTAAAATAAGTTACTGAATCGCGCTACTGATTGACAAAACAAAGAAAAGCAATTTTTTTTTGCCATTTTTATTCTTTGCCGCTCAACTAAAAATTAGAATAACTTCTATTCCTGAGTTGCGCCGCTTAGACGCTCAGAAATGCCGCTCATTGCGTGGCCACTTCAGTAGTATTTCATGTTTTAATTTTTTCCGCTCACCGCTCTACCGCTCGCCGCTTTGCCGCTCATTGCGTGGCTTCGGCCTAAGTATCATGGTAAAAATTTTAAAGCAGAAATTTATTGACGTTAAGCCTTCTTAGTGCGGCATTTCTATTTTCCTAAAACGACTTGGAACCAAAGCTGGGGAAGTACTAGGTTCCTCACTTTCCTGATCAATGGACTAACGAGGTTCCCTGGCTGAGATATGGGACGAACGAGGTCCTCTTCTCTTTGGGCGGGTAGACGAACTAGGTCCCCATTACAAACACTTAACATAGCTGTCCTCTTTTTGGGCGGAAGAACGAGGTCTCGAACACGGTTTATGAAGCAGCGTGTGATGTATATATACGTAGCGCTTTCACTTCCCAGTACTCTCACAGGTGCGCCAGGTGTGGTAATGGCTGAGACATCCCGCACTATATTTTTAAATTGATACCAGTTGCATCCGTTCTTGGTAATCAACCTGGAGTAACTCTTTGCAAAAGCGAAAGGGGTGGTCACTCAGATATATTCTAGCGCGACGACCTTCAGAATATTTTCTAGCGGAGACCAATATACCATAAACAAATAATGTAAATTTTAAGAATTATTCGACCTTTGAAATTGAATTGAAATTCCATAAACGAATAATTAGTAGATATAGTAGACCCTAATACGTCGCAAGAGCTACAAGCGTCATATCTGGTCTTATAACCAAGCCACCCTCTGTTCTTAACTCTACGTCTCTAACATGGCCATCTTTACCTTTGTGCAATTTGATAACTCGGTCTGGTAGCCATGCATTCGTTGAGTTTTTTGGTATTTTTGTTTTATCAACAAAACAATAATATAAATAGTCAAGAGATTTAAAAATCAGTAAAATATTCTATCAAAACAAGAATATAAATACTTAAGAGATTTAAAAATCAGTCCCCAGCACTAATCAAGACTTGATATTCCGACTAAATATCAAAAAATAAAAATTAATTTTCCTAAATTTGTTATTGTATCAAATGAAAAAATGAATATCAAAAGTAAAAAATTTAAAAAATTCAATCAGAATATCTGATATGAAAGAACTTCATCAGAGACCAAAAGGCATCTTTTTGGAAAACTTTCTAAATTTTGTCCACAATAATTTTAAATATCCTCTGATTACTCAAAAAATTAGTAATATTACACAACTTTCTATTTCCAAAAAAGTTATTCTTTTAAAGCTCTGGATCTAAATTTTACAGTTTCAGCTTTAATCAAATTGCACAGAACTATCGCTCTCGATTACAATACTGTAAGCTATTACTTTTCACAATGGCATATTTTCCAATGAAATTATACCTTTACAGCTCTACTTTTCGACCGCAAAATTTTAATAATTTCCTCTCACAAAAGCTCACAGAAAAAACACAAATTTGTTCAAAAAATATACAGCCTATTTTTGTACACACTGCTGCCTAAAGAGACAAAACACACACTCATTGATCTATGCAATTTTTATTCTCTGGTTTGTATGGTGGTTGTTGATGGAGTTCTTGTTTTCGTATTTAATAAATTTCTTTCTACGTTTGATAAAACACGAAAAAATATTTAAAAAAATCACAATAATAAAATTAAAAACCAAAGCAACAAAGTGAACCATGTACTTGATGAAATCTGAAGGCCTAGTTAGCCACACGTTGTTAAAATGTATGCGTACCGTATATGTAACTTTGGCATTTAGTGCAATTATAGAACGTAAAAAACGAACCAACATGTTGCTGCGTAAAACTAACCAGACTTTATCAGCTGTTCACAAATGTCACGTACAAACGTAGGAAAAATCTATTTTCAACAGATTGGGAGGTTCCGGTTACGTGAAAGTTGAGTTCGGTAACTGCTCTAAATGCTTTTCATGTAACAGAAAAAACAGCTGACACAGTTGGTTATGGTTACGTGTAGCTAACTAGGCCTTAAGTCTCCAGTTGAAGTTCTCTAGATTTTACTTAAGGTGCTATTACACGACGTGTTTTCGACATATGTACTGTCAAATTTTCACACTGCAAATGATGTACACATCGTGTGATACATATGAAACATTGCATATGTACAATACATGTGGAAAGTCACATGTATATTTTTCAATTAGAACATGTTTTATTTTGACATGACAAAACATATGAAAATACAACACTTAATATTAAAATAAAAATAAGTTGTTTAATATTAATTAACAATAAAAAATATATAACTTTGTTTCTAACAATTAATTTTGTAGATTAAAAAATAAAGAAATCAGCTGTTGTTTACATTTAGAGGTTATGTCATACGAAAATATTTATGCAAATTTTACAATTAGAAAAAATTTCCTTTGCAAGTTTTGAAATTTTCGGAAAGTTGTAATATTTGTTTTACGTTTTCTTGGGCAGCTCTATGCGCTTTGTTGTGTTCAGAACCAACAATTTCTCTCTGTTCATTAAGTACCAAAATTTAGTACCCGGAAACTGTCTAAGTCATGTTGCAAGGATGCCAAACTTGGGAGAGCGCAGTATATTGCATATACCACATTTGGGTTAACTGCATCCCGGTGTGTTTCAAAGAGTTCGTTATTTTCAATAAATTGGATATTGTCTTCTTTTCTTTCCGAAAATTACAAAGGCAAGCAATGAGGCTTGTTCAGCCTCTTCAATAACGCTCCACCGTTCGAGTTTCGCATTTGGGTTTCGGTCTGAAAAGGCGGGGTTTTTAAAGCCCAAACTATTGCCAAAAGGTCTCTCTCTCTCATTCGTAGCATAATCACATTTCGGAGTCTTTTAATGTTCTAGAAATAAATTGCATCGATTTGCCATCTTGGGATAAGACTGCACCTAGACACAATGATGAAGCATCTGTCGTTAAATCTGGGTAATTAAGCATAACGTCTTCCGAAGTCAATATTTCCTTTAGTTTACTGAAACCAAGCAATCGACTTTCGTTAAGTATTATAACCTTTTTTTGAGCGGCTTGCACTAAAAAAGATCTTAATTGAAACAGGTTAGAAGGTGGAACGAATATAAATTCCGTCGACACCTCGAAACCATGACATTCCACACTAGTCCTAAAAAATTTTGACTTTTCGACGGAAACGCACATACTACATATATGTGTTTTCTATAGCTTCATGAGAACACCATTAACATTAATAAAGTGGTCATCTTCTAATTTCGAAAAAATTCACATCGTCGACATAAAAGCGGCATGATTTTCATATTTGTTCCATAAGAATGTCATCGATGGCCCTCTGAAACATACTTGGAGCATTTTTCAGCCCAGAAGGTAGTCTGCAGAATTAAGACTTCCCGTTGTTAACCGAAAAAGCAGTTTTCGCTCTATCTCTTTCTGCGAGTTCAATTTGATGAAAACCAGGGTAGTAAAATATTTAGCATTTCCCAAGTTTGATAGAATTACCGACATATTCGGGATACGATATTAGTCCTTAATCGTAATTTCGTTAAGCTTTCGGAAATCCACCATTCGTTTCTTCCTGTTTCCTGATTCGTCCACGTTTGTCTTGTCTACGACCCAAATTGGGTTATTATAGGGTGACCTGGATGTTCGAATAATGTGGTCTGCCAGAAGTTGTCTAATCTCCTCGTTTACAAAGTCCGTTTACATAGCCTCATCGGTTTGTGTCCGGATCGTAGCATGTTTGTGTTATACGGTAGTGTTCCTTTTTTTTGGTCTGAAAAACTTCTTTGTTATTGTTAATAATATTCTTAAATTTGGTTCTAACAGACCCTGCACATTTTTCCCATCTACTATAATATGGTTCACATCTTTGCACCTCTCCGAGCCAGACTCGTAATTAATTGTCCCGTTTTTCAGGTCAATGTTGGCACTAACCTTTTTAAGAAAGTCTAACCCCACAATTGCATCAAATGTTGAAAGATTCTCTAGCACAAAAAAGTTGAATTTTTCCCAAAAAAATTTACGACACATTTTTTATTTATGTCATTCTTTCCGTGAATCGAGTGAACTGTAAAGGGATTATCGGTATCTTTGATACCTTTAACTTGTTTTCATGGCCTAATATAATTTTTCGATGTACCGCTGTCTATTAATATTTTCACTGCCTCCCCAGCAAGAACCCGTTCTATGAATGATAGCTGGGATCATGTCCTAAAAAATTAATATTTTAAAGATCATTATCGATAGCATCGCCAGCTGTGATGGAATATTTTTCCACCTCATTTGTCACATGGTCCCGTTTGTCGGTCCAACCTGGTTGTTTTTTGTGGGTTGAAAATATTGGTTTCGACCGCTCTTGTACTGTCTGAACATTGAAGACGATGGATCAATATCCGTTGGTACTGGAATATCCTGTCCTTTGACTTGGCCCGGATGTCTTTGAGGGTATGGGTATGAGTTTTTCTCGTTCAGTTGATTATTATTGGGAAATTTTCTAGTATCCTTTGCACTGTGAGCATCAATTCTATTTTTCTCGTCGATTCTGTTAGCAAAGGTGGTTGCAAAAACATATCGCTCGTGGTTGGATTCAAGTTCCTGTGCGAGTGCGAACGCTGTTGGTAGGTCCGCAGGTCGTGACGAGAATAAGATATCGCATAGAGATTTTCTTAAACCTGAAATAAAAGTACGGAGAGCATCCTTTCTATACTTATCATTAAGCACATATACGACATCACTGTCGTACGTCATCAATGTCTTATTCGTCAACAATGTAAGTTTTCGTTCGACACTATCATAAAAATCCAAAACCGACCTATTACCCTGCCTAAGCGTGCTTAACTCCTGCTCTATTTAATATATTGGTCGTTTATCCGCATATGTAAAGTCCAAGCGAGCAATAATCACCCCTATTATGAATGTCGTCGTCGACACAAGTCACGTCGATGGCACAATAATGGTATTACAGTAGTCAATATTGACACATATCGATATCTATTGAGCGCCACTTAGTACTAAAAAATGCGACATTGAGTCGGCGTTGTGTTAAGTGACTCTGTTTTTGTCGACACAATCTTTGACAACAACTCAAACAAAATATTCTGCCGTTAGACTAAATTAAAAATTTAAGATGAAAAAAAAAATAAAAATAACAACTGCTAAGCAGTTTGCTTTATTAATCGCGGAACTTGAAAGCAAACCAGCTTTAGCAAAAGGGTTCCAATTTTCAATTTCAATTCAATTATATATTCTTCCTTTATTTACATATTTTAACAAATTTGATATTTACATATGAGATGTTATCTTTACATATAGATATTGCAACAAATAATATATAAGATCCAAAGATATTATATAGTTTTTGTTAACGCCACTCCCAAAATCCCCATGATTTTAAGATCTGGCAACACTTAATTTTAGTTATAGATAAAAATTCTAATTCGGAATTATGTATAATATTTAACGAAACAAACGAAATGTCAAGACGCGTCCCTGAGCCTTCGCCATTTTATTCTGAATTACATAACTTACAAGTTGGCTCATACGCTGTGTGCAGGAAGTTTTTAATTTAAAATTTAGGAAAAGTTTCTAGTGGTTTCCATACCAAAAAGTAGGTACCACATACATATCATTAAAAATATTTTTCAATTCCTAATTATTTTATTTTACTCAGGAATTTTAATATAAATACATTGATTGAATAAATTGAATATTTTATGAAATCTTGTATTTTATTCAAAATCCAAGTGGAAGTCACTAGCGAAAGCGGCCGCCGTGCCTTGTTAACATTTTAAAATTCTTTTTGCCGTCTACATCGCCTCTTCCTAGTTCACCTTTAGAGTCAACAACCTTGCCAATCTCGCAGTAAGTACAAAATGGATTTATCAGATTCAGAGGGCCAACATCAACAAAATGATCACACTTGTTTACTATGTCCAAATCCTCCTGACAAACATATGACAACTTGCATTGAATGCCAGAGACAATGCCATTTAAGTTGTGCAAATGTCACGAATGACATAACCTACAAGTGTCCACAATGTTCTGCCATAAGGCCAAATTCACCTGCACCAAGTGCCAAAAGTCGGTGTTCTGCTCGATCTTGCCTATCACAATCGCGTAGAATTCAATTACAACTTCAGCGACTAGAAGAAGAACGAGCACTCAATTTTGAATCCAATCGCGAATATTTAAACAAAAAATATCAGCTTCTAGAAGAAGCTGAAGAAACGGACACTTCGTCCAACAATTCTCCGTCAGTCCAGAACTGGCTTCGAGAAATTCCTGATCAACAAAATTTATCAGAACAACCTGATCGACAAACTGTGGTCAACACAAACGATAAAAGCACAGATCAACAGGCATCCATTTTGCCTGAAGCAACTGTTTATTGTGCTATGCCTTCACGGCAAATAAACTCCCAAGGCACAAATAAAACAACCATTTGCAATAATAAAACCCAATTACGACAGGAACACAATGTTTGTATTCCGCCACCGGTCCCAACTACTACCATAAATTCTTACACAGTTCCAAATTGTACTATACACACAACCACCTCTAGTGGTTATCACCAACAAATGTGGCCAATTCAAACTGACGTCAATCAGCTTCCACCACGAGCTTCTACTTACCCGAACAACTCTTCATCTCAACCACCCACACTTAATTATAACACGAATTATTCAGATAATGTTCCACAAGCATTTATTCAAAATGTACCAATTTCATCTACTATAAATATTCCACCATACTTACCAACGAATGCACCTTTCTATGAAGCTGTAAATTTCGAACCTCCTCGCAGACTGCTACAAAGCCACATAAATGCTAGACAATCCGTTCCGAAAGATTTACCTGTATTTTCTGGCTATCCAGAAGAATGGCCAGCATTTTATTCCACGTACGAATGGTCGACCGCTACATGCGGCTTCACAAATGCAGAGAACTTGATTTGTCTGCAAAAAGCCTTAAAAGGTGATGCCTTTCATAGCGTCCATCAAATGTTGGTTCATCCTTCAAATGTACCTGGGGTAATTCAGGTACTCCGCTTGCTATATGGCCAACCTGAGAAAATAGTTAATTCAATTAAAAATAAAATACAAACATCACCAACTGTTGATGAAAATAATTTAAGAACTCTTACCTGTTTCGCCATAAATGTCCGCAATCTTATCTCTACTATAAACGCCAGTAATTTGTGTGACGAATTAAACAATTCATCACTTCTTTTTGATTTGACACAGAAACTCCCCCCATCGTATCAAATGCAATGGGCGAATCAAAAAATGCAATTGATAAACCAAAACAAAAAACCCAATTTGGCAGAATTTGACAAATGGATCTTTAACCTTGGCATCACTGCAAGCAGTATAACAGTTACCCACTGTTCGAATAAAATAAACAAAGAAAAAACAAACATAAATAAAAAAGCATATGTGTATTCTCATGACGAACATAAATGTTTTGTTTGTAACAACAATTGTAAAGCAGTGGCTAGTTGTCAAAAATTTCTCTCTCTAGATCGTGGTGAGAAATGGAATGTGTTGAGAAAACACAAACTATGTAAGTTTTGTTTGTGTAAACACAAATTCGACTGTCAACGAAAAAAGAAATGCGGAAAGGAAGGTTGCGAATATTTTCACCACCCGTCATTACATCGATATTCTGAGCAGTCAAATTATAAAAAAAAACAGCGAAATGTCACATTCAAATATAAACAACACACAAGACGTTGTAAAAGAAAGTATAAACAACCACAATGTAAATATCAAAGATATTTTGTTTAAAATAATTCCAATTAAAATATACGGAAAAAATGAGACTCTGGATGCATTTGCCTTTATTGATGAAGGATCGTCAATTAGTTTAATAGACGAATCATTGGCAAAGCAGCTAGAAATAAATGGAATATCTAACCCATTGTGTCTGCGGTGGATTGGAGGTATCAAAAGAAACGAAAACAGTTCACAAAAACTAACAATTGATATTTCAGGTGTAAATAAAAAGCATGTGACCATCAACGTTTCTACAGTAAAATCTTTAAATTTACCGACGCAGTCATTAGACTATAAAACGCTGTCGCAACGTTACAGCCACCTTCAAAACTTGCCTGTACAAAGCTACACAGATGCTGTGCCAAAAATATTGATCGGGTTAAATAATTTCGATCTTGGAATTTCAAGTAAAATCCGTGAGGGATCTCCACATGAGGCTGTAGCTGTTTGTACAAAACTTGGATGGTTGGTGTATGGCACTGTTGCGGAAAACAAAAATACATGTAAGCATTTCAATTTTCATATATGTGATTGCTCTAAGGCCGATAATGAGTTAGATGAGTTGGTAAGAAGTTTTTATGCCCTTGATAGTGTAGGAATTAGCATGAAAACCCCTATTATACCAAACGTAAACATAATGGTCATTTCGAGGTTCCATTGTTATGGAAATTTGATTCAATTCAGTTTCCGGATACATACGACATGGCCCTGAAAAGGCTTTTATGCCTGGAAAGAAAGTTGCTTCAAAATGTTGAACTTTTAAATATTTTTAAAGACACAATTTCTAAATATTCCTCGAAGGGATACATACGTAAATTAAACAATAATGAAATTGTCCGAGTTGATGGGAAAATATGGTATCTTCCAATTTTCGCTGTTTTTAATAAGAACAAACCCGGTAAAACGCGAGTCGTTTGGGATGCAGCGGCAAAGTCAAATGGATTATCGTTGAATTCATTTCTTTTGAAAGGTCCTGACTATTTGGCGTCGTTACCATCAATTATTTTTAAATTCCGTCAAAAATCTATTGCCATATGTGGAGACATTGAGGAGATGTTCCATCAAATTTATATAAGGCCTGAAGATCGTGACGTACAGCGGTTTCTGTGGCGTGAATGCATGCAAGATAATGCTCCTGATGTCTACGTAATGGACGTAATGATATTTGGTGCCACATGTGCTCCAAGCATTTCTCAGTATATAAAAAATTTAAATGCCACTCAATTCGAGAATGATTTTCCAATAGCAGCAAAGTCAATTAAAGAAAACCATTATGTAGACGATCTTCTTGATTCCGTCAATACTCCGCAAGAGGCTACACAACTTATTTCTGATGTATCTTATGTTCATCGTCAGGCCGGGTTTAATATACGAAACTGGATTTCGAACGACAAGGTAGTAATGAAATCTCTTCCGACCACCGATTCAAAAGGGATTAAGTGCTTGAATTCAAAAGAACAAAAACAAGTAGAAAAGGTTCTCGGTGTATTTTGGGAACATCAAGGGGATATGATAACGTTTAAAATATCAACGTGGCTAATGGAAAGCGATATTTTTTCGGGCATGAGAACACCAACCAAACGAGAAGTCCTCAGATTAGTAATGTCAATTTACGACCCCCTTGGTCTTATCGGACATATAATAATGTATGTGAAAATACTTATGCAAGAAGTCTGGCGATCGAAAATTGAGTGGGATGAAAAGATTTCACCTGAAATAAAAATAAAATGGACCCAATGGGTCAATATTTTACCTGATATACAAAACATAAAAATTCCTCGATGCTATTTGAAATGTTTTGAAAATTACAATGACATCGAAGTTCAACTGCATACCTTTGTGGACGCTAGTAAAGATGGATATGCAGCAATGTGCTATTTCAGACTGAAAAAAGATAAAAGACATCGTTTGTTCTCTTATTGGATCAAAAACCAGAGTTGCACCTATAAAGATTACATCTGTTCCACGGCTTGAACTTATGGCTGCCCTAATAGGAGCCCGTTTTGCTAAATATATTATGGAAAATCATGAAATTAAAATTTTTAAAAAATATTATTGGTCCGATTCAAAAACTGTACTAAGCTGGATAAATTCTGATCACCGAAAGTATCATCAGTTTGTTGCTTTCAGAATCACAGAAATTCTGGAATTATCTTCAATAAAAGACTGGAAATGGGTTCCAAGCAAGCAAAATGTGGCTGATGATGCTACAAAATGGTCGAAATTTCCTAACATTTCAGAATCGAGTCGGTGGTTGACAGGCCCGGATTTTTTGTTCTTACCTGAAGAAGATTGGCCTCAAACAGAAGCTCAACATGAGGGTACAGAAGAAGAACGTGTTTACCATTCCTTTAGAATTACAAAATCAGAGATAATATTTAATGTTTTCAGATTTTCAAAATGGACACGTCTTGTAAGAACTGCAGCATATGTTCTACGTTTTGTTCAGAATTGTCGCAATGCTGATAAACAAACCGGCGAGTTAACTCAAGAGGAGTTATTAAAGGCTGAACATATTTTATTTATGCAATCTCAAGCTGAAAACTATTTTACAGAAATTGCGTATCTGAAGTCCAACCAAGTCATATCTAAATCTAGCGATATCTATAATAAATCACCATACTTAGAGGATGGAATTTTACGAGTGGAATGTAGAATTGATTTCGCAGATGTACCAATGGAACGAAAACGTCCCATAATTTTACCTAGAAAAAATTATATAACCAAATTGATTTTGTTATATTACCACGAGAAATTCTATCATATGAATCACGAGACTGCTATTAATGAAATCAGACAGAAATTTTCTATTTCGCGACTTCGTGCAACATTTTAATCGATTATTAGTCTGTGCCAAATGTGTAAAATTCGGAAAGCTGTTCCCCAAAATCCACAGATGGCAAGATTGCCTCGCGCTCGTGTCGCATCATTTGCGGCACCATTTACGTTCACTGGAATTGACTTTTTTGGGCCCATCCTGGTCACTGTGAACCGACATAAAGAGAAACGCTATGGTTGTATGTTCACTTGTTTGACTGTAAGAGCGGTTCATATCGAGGTTGCACATTCCCTGACTACAAGCTCCTGCATTTTAGCGATTCGCAATTTCATGGCTAGGAGGGGAATTCCTCACGAATTCTTCAGCGACAACGGGACGAATTTCGTCGGTGCAGAGAGAGAGCTGCGCGAGTCCATAACAGAAGTTGATAAAAATGAGTTGGTGAAAACATTTACAACTGCGACAACAAGATGGAATTTTAACCCACCGGCTTCACCTCATATGGGAGGTGCGTGGGAGCGTTTGATACGCTCCATTAAAACTATTTTGTATAAAATTATGCCGTCAAGGTCTCCTTCTGATGAACTTTTACTAAGTATGCTGTTAGAGGTAGAAAATATAATTAATTCGAGGCCGCTTGCATACGTTCCTGTGGATGAAGATACTGCAGAAGCTTTAACACCAAATCACTTTCTGGTGGGAAATTCTAGTGGACTGAAGCCGATGTCAGTATGCAGCGATAGTGGCATATTGTTAAAACAAAACTGGTTAGTTTCTCAACAATATGCGAATATATTTTGGAAGAAATGGCTGGCGGAATATTTACCGTCATTAACTTGTAGGTCTAAATGGCACGAACGAACAAAACCATTATGTCATGGGGACCTAGTGATCATTGTTGACTCTTCTCTTCCCCGCAACGTCTGGCTGCGTGGTAAAGTCTTGGAGACTAGATTGGCAAGTGACGGACAGGTACGATGTGCAAAAGTACTGACTCAACATGGAATTCTAGAGAGGCCTGCGGCGAAGCTGGCGATTTTGGATGTTGCTCCTGAGCGAGAGTCTGACGGCGAAGAAGCTTCTTGCCATACTGCGGGGGGAATGTTAACGCCACTCCCAAAATCCCCATGATTTTAAGATCTGGCAACACTTAATTTTAGTTATAGATAAAAATTCTAATTCGGAATTATGTATAATATTTAACGAAACAAACGAAATGTCAAGATGCGTCCCTGAGCCTTCGCCATTTTATTCTGAATTACATAACTTACAAGTTGGCTCATACGCTGTGTGCAGGAAGTTTTTAATTTAAAATTTAGGAAAAGTTTCTAGTGGTTTCCATACCAAAAAGTAGGTACCACATACATATCATTAAAAATATTTTTCAATTCCTAATTATTTTATTTTACTCAGGAATTTTAATATAAATACATTGATTGAATAAATTGAATATTTTATGAAATCTTGTATTTTATTCAAAATCCAAGTGGAAGTCACTAGCGAAAGCGGCCGCCGTGCCTTGTTAACAGTTTTTATTTTATTTTTTTAATGATTTTTTAAAGGAAAATGCGAGGAAAAAACCTTTATATGATTTAATATATTCAAATACTATCTGAAAATGTTTATATGCTTATAGGAGGTTTATTAGTAATAATAGACCTCTATAAGCATATAATTTTCAATTTGGTGATTTCTTTTTTAATTTTACGTTATTTCTATTGTAAGGACCCAATTTTGTACGGACCAAAATTGGCCACACAAACGAGCTCCAGAGCCACACAAACGAGCTCCAGAGGAGGTAAGGCATAGGGGCGAATTACATTCGCGAAACACGTTTGGTGAAATCCATTCACCAAGCATAGGGCATGAATTACATTCATGCAAGCACAGGCGGTGAATTACATTCACTTAAACATAGGCGGTGAATTACATTCACCAAGCACAGGGCGTGAATTACATTCACCAAGCATAGGGCATGAATTACATTCATGCAAGCACAGGCGGTGAATTACATTCACTTAAACATAGGCGGTGAATTACATTCACCAAGCACAGGGCGTGATTTACATTCACCAAGCATAGGGCATGAATTACATTCATGCAAGCACAGGCGGTGAATTACATTCACTTAAACATAGGCGGTGAATTACATTCACCGGGCACAGGGCATGAATTACGTTCACCCAAAAACAGGCATAAGAAGCAGATAACACAGACCAAAGACGACAAAAGAAAACCACACACAAACAGAACCCGAAATATCAAACATAGAGAGCGCCCCGAACATACAACGGATGGTGGGTTCCTACATGGTTTGAAGTCGAACCTGCGTAATGAAACAATATTCAACACCAACCTTACCAATTTACCAACCCTACAGCGAAGAGGGACACTCACACATCAGACAAAAATACTCTCAACACACAACCAACGAGTTGGTCAACGTCTGGCGTATGGTGCCAGTTCTCTCTTTGGTTTGATGCTCTCTCGCGGTTATGCCGAACCGGTTAAGGTTGATCAGCAAGACGACAAGCAGGGCAACCAGTGAGAGTTTGTAGTAGCTACAAAACGACATGGTTGTGAGAGATCAGCGTATAAAAGGAGCCGTCAACAAGGCAGCGAGGTCTTTTTTCGCCAGCAGTTCAAGTGGCAAGAAGCACACAGGAAGCAGACATCGGCGCAAGTACGAAGAAGAAAAACCGGTAAGAGAAATAAAACTTTGCAATTTTTTTCAAGGTAAGGGAATTGGTGTTAGTACCAATTCACTAGCATAGGGGCGAATTACATTCGTCCAAGGTTGGATTACATCCAACAGAGTAGGCCTAGGCAAGGTAGCATAGGAGCTGGATTACATCCAACTCAGGTCAGGGGCGAATTACATTCGTCCAATGCTGGATTACATCCAGCCAACGTAGCAGGCAGTCTTTAGCACATTCAGGGTGCTGAATTACATTCAGCGGAAGAGTAGGGGCGAATTACATTCGCCCATTGAGAGGAGGATTACAACCTACCCAGTCAGGAGTATAGGGTCGCTAGGCTAGGGGCCCCGAAACCCTCGACACCAACAACGGCACAACCTCGAAAACAGCGCCCACGATACCAGCGGTAGCAACAACCCCGACACCAGTCCATCGGCATAGCTTCGCCAACGGCGAACACCAGCACCCGCTACAGCATCGAGAACAATCTCAAGTATTAACAGCATTAAAGTGTGATTGAACTATTAAGAGAAATCAATAAAAATAATTAAATAGAGTGAAGTGAAGTGTTTCGTTAATTCTAGAAATTTAGTGAAAGGACCTTGGGGACAGCTGAGCTATCCCAGCTTCGAACCCGGAACAACCGGAGGTTCTTTACATTTGGCGCCCGAGCTAAGACACTTCACTTCGCACCGAGAAACGAAACGAAGTCAAGAAGGAAGACAGAGGGAGAGTAATTGTCCGAACCAATTGGATATACTCGCTCCGCAGAGAGGCGCTTGTACAAGTTCTGGCAGAGTTCGGCCTAGAGGTAAGCGGCACAGTAGAAGAGCTACGCCGAAAACTAGCTGCGTTCATCACCCAAGGCGAACCTCGTGAAAACTTTAAGCTCTACGTCATCGCGATGCAAAATATGATGCGGCAGGCGGCCTACACCAACGAGCAGCAGCTAGAAAGAATATTCCGAAACGCTCATGTAGATTATCAGATGTACATACGAAGACGTGACTTTAGCAACCTGGATGAGTTGGTAAGAATGGCGGAAGAATTTGAATGTCTCAAGGCCAACCACCCCGAAGTGAGCCGAGACCACCGGGACAACCGTCCACAGGCCCCTCGGTGAGGTGAACACACGCGACAGGTAATCCAGGCAGAAGGTCCGTCGACCATCAACCCGAGGACAGCATGTAGACGATGTGGCGAAGATGGCCACATGTACAAAACCTGTAGGAACCTGAGCATTCTTTTCTGTTGGGAGTGCGGACAACGCAACATACGGACCCGAGAATGCTGCCGAAGAAGTTCGGGAAACAACGGGGGACCGCGCCAACAGCAAGGGCAAGCAGCGGGCCGCAACCAACAGCCCTTGCCCCAGTAAACGTTTTTCGCGAGACAGAGACTCGGCTGTTGGCACGCATAAAGATTGGCACACAACAGCGAGAGGCGACCATCGACACTGGCGCATCAAAAAGTTACATAAGCGAAAGATTATCGAAGGAGTTGGGAGATGAAGGTGAGGTGGTACAGTTAAACCAGACGATCAGCATGGCAAACGGGTCAACAGTTGATCTAAGAGAAGCAAGGCGAGTGACGGTGAGCTTGGGCAGAAGTAGCTGCAAGCTAGAGGTGGGAGTGATGCCTGAAATGCTAGACGACGCTCTGCTTGGCCTCGACTTCTTGCGAGCCGTAGAGCTCGAAATACGCTGTGGTGACCAGTCAGTGCAGCTCAAAACCCCGGCCCAACGCGCAATGGCAGTGACAGATATGCCAAAGAAAATTGAGACGGTGACAACTGAGCAAGAGAAGATAGCGCAGTTCCTAGCTGAAGAGTTGAGCCAGTTCGAAGGCGTAGAAGGGCCGACGCCGCTAGCCAAGCACAAAATTTGCCTCAAGGATGACAGACCGGTACGACAAAGGTATACACAAAGAAACCCCGAGATGCAACGACGAATTAATGAAGAGGTCGACGAGCTATTGAAAAATGGGTGCATAGAGCCATCAAAGAGTCCCTATAGTGCCCCAATTGTGATGGCTCCGAAGAAGAATGGCACCTGGCGGCTTTGTATTGACTACCGACTATTGAACGCTCGAACTATTGCTGATTCCTACCCCCTACCCCGCATCAACCATATCTTGGATCGGCTGCGAAACGCGAGATTTATTAGCAGCATCGATCTCAAGAACGGGTATTGGCAAATACCGATGGCAGAGGACAGTAAGGAGTACACCGCATTTACGGTTGCTGGAAAAGGTTTGTTCCAGTGGAAGGTGATGCCATTCGGTCTCACTTCAGCCCCAGCCACTTTCCAAAGAACTTTAGACCGAGTGATTGGAACAGAAATGGAACCACACGCGTTCGCCTATCTGGACGATATTGTAGTTTTGGGAAGTTCGCTAGAGGAGCACATGACCAACCTGAAAGAGGTATTTCGAAGGCTACGGGAGGCCCGGTTGAAAATTAATCAAGCGAAGTGCAAATTCTTTGAGAAGGAGATACGATACCTGGGTCATGTGGTGAACGAGCAGGGTATCCACACCGACTCCGAGAAGATTGCAGCCATCCGGGAGTTAAAGCCACCACAAAATGTTCGTGAGCTGCGAAGGTGTCTGGGCGTGGCTTCGTGGTACAGATGTTTTGTTCCGGACTTCTCCAAAATTGTTCACCCTTTGACGTCATTGCTGAAGAAAGGTAAGCACTTCCGATGGAGCAACGAGCAGTACGAGGCGTTTGAAGAGCTGAAAAAACATCTGACTGAAGCCCCGGTACTGGCCTGCCCCGATTTCACGCAGAAGTTCACCTTGCAGACAGATGCGTGTGATTATGGCTTGGGTGCAGTGTTAACACAAGAGCTCGACGGACAGGAGAGGGTAATAGCTTATGCCAGCCGAAAATTGAACCAGGCCGAAAAGAACTACTCCCCGACAGAAAAGGAGTGTCTGGCCATCGTGCGGGCGATCAGGAAGTTACGACCGTACCTCGAAGGGTACCAGTTTACCGTGGTGACAGACCATTTGGCGCTGAAGTGGCTCAACTCGATTGAGTGGCAAGAAGGGCGCTAGAACTCCAGCAGTACAGCTTTGATGTGCAATATCGCAGGGGTAAGTTAAATGTCGTAGCCGACGCTCTTTCTAGGCACCCCGTAGACGTATGTCAAGCTGTACAAGATGAATCCCAAAAGTGCAGATGGTGGAAGAAAAGATGCGAAGAAGTGGCTCAGTTTCCAGAGAAGTTCCCCGACTACTCCATGATAAACGGACAGCTGTACCGCCATATTTCAACAAGAGATGACGACGAGGAGTGCGCGCCATGGAAATTATGTGTTCCAGGACACCAACGTAGGCGCGTGTTAGAAGAAAACCACGATGCCCCAACGGCTGGCCATTTGGGCATCCGGAAAACAGTGGCAAGGGTGACCAACAGGTATTATTGGCCAGGAATGTTCCGGGAGGTGAAGGAATATGTGAGAAACTGTAAGACATGCCAAGAGTATAAGCCCAGTCAACAACTTCCGGCCGGCCGCATGCTGACAACAATTGCAGAAGAACCATGGGCCGTAGTGTGTGCCGACTTTGTGGGACCGTTGCCACGCTCCAAACACGGCAATAACATGCTTTTGGTGCTCACCGACAAGTTTTCGAAGTGGGCAGAGTTGGTGCCACTACGCCGAGCAACCGGGGAAACCCTCCGCCGAGCATTTCGAGAAAGAATTCTCGCGAACTATGGGGTGCCAAAGGTCATGATAATAGACAATGGAGCACAGTTTACATGCAAGAAGTTTAGAAGCTACCTACAGAGTCTAGGGGTGTGGCATCAACTCACTGCACCGTATACCCCACAGGAGAACCCAACAGAGAGGGTCAACCGAACAGTGAAGACGATGATCTCCCAGTATGCTGGGACCAATCAAAAGACATGGGACGAAATGCTGCCAGAAATCCAGCTGGCGTTGAATACAGCCAAGGCAGACTCTACCCAATACAGCCCAGCATTTTTAATACAAGGTCGAGAACCTCGCCACCCAACTGCTTTGTACGACGAGGTCACGGAAGGCAGTGGGAATACGAGCCAAAACATAGATTCAAAAATCAAGATGATGAAGGAGGTTTTTGTAATAGTGCGCATGAATATGCAGAAGGCAGCCAAAGATCAAGCTAGATACTACAACCTTAGGCGCAGGCAGTGGAAACCCAACATTGGTGAGCAGGTTTTAGTCAAAGAACACCATTTATCCAACGCTGCAGATGGCTTCGCTGCAAAATTAGCACCCAAGTTTGGAGGGCCGTTTATTGTAGATCGCCTCGTGTCGCCTGTAATTGTGGAGTTACGCCAGAAAGGCCACAGCAAAATTCGCACTGCCCACATCAGTGATCTTAAGTGTTTCCGCGGCCATATGGATCCAGAAACTGAATAAATAACACTAATAATAATAATAATAACAATAATTAAAATAATAATAATAAAAATAATAATAATAAAAATAATAATAATAATAATAATAATAATAATAATAATAATAATAATAATAATAAGAATAAGAATAATAATAATAATAATAATAATAATAATAATAATAATAATAATAATAATAATAATAATAATAATAATAATAATAATAATAATAATAATAATAATAATAATAATAATAATAATAATAATAATAATAATAATAATAATAATAATAATAATAATAATAATAATAATAATAATAATAATAATAATAATAATAATAATAATAATAATAATAATAATAATAATAATAATAATAATAATAATAATAATAATAATAATAATAATAATAATAATAATAATAATAATAATAATAATAATAATAATAATAATAATAATAATAATAATAATAATAATAATAATAATAATAATAATAATAATAATAATAATAATAATAATAATAATAATAATAATAATAATAATAATAATAATAATAATAATAATAATAATAATAATAATAATAATAATAATAATAATAATAATAATAATAATAATAATAATAATAATAATAATAATAATAATAATAATAATAATAATAATAATAATAATAATAATAATAATAATAATAATAATAATAATAATAATAATAATAATAATAATAATAATAATAATAATAATAATAATAATAATAATAATAATAATAATAATAATAATAATAATAATAATAATAATAATAATAATAATAATAATAATAATAATAATAATAATAATAATAATATTAATAATAATAATAATAATAATAATAATAATAATAATAATAATAATAATAATAATAATAATAATAATAATAATAATAATAATAATAATAATAATAATAATAATAATAATAATAATAATAATAATAATAATAATAATAATAATAATAATAATAATAATAATAATAATAATAATAATAATAATAATAATAATAATAATAATAATAATAATAATAATAATAATAATAATAATAATAATAATAATAATAATAATAATAATAATAATAATAATAATAATAATAATAATAATAATAATAATAATAATAATAATAATAATAATAATAATAATAATAATAATAATAATAATAATAATAATAATAATAATAATAATAATAATAATAATAATAATAATAATAATAATAATAACAATAATAATAATAATAATAATAATAATAATAATAATAATAATAATAATAATAATAATAATAATAATAATAATAATAATAATAATAATAATAATAATAATAATAATAATAATAATAATAATAATAATAATAATAATAATAATAATAATAATAATAATAATAATAATAATAATAATAATAATAATAATAATAATAATAATAATAATAATAATAATAATAATAATAATAATAATAATAATAATAATAATAATAATAATAATAATAATAATAATAATAATAATAATAATAATAATAATAATAATAATAATAATAATAATAATAATAATAATAATAATAATAATAATAATAATAATAATAATAATAATAATAATAATATAATAATAATAATAATAATAATAATAATAATAATAATAATAATAATAATAATAATAATAATAATAATAATAATAATAATAATAATAATAATAATAATAATAATAATAATAATAATAATAATAATAATAATAATAATAATAATAATAATAATAATAATAATAATAATAATAATAATAATAATAATAATAATAATAATAATAATAATAATAATAATAATAATAATAATAATTAATAATAATAATAATAATAATAATAATAATAATAATAATAATAATAATAATAATAATAATAATAATAATAATAATAATAATAATAATAATAATAATAATAATAATAATAATAATAATAATAATAATAATAATAATAATAATAATAATAATAATAATAATAATAATAATAATAATAATAATAATAATAATAATAATAATAATAATAATAATAATAATAATAATAATAATAATAATAATAATAATAATAATAATAATAATAATAATAATAATAATAATAATAATAATAATAATAATAATAATAATAATAATAATAATAATAATAATAATAATAATAATAATAATAATAATAATAATAATAATAATAATAATAATAATAATAATAATAATAATAATAATAATAATAATAATAATAATAATAATAATAATAATAATAATAATAATAATAATAATAATAATAATAATAATAATAATAATAATAATAATAATAATAATAATAATAATAATAATAATAATAATAATAATAATAATAATAATAATAATAATAATAATAATAATAATAATAATAATAATAATAATAATAATAATAATAATAATAATAATAATAATAATAATAATAATAATAATAATAATAATAATAATAATAATAATAATAATAATAATAATAATAATAATAATAATAATAATAATAATAATAATAATAATAATAATAATAATAATAATAATAATAATAATAATAATAATAATAATAATAATAATAATAATAATAATAATAATAATAATAATAATAATAATAATAATAATAATAATAATAATAATAATAATAATAATAATAATAATAATAATAATAATAACAATAATAATAATAACAATAATAACAATGATAATAATAACAATAATGATAATAATAACAATAATGATAATAATAACAATAATGATAATAATAACAATAATGATAATAATAACAATAATGATAATAATAACAATAATGATAATAATAATAATAATTATAATAACAATAACAATAATGATAACGATAATAATAACAATCATAATAAAACTGCCAAAATATATTTGTCGGGACACCCTAACGTCGCCTTAATACATGAAACATTGAAAACAACCACCAGAGTGAGTAATGCTGGCATACTAACCGACAACATAGTGACCACTCGCATTGAAATTAACAACAACGACAAGTACAGCTTGTTAACAACTATAATAAGTAAAATAAAATTAATAACCATAACAATAATAATAATAATATGAATAATAATAATAATAACAATAATAACAATGAAAATATTAATAATAATAATAATAATAACTATAATAACTATTATTATCAGAATAATAATAATGATAATAATAATAATAAAAATTTTAATAACGAGATTTTGTATTATATGGGACACACTAACGTTGTTTACTTCAAGTTCAACGCGAACAACAACACCAAACAATGAGTTAGGCGCACACGACAATCTTCACAACATCGAACAAAACTTGCATTGCAATCAACAACAACAGTATGGACAGTTTGTTAAACAAACGAAAACAAGAGCAGTTAGTTTGTAGCAACAAAAACTGAAGTAAGAATAGTTCTTACACAAGTTGATCGACTACACTAAGAAACTAAGCATACACAATCAGTAAACAAGTGGATTAACAAAGCCAGTGGAGTAGTAATGAAAAGGGGCAAACCATGGAAAATAAATAGAGTGGCCTAGAATAAATAGAATGAATTATAACAACGAAGACAGAAATAAAACCAATTTAACCAAATAAATTGAATTACACTAAATAAAATTAAATTAAAATTAAACCAAACAAATTAAAATCAATTAAAGTTAACCCAAATTACACTATACTAATTAATCACATAAATTAAACGAATACTAATTAACTAAATTAACTTAATCAAACTAAGGCCAAGCTGGATTATCCCCAGTAAAATGAACCAATAAATATTTAAATCAACACGTCTAAAATAAAGAATAAAATAAAAGAACTAAATATTAAATAAACGAACAGGTGAAAGAAACAGATAACAAATAATGACAAGGGAAAACATAAATATAATAGAAGTCATCTTTATACCTAATCGAGGACACGCTAATGTTGTTTTTCATGTTCGACACAAGCCACAACCACCACCAGTGATTATGCTTGTATACTAGCTTTACATCATACAACAACGACAATAGTTTAGGTAGCCTAAGTAAACTACATACCAAACTAGAACAACAATTAACGAATCAACGACAGCAGACCACGAGAGCGATCACAGTCATCACGCAAAATCAAAGGTATAAATAACATACAACTCACCAATTAATTTTATTCTTATCGTAGCAGCCAACGAACACGCAACACCATGAGACCAACATCAGCAGCTGAAGGCAATAATCCACGGGTGCCCATCGTACGGCTACGCCGAATGAGCCCAGAAGAGGTGGCAGCCCTCATCCCCGAAGACGTGATCTCAGTAGATGACAGCGACGAAGACTCCATGCCGAACGAGGCCTACGACCCCGACTACACACCCTCGGAGATTAGTTCCAGCCAGATCCCAACGTCGCAGTCCACGATAGAGTGGAACGCTCCAGCCGGAGAACGTGAAAATGAAGAGCCAATAACATCTTCCCAATCAACGGCCAGACATGACGACAGTGAGGCACGGTTATATATGGCCTGTCAAATGGACCGCTACATCCGCCAGCGAGGAAACATTGTACAATATACAATACAATATATAGCTAATCTGGGGATCACCTGGACCCTTTACGAGCCGGTCCCGACCCCGATCCATTGCTGGAGGAACCGGTTTCGCCGAAGCGATTGCGGCTAGAACCAACCCCCGAAGAGCCGCCGCCGGATCCCGAAGAGGCATACCCACTCGGTGGCATTGCAGGGGAGGACTTGTCAATAGAGGGCCTGGATGATGATGTGCTGTCCTTGGGAAATGTAAGTTGGTCCAGCCTAGAACAAATCATACAACAAGTAATGGGGGACATCCCGACAGCAGTGCCAA
Organism: Cordilura impudica; assembly: GCA_963682025.1. Taxonomy (NCBI): domain Eukaryota; kingdom Metazoa; phylum Arthropoda; class Insecta; order Diptera; family Scathophagidae; genus Cordilura; species Cordilura impudica. Next base: position 159,159,265 of record OY821519.1, read on the forward strand.
CAGCCGCAGAAGCCACGACAGGAGGAGGTCGGCCAGATCCGGGCTTAACGAATGAAGGGGTCTTGGCGAGGGACGGCATACCCGAGGAGCTCGAGGCTGAGATCCAGAACGCGTTAAAATCAAAACGTAAGATGCTCTTCCGCCGTGATATCGCGGGAACCAGCTATCGGGTGCGGGTATCGGCCTTTAGCGACGTGTCCATCCGCCTTCTTCCCGTAAGACCCAATTTTGTACGGACCAAAATTGGCCAAACAAACGAGGTCCAGAGGAGGTAAGGCATAGGGGCGAATTACATTCGCCAAACACGTTTGGTGAAATCCATTCACCAAGCATAGGGCATGAATTACATTCATGCAAGCACAGGCGGTGAATTACATTCACTTAAACATAGGCGGTGAATTACATTCACCAAGCACAGGGCGTGAATTACATTCACCAAGCATAGGGCATGAATTACATTCATGCAAGCACAGGCGCACTGTGTTGCGGCTAGTGGAAAAGTAACTTTTTTCCGATTATTTTTTTCAGTGTTTTTAATGATGCAATTTTGTCACAGACATTCCAAGTAAACAAAAAACACATAAGGCTTATTTTTATGTTGGCCCGTTGATTTTGAATTGATTTTAGAAGTCAAATATACAAAATTTTCACGAAAAGAGGGGATTTCAGGGCTGTATTCAAAATGATCTCATTTGATTTTGGTGACAGATATTTTGATTCGGAAAAAAAATCTGCCTTCGGACAAGTATCTTCTGTAAAAAAAAGGAATGTTGTTTGAGACATTTTCATATGCACCTTTTTTAGAGCGAAACCCCGACTAAAGGTCCATTTTTCCTTTAAATTTGGGTTAGGTAAGCAATATCTAAAAAGTCCCAGTTCCAAACCACTACAGAAATGTTACATAATTTGTTTTCAACGAACTGTGAAAAAATCAGCAGCCGATACCAGCCCTCCTGGGAGTTATAGCGATTTTAGTATATCACTCTCAGTATTTATTCCATAGAAATAGAACGGAAATTCTCGGAATCACTTATTGAATAATTTAATCATATTGGTTTTTGGGTGACTTTCCGTCATCGCCATCTTCAGTGTTTTCTTTTTTGTCACTAATTAGTCCGCATGTGTGTCCGTCTTTATATAGTGTTTTCTTTTAGCTTGTGGTGGTACCTTTCTCTCTCTCTGTTGTTTTACTATTTTATTCTCTCTCTTTCGCTCTCTCTCTCTCCCCCTTTGTTTTTACGTCTAGGTAGGTATTGTATTGGTATTGGTATTGTTTTTATTTTGTGGTTTCCCTTCATTTACTACATTTAATTGCTTTCTGATGCGTTTTTCATATAAGTGTTTTAATGGTTCGAATATTACATCAGAATATATAATTATAATTTTGACAGTCAAGAATTATGGAATACATTAAAATTTCCTATCAGGAACTGCATGAGTTGATGCAACAGAGTAAAACTAGAAACGTGGAGGATGTTTTGGAATTGCTTGATCATGAGCATGGAGTGAAAAGTAGTTTAATATTTCCAAACATAAAAGATAAATTGAAAAAGTTTGTCAATAAGTACAATACACGTCTTCAAAAGTTTAACAGGATGTATGAACGGCTTGGAGCTACGGACTGGATTCAAGAGGCTATATTGAAGTTGGAAATCATCCAAGTACTTCAAAACGAAAACCCGAACCTAAGGAATTTACATTATGCTGTGAGAAAACAAAGAAGAAAAGAAGTATGGAACTAATGGAAACAGAAGAGGTTTCTGCAGATTTAATTAAATACACAGCTGAAGAATTGAGAAAAGAGGAAGAAGGGGATACAAAGGCAGCTTTGGCTTTCTTCATGGACATGAAACTCAGCGTTTATCAGTGGCAAAAGTTAAAAGAATATCATGAAAAATACAATTACTTTCCTAGTTACAGAAAACTTTTAGAGGAGAAAAAGAAATGTTATCCAGAGGATGTCGAGGTAACTGAAAAGTCTGCTTCAGTCAAACTACAATCTCTTTTGGATCACACCGCGAATAGAATACTGGAATCCAAATCAATTGACCAGCTTCAAGCATATGCAGAGAAAGAAATGTTATTGATTAGCAAATGGGGTATGGATGGATCTTCAGGCCATAGCCAGTATATACAAAACTTTACTGACAATACAGCAACTGATAGTAGCTTGTTCAGTATATCTATGGTTCCTTTAGTTCTTTCATGCAATAAAGAACAAGTATGGGAGAATCCAACACCATCATCAACCAGATATTGCAGACCAATCAAGTTTGAATATGCTAAGGAGACTGTAGAGTATACAAAGCAACAGGACGATCTCATGAAAGAACAAATAAATAGTATACACGAAACGATTATCAACATAAGCGGATTACAATTTAAAGTAGAACATAAAGTGGAGGAAACAATGGTTGATGGAAAAGTCTGTAATTCTTTATCTCATAACAAGTGTGCAGCAACGTGTTACATTTGCCACGCAAAGCCCAGTGAAATGAATCAGTTGAACAAAATTGTTAAAAGGACACCCAATCAGGAAGCTTATAGATTTGGATTATCAACATTACATTGTAGAATCAGATTTATGGAAACCCTACTGAACATTGCTTATCAAATCACTGTGCGCAAGGCAGGGGAAACAAAGAGAACTAAGTTCAGTGAAGATGAGAAGATTATTAGAGATCAAAGAAAAAATGAAGTTCAACAAAATCTGAAAGATCAGCTCCAAATAACTGTTGATGTTGTGAAACAAGGAAGTGGAACAACTAATGACGGTAACACAGCAAGGAAATTCTTTAGTGATCCTGAGGAAACCGCTCTGGCCACAGGAGTAGATACCGAACTTATAAGAAGGTTTTCTACTGTTCTTCAAGCTATAACTTCTGGATATAAGATAGACTGCGATAAGTTCTCTAAGTACGGAATAGAAACGGCTGCTCTCTATGTAAAGAAATATTCGTGGCATTATATGCCACCAACTGTCCACAAGGTTCTTATTCATGGAGCTGAAATAATTCGTTCATTTTTGGTCCCCATTGGCCAACTATCAGAAGAAGCATTGGAAGCAGGAAACAAGGACTTCAGAAACACAAGTCTTTACCATGCGAGGAAAACATCAAGAAAAGACAATTGTGAAGACATATTACATTATCTGCTCGCCAATTCTGATCCCGCAATCACAAGTAGGAGAATACTGAAGGAGAAGAAACACCTGGAATTATCAGAGGAAGCAATGAACTTATTGGTAGATGACTGATAATTTGTAATTTTTCTGTAGAATGCAATAAGATATGCCTGTGTTATAAAATAGTATCTTCAAATTTTTTTTTTATTCTACATCTATTCTAGCACTCCACAAAAATGAGCATAACTCTCTTAAAACTGAAGCTATTGACTTCAAACCGGTATCAAATTAAAGCTTTTATTGCCACCTTTCAAATAAGAAATGAAATAGATTTTGGTTTTATATAAAATTTCAGAGTTTTTCAACAAATATCGAAAAATCATGAAAATTTGACGTTTATAATTCTTGTTCGGACCACCCTATAGTTTATTTAAAAAACTAATCATAGGGTATTTATCAGAAATAAAAGAACAATTAAAATAAATTTTTTTTTGTAAATTTTTCGAACAATTTTTTTTTTTTGACTTTTGTTGAAAATTTGACCCAACAATTTTTTTCGGTGTACATTTTTTTTTTCACTCATTCTGTTTGGGATTTCATTCTGACCAATCTGTAGAAGTTTCTCATCGATACAATTAAAATTACAGTTTAGGCAATATGATTTCCAAAAAATTCCGGTTTTGCAATACTGTGAGGCGGTGAATTACATTCACTTAAACATAGGCGGTGAATTATACTCACCAAGCACAGGGCGTGAATTACATTCACCAAGCATAGGGCATGAATTACATTCATGGAAGCACAGGCGGTGAATTACATTCACTTAAACATAGGCGGTGAATTACATTCACCGGGCACAGGGCATGAATTACGTTCACCCAAAAACAGGCATAAGAAGCAGCTAACACAGACCAAAGACGACAAAAGAAAACCACACACAAACAGAACCCGAAATATCAAACATAGAGAGCGCCCCGAACATACAACGGATGGTGGGTTCCTACATGGTTTGATGTCGAACCTGCGTAATGAAACAATATTCAACACCAACCTTACCAATTTACCAACCCTACAGCGAAGAGGGACACTCACACATCAGACAAAAATACTCTCAACACACAACCAACGAGTTGGTCAACGTCTGGCGTATGGTGCCAGTTCTCTCTTTGGTTTGATGCTCTCTCGCGGTTATGCCGAACCGGTTAAGGTTGATCAGCAAGACGACAAGCAGGGCAACCAGTGAGAGTTTGTAGTAGCTACAGAACGACATGGTTGTGAGAGATCAGCGTATAAAAGGAGCCGTCAACAAGGCAGCGAGGTCTTTTTTCGCCAGCAGCTCAAGTGGCAAGAAGCACACAGGAAGCACACATCGGCGCAAGTACGAAGAAGAAAAACCGGTAAGAGAAATAAAACTTTGCAATTTTTTTCAAGGTAAGGGAATTGGTGTTAGTACCAATTCACTAGCATAGGGGCGAATTACATTCGTCCAAGGTTGGATTACATCCAACAGAGTAGGCCTAGGCAAGGTAGCATAGGAGCTGGATTACATCCAACTCAGGTCAGGGGCGAATTACATTCGTCCAATGCTGGATTACATCCAGCCAACGTAGCAGGCAGTCTTTAGCACATTCAGGGTGCTGAATTACATTCAGCGGAAGAGTAGGGGCGAATTACATTCGCCCATTGAGAGGAGGATTACAACCTACCCAGTCAGGAGTATAGGGTCGCTAGGCTAGGGGCCCCGAAACCCTCGACACCAACAACGGCACAACCTCGAAAACAGCGCCCACGATACCAGCGGTAGCAACAACCCCGACACCAGTCCATCGGCATAGCTTCGCCAACGGCGAACACCAGCACCCGCTACAGCAACGAGAACAATCTCAAGTATTAACAGCATTAAAGTGTGATTGAACTATTAAGAGAAATCAATAAAAATAATTAAATAGAGTGAAGTGAAGTGTTTCGTTAATTCTAGAAATTTAGTGAAAGGACCTTGGGGACAGCTGAGCTATCCCAGCTTCGAACCCGGAACAACCGGAGGTTCCTTACACTATACATTCTCTTAGCAGTGGGTAAGAGGAATTTTCAATTTTGGCAAAGTAATTGTTATTAATCCTTGATATGAAATCGATTTTTTCATAACCGGTTTCTTCATGAAGAAGATTTGTAGGATACCTCCAGGGCTTTTTATATATCATTTTAAGACATTTGTTTTGTATAATTTGTAAGCGTTTTAGGTGACAGTCACTCCAAATAGGACACGCGTATGTTAATATTGGCCTTATAACACTTTTGAAGAGTAGATTTTTGTTTTGGTGGTTTAGAAATGACCTTCTATTTAGTAGTGGCCATAATGCTTTAAATGATTTTATAGCTTTTTGGCACGTAGCCATAATATGTTGTTTAAATGTAAGCTTTTTGTCCAAGACAACTCCGAGATATTTGACATCGTTAAGTACATTTATGGTATTATTCCCAATAAGAAGATGACGTCTTGGCAGTATTTTAGGAGATTTGTTGAATGGAAAAATTATTGCTTGGGTCTTTTTTGGATTAATTTTGATTTTCCATTTGTGGAAATATTTACTGCAATTTACAAGTCTTGTAAGTTTGTTTGAAGAAATTAACGCAGTATCATCTGCGTAATAAGCAATTTTCATATATTTTGGGACTTTAAAATCGGAGTATATATCGAGTAAAGCAATTGCGACAAGACTGATCCTTGAGGTAACCCTGAAGTAATGGTTTTTGGAGTTGATGTTTCATTATTAATCGCAACTTTAAAGCTTCTGCGTGAATGAAATCTGAATTAAGTTTACATACATATTTTGGTATATTTGTATCAAGAAGTTTAAATAAGAGGCCATTATCTAACAATATTACACCCGTTGAACGTTTATTGTTTTTATTGGTGATTATTTTATTTTTAGTTCTGTTTATTTGGTGAGTAGTGCTATGTCCTTTTTTAAATCCAAATTGTTCTTTAGCAACAATAGAATTGGTCGTTACAAATTCACTAAGACGAGAATGTAGAATTTTTTCAAATATTTTACCAAAGTTACTTAATAGACTGATAGGTCTGTAGCTGTTTGGGTTATTTTTTGGCTTGCTAGGTTTGTTAATAGCTATAACCTTAGCATTTTTGAAATGGTTTGGGAAATAGTTGAGTTTGATGCAGCTGTTAAATATTATAACCAGTAATTTTAGAGCTTTGAGTGGTAGTTTCTTTAAGAGCAGGTTGGGAACATTGTCAAAACCAGAGGATTTTGAGGGTTTTATTGATGATACAATATTCATTACCTCTTCAAGAGATGTATAAATTGCAGATTCAGAACTGGGATTTTCCTTCTTAAAATTATTTACTGTTGTATTTATTAGTGTATCTGCCGAGTGGTTATAGTTCGAAGTGAGGTTATTTGCTTGGACAAAAGTATTTGCCAGGACTTCAGCCTTGTCCTTATCAGATGTTATTTTTGTATTTCCAACTTTGAAGTGAGCGATTTGATTTTTTCCTTTTCCTCGCAAATTCCTGCTTATTTTCCAAAATGATTTATCACCTGGTTTTAAATTGGATAATAATTTCTTATTGCGCTCCGAAATAATACTTTTATCAATCATGTTACTTAGAAACTTAGTACATTGATTATAAAAAGTTTGCTCGGCTATATTTGAAGATCGTTGGCTTTTTCTTTTAAAGCTTCTTCTTAGTTTTATATATTTCACAGTACTTTCTGGTAATGTGTAATTATTTTGTTGAGTTATTTTAGGTGTGGACACATCCATTGCTTCGAAAACTACATTTATAAATTTTTGGATTTCCTGATCAATTACTGCCTTGGTATTGTATATATCGGAATATAACGTGATTTTATTGCCTAAAAAATTCATATAAATGTTCCAGTTGGTGGCACTATAATCATAGTAATTGAGGTCAACCTGCAAGGCCATTGACCTTTTAAGTGTACATATAATGGGGCGATGGTCTGATGGTATTTCGTAATCCATTGTTTTTACGTCTATATTTAAAGCAGAGTTGCTTAAAATAATATCAACTGTGGATGCTTCGCGATTGTGTTGATGGGGGAATAGGATTGGACTATTAGGATAGTGAATACAAAAATTGCTTGATTGCTGTAGGTTGTTGAGTGCGATTCCTGCAGTATTATTTGAACGACAATTCCATGAACAATGTTTGGCATTTAGGTCACCAAAAACTATATATTCTTTGGTGGAAGGTGTTAGGTTCAACATATCAGAACAGAAGTTATGGGTATATCTTGGTGAATATAACGAAGATACAACAATAGGTCTATTATTTATAATAACTTTAATTGAGATGTTTTCGATTGATGAGGTGTTTGATATAAAGAGGTTTTTATGTGCGACATATTTATGAATTAACAGAGCTACTCCTCCTCCTCTAGCATCTGTTCTGTCACTTCTATATAAATAATAATTTTTAAAATAAGGTCTATGATTTTCTGAAAAAAATGTTTCATTCAAAGACGCTATTTTAATATTTTCTCGTTCGATTAGTATCTCAAAATGTTTTAATTTAGAAAAGTTTGAAATGCCATTAGCATTCAAGTGAAGCATTTTGAATTCGTTTAAATTATTAGTATAATCCATGGGCGTATTTTACCATTGACATTACAACTTTGATTTGTTGTACTTTTGAAGTGCACCTATGCAAATCATCCATAGCTGTAGTGAAAATATCAAAAAGCTCATCAATGCTAAATAAATCGTTTTGTTTTCAGCTGGTTAGCATATGTAGCTTTGCTGTTATTATTGACGTTATTGTTACAATTTGTGTTGTTGCTACTTAAATTTGGGAAATCAACCTTTGATTGAAATGAAATATTTTGTTGTTGCCTGCTGTTGTTATGACTTTTGGAAGTTACTCTTGTTCTAGTTTCCAAATAGAGAGAACGTAACGGACAGTTAATGTCGTTTGCAGAATGATCAGTTCTCTCTTTTCCATGTTTTTTGCAATTAAAGCATGTAAAAACAGCTGGTCTTTTTTCATTTGTGTTAAACGGACACACACTTGTATGATGTTGTTCTGCACATATCATACACGCAGCACTTCGATGGCAATGTTCACCGCCATGGCCAAACATTAAGCAGTTCCAGCATTGAGTTGGTTTATTTCTGGATCTAGAATTGTATTTTTTCCAAGAAATTATGATATTGGAAATTGTCCTTACATTTTTTAAGGCAGTTGGGTTAAAATTTTTACGAACAAATTGAACTTTGTAAACAGCAGTGTTGTTCGAACTGAATTGGTGACTATTTCAGCCACCGAAGAAGGGGATAGGTTGTGGTTTTTAACTCTTCGGTGATGTCCTCAGAGTTTATGCGGGGTAAACCATGTAGAAAGGTTGTATATAACCTGTTATCTTTGGAGCCATACGAATGAAACTCCATTTTACTCTCTTTAAGAATTTGCTTGTAGCATTCGTACAATTCTTTAGTTGGGGCAAAAATTTTGGTACCAATTTTAGTACGTTTGAAAATACAATCTTTACCAAGTAGTTTTCGTATTTCTGCAAATGAGGCGTTGGCTTCTACAACTATAGGTGGAGGTTTGTGTTGTTTAATATCATTAATATTTGATGCAGGACTTACGTCCATATCATTGAGGCCAGCAAGCAGGCTAAATCTGTTGCTGGAAGTTGACGCGATGTTCGTGTTAACAAAACCCGGAGGAAGTTTTGTCATCTTCTTGTTCGCAAGGAGCTTTCTTTTAGATGAAGATTTTGCCCCTCGGGCCATCGCTAAATTTTTATTCCTGTTTTAAGCTGAATTGACTACCACGTGAGTTCAAATGAGATCAAGAATAGGCAACTGCAAAAACAAAAATATACACTTGTTGTTAATTTTAAATAGTTGTACTCTAAGCGCTTTAATTATTTACACGACCGTTCGTAAAGAGAATTAGATTCGAACTGGCAAAAGGATTCCATCGAAGTTCAACTCCTAATAATTTTAAGTAAGACTGGAAGGTGATAACGTCAAAATTGAATTCTAATGGACCACCACACAGAGATAGTGATAGTTGGCAAAAGGTAAGCTATAAAAATAATTTTAAAGATTACATTTATAAATGCCAAATATATGTTTAGGTGTGGAGAGATTTTAAATGCAAGGTAAAAAGGAAATTAGTGCAGAACAAGGCTGAAGTGAATGCAACTGGCGGTGGCAGATATAAGCAATTAACGCTTTCGCCTTTGGAAGAAGCCGCTGCTAGTTTAATGCAGTTTGAAAAACAATTAAACCCTGAAGGTGTAGACCAAGCTGTTCAATCGGCTCATGAAATTTTAGCAGATGTTATTGAGCTGGGCCAGACAGTTTTGGAGGACGACGAAAACTTGCCATCAACTTCGTCAAATGCAATTCGCATACAAGAAGAAGCGTCTTGTAATACAAGGAAAAGGAAAGAAACCCGTAAGGATAATGATCGAAAGGAATTATTAGAAAAACACAATGCCATGCAAAATGAATATTTTAAGAAAATCTCTAACACAATGTTAGAAATTAAAAATGTTTTAAAGGAAACAAACCGGTACCAGCGCAAACTGTGGGAGGTTGAAGAAAAAAAAATTAAAATGATGGAAATGCGACACAAGAGAGAAGAACAGCATTTCGAAGCTGAAGTTAAGCTAAAAGATATATAAATTGAATTAAAAAAAGAGAATTAGAAGTTCTTAAGAAGCAAAGCATTGATTAACCTGTGCTTTGTTTATATGTTGTGCCTTAAGTTTTTATTTATTGTTATTATTGAATTTTTGTTTTGTTTTAATTAGTTTTTAAGGACCCTTTATAAAAAAATTAAAATGTAAAAAATGAACTGATTTTGAATTACAAAAAACTATACTTTATTTGTTCTCTTATTGCTGCAGCTTCGTTATCATGCAAATTTTCTGAGCCTGTTTCAAAATTATCATGGGTATCTTCATAATTATTTATTGGTGTGTCATAACTTTCAATCAAACTTTAATATGCCATACAAATATTGTGCAAGGCAGCACAAACGTTGATGACTTTGGTTGCTTTAGCAGGCCGATAATGGAGTTGAGGAGCACCTAGCAAACAACGGAAACGATTTTTAAGTACACCAATCGTCCTTTCACCTTTCCCTTTTTACTGTTGAAAATTGCTTTACCACTTCTTTCCGCAGCAGACCGATAAGGCGTCATTAAATAGGGCTCAAGAGGATAATCAGCATCACCTATATCAAAATTTGTTTTATTTCAAACCAAATTTTATAAAAAATTTTAATGTTACCTAAAAGCCATAAATTTCTCTCACTAGCATCGTAGCGTTGACGTAAAACTTGTCTTGCTGAACGAATGTTCCGAATAAGAGAATCATGAGATGACCCTGCATACCGAGCATCTACAAATCTAATTCTCATCTTGTGATCGCAAATCTGAAATTCAAGTAATGAAAATTAGTGTTTATAATAAAAACGATTTTATGATTTTATCTTACAATCATTGCACTTAAACTAAAAAATCCTTTTCTATTGTAATTAGCTCCCTGTTCTTCCTTACTAGGAGCCGAAATCTTTATGTGCGTTCCATCCACGCAGCTAATTACACCAGGAAATCCCGTTTTCTCAAAAATTTCAATTTTGATTCGGCCTTCTCTTCTTCTGTCATTTCAAAATTAATAAACAGTGGGCAGATGACTCTTTCCAATACATCGAGTGTCTCCTCTAAAATTATAGACACGGTGGGTTGTGACAACCCTATACTGAAATCATTCCCAACACTTAATTGGTAAGAGCCTTGTGCCAAGAATCGCAATGTTGTTGCCAGCTTTAATGTATTGCATATGAATGTGGATCTTACTCCAGTCTTCATTGACGGCTCTATTTTTTCCAAAACTAATTTAAATGCCGTTTTATTCAGTCGGAAATATTCAACAAATCTGTAGTAAACAATAATATTTTAACACTTTTCCGACTTAAACACAAGTTCATAGCAAACTTACTTGTTATCCGGCAAAGTGAAAATGTCCGACCTTTGCCTTATTACCTTTCTTTCAAGCCTAAGGCATTGCTTGCTTTCCTCATCATTGGAACTTTCACTCGAATCCGACATAAAGAACATTTTTCCATACAATAAAAAAATTAAACTGCTGTCAAATGCTTGTATATAGGGATGACATTTATTTCTTTTAAATTATCGATAAAACGTCGACATCAACACAACACTTTTACATAATACCAATTTAGCGTAGAGGTGATGTCGACGTCGACTCAATGTGACAACGACTTCAAAGTGACGACAACGACTTACATAATAGGGGTGAATAGCTCGAAAATTTAGCACTGCATCAAATGAGGCCAGAACGGCCTCAAAATTCTCATTATAGGCATTATGTGCTGCCTGTCTCCAGGAGACATGTTGTTCTCATTTACCGTCGAACTCCGGTAATGACATTACTAAGTCCCTAAATTCTTCTACGTTCACTCTACCAATATCTGAACTAGCTATTTTCTCATTCAATTAATATTCTCTGTAAACCCCTTAAGCTGATGTTGTGTTGCCGTAACTACGGCCCTGTTAATCAGAGTTTGTACTTCTTCCTGTAACATCCTTTATCTATTTCCCGTAATAGAGAAAGCTGTCGAACAATTTCTCCAAATCATTCATAAATGAAAAATATAATAGTTCGATCTTTCGTAAAACCGTCAACACACTTTCACATTCAGCTCGATAGAAAAAGTCAAAACAGTGATAATAAAAACCGTTAAGGCACGATAACACTATTTTCAATCTTAATATTCTTTTTATTTTTTCTCTTTTGAAATCACTTCACGAAAAATTAAAACTTTACTCACATTCTTTTTTCTTTCTTAGTGTACATTCCACGTTTGACGTGGTGGTGTTTCTTCGTGGATGTTGGTGGTCTTTGTTGATATGGTGTGGCTGTTGTTTTATGTTTCTGATGAAATATTTGGCTCTATCTGTTTTCCGTTATGTTTAGTATTATTCGTTGGTTGTTTGTAGCAATTATTAGATGAATATTTCTGTGAAATATTTGGATCCTTATCTGGTTGGGCGCCAGTGATGAAATCTAAGTCCCCAGTGGGAAGTTCTCTAGATTTTACTTATTACAAGACTTGTCTTGTTGGGAAGTTCTTTCAAATAAATGAGCATTTGAGTATTTGTTCAGTTTGGGTCTTAAACTAAATTTATTTCTTACCACTAAGTTTGCGTTGACTACAAATTGCAATGCAAACATATAACTTAAACTAGTAATAATACCAGCGGAAGTCATGTCTCAAATTACGCAAATTAATAAAGAAGCAAAGGTTAAATATAAAATCAAAGTTGTCAATCTAAATTGGTGCGTGTCAACCATACAGAACAACAAAAACTAAAGTTAAATACAAACTAAATGTTGCTGATTAGGCAGATCTCAATCTAAATCAAAACAAAACACTGTGGCGAATTGAACTGACAGATGGTCCAAAGGTACACAACACGGTGTTTAGTATATTCGAAATACTTTTTTACTTCTTAATTACTCAATAATTTTTAAAGTATTTTCTTTAAAAATTTATTTGGAAATTATTTGAAGTAATACGAAAAAACATAAAAAGGACTTTACCTTAACTTTCAAGTTGTTTTATAGCAAATGCTTAACGTTCCACCAACCAAATCCGGTTCGATTGGATCAATAAATAATTCACGAAGAAATGTGGGTTGGTTTTCCAAGTTTTGTGGAACCAAAAATCAAGCTATACGGCTACCAAAAAATAGCAAAACAAAGCACACGTAAGTTAGTTTTTTTTTATATAAAAAATCAAAATAATTCAAAAGTACTTTCCTTTATTTTTTGCCTTTAAAGATGGCGGTGAATTTATACATACATATGTAATCACAAAAAACTTTAAATTTCCTTTCACATAAAAATGATCTGTATGGTTGAGGAGTCAAACAACGATTACCAAACGACTGCAATTTCGCATTTACAAAAAATAGATTTTACAACAAATTGGCAGGAAAATGCCACACAAAAAAACGTAAATTAATATAGCGCACTCTGCATGTGACAATCATTTTAGTCCGAAACCAGTTAAATACTCACCAGTTAAACGCTCACTACTCCAACTTATCCCCATTGTTTAATGGAATTCCTCAAGGGTCGCCTCTCTCTGTTGTTCCTGGCTTATATCTTATAACAAACTAAGTGAACACTTCATATCACTTAAACAATACAAATTTTGTGGTTACGCCGACGACTTTTACATAATTATAAAACTCGGAGGGAAAAGAATCAAACCATCAACATAGATTCGCTAACTAATCACATAAAGAGCTGATGCAACTGCTCAGGTGCCGAATTATCACTATCCAAATGTAAGCACGTACAACACACTTGTGGACAATTAAGTCATTTATACAGCAATACTTATCTTTTTCAACATAAAACAGTTTTAATTCAAATTTGAACAAAAACAATTTTTATTTATTTAGCTTAAATATCTAACAATTAATTTAAAAAAAAAATTAAAAAATTATTCAATGTAAATACTATTTTTTATACAAAGCTAATGTGTCTTATATTTTGTGTGGACATATACGAGTAATTAGGTTACCTGAAAAGAGATTGTTAACATTTGTTTAAATTGTTTTATTTTTAATTCGAACTATGTTGAACCTTAAATATTTTGTTTGGTATCCTTTTTGGAGGATTACTTCGGCATATCTGTTTGGCATTGTTTTAGCACAAACATTGTATAGATTATTCTGCAGGATATCTTTGTACACTTCCCCAGTCATTTTCCGATCGATTTTAACTAAGGGGCAATCCCAGACGACCATAATCCGATCTTCCGCTTGTGTCGTTTTGTATTGTTTATGTCTTTGCAAATTATCAGAATTCTTACATTTTTGATAAGCAATTCAGGCAACATTTTGGAAGCAATTCCAAACGATCCCCCTTTCAGCGGGAGTGGAGCTCTTATTTTTACCGATAATTTAACAGCAAAAGGTGCTAAAACGTTTTAAAAGACCAATAAAACCCTTTCGGTTTACATAAAGTCTTCTTAATACAAAGATTTACCTTCGATAATAAAAATGACTTAATTATTTCGCCACTTAACTTCGCCGATGTGTTAAGAAATCACTGATTGTTTATAGAACCAAAAATCAAATGCTAAAAAAAATTTATTTTCATATTTGGAAAAATGTTAATGAATCAACAAATAACGTACCATCATTTTTCATTTAGAAAAATATATTGCCTGAGTAACTTAATTGTATGAAGGAAAAAAAAATCATGTAGACCAAATATTTCCTCAGATTCTTTCACGATAGAAAATGTCTTTTCCCTAATAATGTTTAATAATAGGTAGAACTGGAACTACGATTTACAAATCACTACAAAAGATTTGACATGTAGATTGAGTTTAATAAAATGACTATCTAAAAAAAAAAAAAAAAATCAATTGCAATAAACTTTCTTTATTATTAGTATTAAAAGCTATGCTTTCATCTAAAATTTACTATGGTCTATACATAGTATATATGGTTTTGCATCCAAAACGTCATTCCAAAAAATCACAACTATTACAAATTCTACAATTAGAATCATCTTTAGCGCTTTTAGAACTAGACCAGCCCAAAACATGCTCTTCGAAGCTGGAATTGAACCTCTAGACATTAAAAGAAACGTAATCACATTCAGTTCATTACGAAATGTTCTCAATAGTATAGGTTCTCCTATATCTAATATATGCCTTATTAAGCTTTAATAAAATTCAAACATCTTTTTTTTCTCATTCATCTTTATTTATTGGATCTTCATATAGGTTTGTGAAGAAGTTATTCAAATCGTAAAACCAAAACTTAAATATTAAATCCAGCCAGTAACAGCCAAAATTTTATTTATTCTATATACATACGTATGTCATCTAATGATAAAAAAATTGTTTGTACATCATCGATTTTTCATCCTACGAATTCAGCAGTCTCCCTCCTTCTTAAGCGTTGGTGGATACTATTGTTGATTAAGTTCTTAAGCGTTGGTGGATACTATTGTTGATTAAGTTACGTGTTAGAGGATTCGGATTAGACTTTTCCAAATAGTTTGCACTATATCTAGCGATTTCCCATTTTACTGTGCAAATGTGAGTTTCTCACGTACCATGGTGCGCCTGCAATCATTCTCAAAATCTTGTTTTGACATATTTGTATTCTTTCTGTGTTTGAAACTGAGGCTGTTCCCCATAACTGAATACCATAGCACTAAATGGGTTTGAAAATCGAGTTATAAATCAAAAGCTTACAATCGAGACTTAACTTTGAGTTCCTGCCAATTAGCCATATGAATTGAACTAATTTCAATTTTATTTTTATTAATTTAGCGTCTATATGGTCTTACCAGGTAAGCCGGGAATCAAGATGTAGTCCGTGATATTTTACAGAGGAATGTTGAGGTATAGGTATAAGTCTCCCTTCTTAAGGTAAAAGTTACGTGGGTACACTTTTGCTATTTATTATATAGCTCTCCATTAGCTTTTTTTTATTCAGTGGTAATAATTAATTCTTTAAAACATTACACAATATATGCATCTTTACTTTTCAATAAAACCCACGAAGCCGTATGGCTTGTCTGTGAGTAGTTGGGAATATTAATGAAAATTATATAATTATTTGACACTCATTGTGAATTTATAAATTATTCTTTAATTAAATTTACTTATTGTGTTTAAAATATGTACTGGGATTTTGTTCATAATTGTTGGTGTTGTTATTTGTATGGTGTGTTTACTATAGTTTTTCCGGTATTTAATAGCTTTAAATCTTCATTCGGCTCTACGTCTTGTGTTTTGCTCATGATCAATAACTTCTAAAAATCTTGAGTCATTTAGAAATTGTTGTAAGTTTAATATTTCTAGGTTGTTTGCTTTGTTGTTCGTTGTAATGTTGTCACTGTTCTCATTGTTGGTGTTATTGACAATTATTTCGTTATTATAGTTATGGGTGATGTTATGGTTGTGGTTGTAAGTAAAGTTGGTGTTGGAAAAATTTATATTGGTGTTTTGGATGATATTGTTTCTATTGTTGGTGTGGTTATTAGTTGTGCGACGTTGGTTCTTCTGTAATATTCTAAGCAGTCTATCTTGCGTAATCTGTAGAGTTCTGCAGTATGTTGCATTTCCCCATGCTGTATGTAATGCCATGTCTAAAGTATGATTCTGCTAGAGAGGAATATGCCTGTCTCAGAACGCTAATTGTATATTATACAAGTTAATTTCATTTTCTGTTATATTTGTTACCACTAGTATTATAATGTTTAATTTGTTGATTATTTTGTGTAGTATTGTTAGAAGCGACATGAAACATGTGCGTAGTGAACGAATGAATATTCATGCATGCTAACGATATGGGATTACTTAGATGATTAACATCAATTACATTAAACCTATCTATAGTTAAATTTGTTGTATGATTCATTTATTTGTAAAAAAAAAAGAAGAAAAAAAAATGTGTATAATATTAATAGGCTAGCCGATTTTTTGTTACCGATGTAAGTTTCACAGTTTTACCCCGATTTTGACAAAAAAAAATTATTTTGAAAGGTATTTCTTTTTAGCTGTTACCCAGATTTATAGATTTTCATCGTCTGGAATATTTTTTTGGAGTTATGATCGTTTAAAGTTGCTACTAACACATAAATTTGTTAATGTGTTTGTGTTAACGTGTTGAGTTTGTTCTCTTCATTTAAAATGAGTTGAATTGTGAAGCATACCTTTAGGGTCTTTATTAAATGAAAAAATAAAATTTTCTAGGATTTGCACTCGAATTTCGAGTGCTGGAATCTGCTAGTTACAATAAAAAGGTTTTTATTTCTGATTTTGGATGTTTTGAAAAAATAAAAAAATAAATATTTGTTTATGTGATATTGTTCAATATCTGCAGAGTTTTTGATGATAATGGCTCTTGAATTTTCATTTGTCCGTGCAAATATGTTACTAATGTTGTACCAAACATATTTCCAATCTGTTTCTTTGGCCTTATTTTTTGCTGACCATAGTAGATGCCTATTATAGGGTGTAAGCTCATCTCTTTTTTTAAGACGATATGCATTTATGTCATTATCATTAATTTCTACATCTACCGATGCAGCAATATTTTTAACAACATCATTAGCCTGCAGTGTGTTCTCTGGTACGTTCTTTAGTTCGATATTTCTGTTTAGTATTTGCTGCTCTAACTTATGTATTTATGCGCATATCCATGTTGTTTCTTTGTTTTTCTCTTTCCTTCTCCTTTTTGTTTAGTTCAGTGACCTGGGCTACTAATGTTGATAATGTATTAGTTATCGTTGCTAGTGTTTTTTATATCTTCTTGCATGGTATTCACATTTGTTGCTATTTGGTCTACTGTGGTTTTTATTTGTTTCATGTTGGAGTTAAGCTTAGCGAGTATAATGATAATGACTCTTTAAAACGTTTACTCTGTTCATTCTTTTCCTCATCATCTTCTCTTTGTTGTTTCTGTTTTCCTTGATCATCATGATATAAGTAATTGGTATAGGTTATTGGGGGACTTAGAACGTTGAGTACACATTTTGCATATCTAATGCTGAGTACACACGATGGAACATAAACAGAAACATGCGAAAAAACATGTTTCCATTTTTTAATACAGACGATGGAACAAAAAACGAAACATCAGTTCTGTGTGTTTATTGAATATATTAGTACATACTAAACAAATATATGCGGAAGAAAATAAATTTTATATTCAGCTATAAAATTTTCAAATATTTATAAATTTTTATATTAGTTTATGAACTGAAAGGTAAATTGGAAAATATAACTTTAGACCAAAATGACATTATAGTTTCTTTTGACGTGGTATCATTGTTCACCAATATACCTATTCATTTAGCAATTAAAAACATACTTGGAAAATGGGACACATTATGCAATAACACCACAATACCTAAAAACCAATTCCTCAAACTCTTACAATTTTGCTTACCAGAAAACAATTATTTCACATACGACAAAAAATTTTACCATCAGACTTATGGTATGCCTATGGGGAACCCTCTATCTCCAACGATTGCGGATATCGTATTGGACTCGCTTTTGGACGAAGTTATCACTGACCTTAGAGAGAACAAAATACAAATAAAATTTTTAACTAAATATGTCGACGACCTGTTCGCAGTAATTGACAAATCAAATGAACATATAATAATAAAAACACTCAACACGTACCATTACAAACTTAAATTTACCATAGAAAAGGAAATTAATGGAGAATTACCATATTTAGATATGATGATAATACGAAAAGATCACAAACTCATCACCAATTGGTACACAAAACCGACATCTTCAGGCAGAATGATAAACTACAAGTCTACGCAACCCATGAAAATGAAAATTAATACAGCGACAAATTTTATTCAAAAAATAATAAATATTAGCAATAAACAATTTCAAAAAGACAACCTGGTTAAAATAAGAAAAATATTAACCATGAATAACTACCCATCTTCTTTACTTAATAATTTAATAAACAAAAATTTAAATGGCCGAAAGACGAAACATACGGAACAAAACCAAGAAAAAACTTTTTACAGTTTACCTTATATTTCCAAACTAACAGAAACAAAAACAATGAAAGACATGTTCAACAATGAAAAAGCAACCATAGCTCACAAATCAAACCAAACACTAAAGCAACATTTTACACGTAATAAAACCAAACAAGACATCCTAAACATTGACAACGTTGTATATGAAATTGCATGCCATGGAAATGAGAGGGAGAGGTGCAACAAAGTTTATGTTGGAACAACAAAAAGAATGTTAGGGACACGAATTGCTGAACATAAGGCGGACATAAACAAACATAGAGAAACCACAGCACTCGCTCAGCATGTGAAAGAATATAATCATATGGCTAATTTTGACTGGATAAAGAGAGGAGAATAAATAAACGATATACATTAGAAAGTTTACGCATACAACAGCGATTAGAATATGCCATGAACACAAGAGAGGATAAAGACGACACAAAGCTACAATATTCGGTTGCAATTACTTAGTATAATAGTTAAAGTTCTGTGATACTAGTGTTAAGATCAATTTGTGATATCTGTGTACTGTGTTGTCATCATTTATTTATTTTATTTATTTATTTACAATTTCTGTGTCGTGAAGTCCAGTTTTTTTAGATAAATAAGTGACTACAATTCGTAGGATGTAATATAGAATCGTAAGTTGATCAGGGATACTAACATTAATTTTCTTTTTCTAAAAATATTTTAAAAATTTGTTTTATATCTATTTTATTTTGTCGCCAAAATTTAAATAAAATTATACACTCCTGAAGAAGTCTGAAAAAAGCAGACGAAACGTTGGGTGAAAAATGGAAATAAATTGATCTTTTTATTTACACCAAATTTGACCATCATTAGCCCGTAAGGAAACTCCTTTTTACAACAATAATTCTACATTTAATGGTCACAAAAGAAAAATTTCATAAAACTACTCATTATTTATAAAATTCTTAAAATGTTCGTTATCTTAAATGTTAGTAGTTAGTAGTAAACATCGATACAGACGATGGAACATTCAGTTTGGAAACATAAAATATCAAAATAATTTGGTATTTGAGGAACCAAAATTGAAACATAAATTTGGACATGAAACATTGCTACACACGATGGAACATTAACAGAAACATTGGCATGTTTCCCTTAATGTTCCAGAAACATTGGCATGTTTCCCTTAATGTTCCATCGTGTGTACTCAGCATAATAATTTTTATTTTCTTTGACCACGTTTGCACATTCTTGTTCTTTTACAGATGAACAGGGGTAAAAATAATAAGGGAAAGTACATTTAGAGCATTTCAAGTATGTTTTTGGTTTTATGGCAAAGCTCCGATCATTGCGGAGAGTTTCGTGTTTGGGTGACCTTTAAATTTTTTTTTCTTTTATTTGTATTATGGATTTAATATATTTTTTGTAGAAACTCTTGTTTTTCGATAGTTTTTTCTTTTATTTATTTTTTTTCTATTATTTTAATATATAATATAATTTGAGATTTTTCTTTTTTCCTTATTTATGTAATGCAGTGAGTGTATATATTTTTTAATTATTTTATAAAAACTTTATGAGAGCATAAACAAAACACAACCGTTCACTTCGAGTCTCGTTAATATAACTTTATAGAGGAGTCCCTCGTGCAAAACTCGGTCGAGGGCTTGTGAGACGTCTATAAAAAGTGCCGAGCAGTACTTTTTCTCTTCAAAAGCTCTTCTTATGGCACTTACAATTCTGTGAACTTGCTCAGTGGTGCTGTGTTGATGTGCTGGAATGGCATTATTTTGATCTACGGATATTGTAAGTTTGTTTGCCAAAATTCTCTCGAATAATTTTGACAAGTTCAACAGTAAACTTGTTGATCTATACGAATTGACCTTTGTGTGATCTTTACCTGGTTTATGTATCATTGTAACAAGTGAAACTTTCCATTCTGGGGGAAAATGTTCAAGGAGTATTATAGCATTAAAAATAAACAGAATTATCCTTAATGCTATTCGGGGTAACTCCAAAAGCATTTTATTACTGATTCCATTGATCCCCGAAGCTTTTTTGGGGTTTAAATCAACAATAGCCTCTTCGACCTCCCTAATCTGAAATCTCTATGCTATGGAGTAACAGGTCGGAACTCATCAATAGAACTAGTGGTTATATTCGGATAAAATACTTTCTTTAGATGTTCCACAAACAGATCTCCTTTTTCTTTGTCAATTCTAGCCCATCCTCCACTTTCCGTTCTTAGAGGAAGCTTGCATACAACAGGTCATTTAAGATTGTTTGTACCACAAAGAGTAATCAGTTTTTTCTGCTGGATCCAGATTTTCAAGATATCTGTTAAATATAGCGTTTCTTTGTTTTTCAAGCGGTTTCCGTAGGTTTTTCGTGCGTTTTTTCAATTGTTGCTGAAGGAGATCTGTGCAGTTTCCACTCTCTTCGAACTCTTCTTTTTCACTTAATAGCCTTTCAACATCTACAGAAGAAGTTCTATATGGCCTAGTGTGACGAGGGGGTTTAGTAGCAAGTTGAGCAGCTAGTTTGAGATTTTGTTCGAAGTTAACAATCGGGAGTTCAATATCATCTGGTGTTCTTAGCGGGAAGCTTTCTGTGCAATGGGTACAAAGACACTTTTTGTATTTTAGCCAATCAATATTACTTGAAAGCGTTAAAACACCAGATGGGAACACAGTTTCGTGGGGGTTCCAAATAGTAACGGATGTGTGGTCAGAGGAGAGTTCCAATGTATTATATGATTTAATGAAAAAGACAACTTGCTCTTATGACGCATGTTTATTGAGTAAAACTTAATCTTAGGTATTATCAACTACTTATAATATATTTATGACAGAGTTGCCATAAAGGATTAATAATTTAATCCTACAACATCCTCCTTTTTTTAAATATGTATGTTAGCGCTGTATCCAAAATCCCAATGGTTTATTTTATTATGCTCAATCTGGCATAACCAAATATTAATTATTTTATTTACGATGAAAATTTTTTAGATTGTAACATTTGTAAAACTTAACGAACAATTTTACAATAGGGTTTGCTAAAGAACACGCGCGTTGTTTGCCGCTTTTTCATTCTGAATTGCATAACCTTCAAGTTGGCATTGCGCAGTGTTCGGGAGCAAAACTTATTTGCATTTAAATATTTTATACCAAAACGTCCTGGTGGTTTTCATACCAAAAAGAATTTTAATAGAAATACACATTGTCAAACAAACAATTTTAAGACCTTGTGTGTTTTATTCAAAATCCCCGTGGAAGTCATCAGAACGTACGGCTGGCGTGCCTTTTAACATTTTATAATTCTTTTTGGCTGCTTATTGGCTGATCTTGTTTGCGGTTTACATCAACCGGCTCCTTCGTCACCTTTGCGCCAACGAATTGCCAATCTCACAGTAAGTACAAAATGTCGGTACAAAATGTAGCGGGTCAACCACAAAATAAGCAATTTGGTCCCAATTTTTCACTTTGTCCCAATGCCCCTGACGATAAAATGGTTACCTGCGTCGATCGCCACAAAAAATTTCACACAAGTTGTGTTAATGTCGCAGATGACATAACCTATAAATGCAATCCGTGCTCAACCATAAGACCAACTTCCCCCACTTCAAGTATGACAAGTCATTGCTCAAACCTTTTTCATGTTTCCCAAACACGAAGAATTCAATTGCAACTTAAAAGGTTAGAGGAGGAACGTTTAATGAACCAAAAATACTCAGATAAAAAGTACAAACTTCTTGAAGAAGCCGAAGCTCTCTCTGACAGTTCATCTATAAAGTCTCAGTCAGTTCATAACTGGTTAGCGTCATCACAACCTAAACCTAACTTATGTCAACAATCATTGACTAATATTCAAAAGAACACCCTAAACAACATCGTCACAAAATCGGGTAGAGTTAGTCCCACAAACGTTCACCACTGCTGCCACAATTTCGTCGTTGACAACGCCTGCAGTACCAAATTGTATTACGACCATCGCCACTAGCGGTGGCTATCAACCACGAATGCAGCCTACACGGCAGAGCATCTCAACTCATCCTCATGGTGCGATACTTACATCATTGCCTACAAATAATGACATGCCTTTCGACACAAACCAAAATAGTTTTCATCAACAAAATTTAGTTAATTCAGCTTAACAGCAATTTATTTCTTGGCATCCAATATCATCTACAACAAATTTTACAAATAACATGCTACCAAATGCGGCTACTTCCCCACCCTCTCATGTTGTGCTACAACAAAAACTGCAACAAAATCACATAAATGCCCGACAATCATTTCCAAAAGAATTGCCGACATTTTCTGGCCTGCCAGAAGAACGGCCAATTTTCTCCTCCACTTACGAATGGTCCACTGCTGCTTGCACCTTCACCGATACGGGAAACCTCATTCGCTTCCAAAAGGCTTTAAAAGAAGAAGCCTTACATAGTGTTCAGCATATGCTAATTCATCCTTCAAATGTTCCTGTTATTATGCAGGTACTCCGTATGTTGTATGACCAACCTGAAAAGATAATAAATTCCATAAAAAATAAAATAAAATTGTCTGCAAAAGTGGATGAAAATAATTTAAAAACACTTACCTATTTTGCTATTGATATTCGAAACCTTATTTCTACAATAAAGGCCAGCAATTTATTAGATGAATTAAATAATTCATCACTTCTCCTTGAATTGACACAAAAACTTCCACCTTCATATCAAATGCAATGGGCAACTAAAAAATTACAGCTGATTGAATAAAACAAAAAACCAAATTTGTACGAATTTGACAACTGTTTTTTTAATATTGGTATAATAGCTAGCAGTATAACAGTTGGTCAATTTACCAACAAGAATAGTAAAGAAAATATAATTGCAAACACAATGAAAATAAACAGAAATAAAAAAGCTTTTGTTCATTTTCATAGTGACATCAAATGCATTGTGTGTGACAACAACAATAAATGCAAAACAGTAGCTAATTGCCCAGCATACATATCGATGGATCGTGGTGAAAAATGGTGGGTAGTAAGAAAGCACAATTTATGTAAATATTGTTTGGCCAAACATAGTGGACAATGCAATGGAAAAAAGAAATGCGGTAAAGAGGGATGTGAATTTGTTCACCACTCATCATTGCATCGTTATTATGTGCCGGTTATTAAACAAAATGAAACGTCAAATAGGAAAATTAAAAATAGAACTGAAACAGAAGTTATAAACAACAGCCACATAGCGCTGAGATGAAAGATTTTATTTTGTTTAAAATAATTCCTATTAAAGTATATGGGAAAAATAAAATCATAGAAACATTCGCGTTTATAGACGAAGGATCCAGCATCAGTTTAATGAATAAAAGTTTGGCAAAACAATTAGAAGCCAGTGGTGTGTCAAATCCCCTATGTTTGCGGTGGACGGGAGGTATGGAAAGAAGAGAAAATAGTTAAAAAAAAAAAATAAAATTTCAATTTCAGGCACCAATAAAAAACAATTCGACCAAAATGTTTATGCAGTAAACTCGCTAGATCTTCCTGTTCAATCGTTGGATTATGATGTGTTTTCTAATCAATATCGCCACTTGCGACAACTACCTGTAGAAAGTTACACTAATGTTGTTCCGCAAATTTTAATTGGGTTAAATCATATAAATTTGGGTGTGTCGCGCAAAATTCCTGAAGGTTCTCCATATGAACCGATCGCAGTCAACACAAAACTTGGTTGGCTTATTTATGGTGCTTCAGAAGAGAATAAAAGCAAAGGTATCACTGTCAATTTTCATGTATGTGAGAAACAATTCTCAAATATCTATCAAAAGGCTATATAAGGAAATTAGATTCTTCAGAAATCAGCCGTGCTGATAGAAAAGTTTGGTATCTCCCAATTTTTGCAGTTTTTAATAAAAATAAACCGGGCAAATCGCGTGTCGTCTGGGATGCAGTTGCAAGATCAAATGGGATGTCCCTCAATTCATATTTATTAAAGGGACCTGACTTCTTGGCCAACTTGCCCTCTGTTCTTTTCAAATTTCGTCAGAAATCGGTCGCTGTTTGTGGAGACATTGAGGAAATGTTCCACCAAATACATATAAGACCTGAACACCGTGATGTACAACGATTTCCTTTGGCGCGACTGTTTACAAGACAAATCCCCTGATATCTACGTGATGGACGTTGTGATTTTTGGTGCCACATGCGCACCTAGCATTTCACAGTACGTGAAAAATTTAAACGCCAGTAAATTTGAAAACGAGTATACCAAAGCTGCGAAATCTATAAAAGAGAATCATTACGTTGATGTTCTTCTTGATTCTGTTGATACGCCACAGGCAGCTTTAAAACTTATTTCAGGCGTATCATATATCATCCATCGGAAAGCTGGTTTTAATATTCGGAACTGAATTTCAAACGAAAAATCGGTTCTCAAATCCAATTCATCAACCAAATCTTTAGGTGCTAAATGCCTCAACTTAACCCTTTCGGTACATCTTTTTATATTCAGACTTTAAAAATCCGTTTTTGTTATTTATTAGTCCTAAATACTTGTAATAATAACATAAAACCATTAAAAAAAAAAAAAAAAAATCCAAAGTGGTTTTTTAGAATGATGCCATATGGCATCATTTATACTATCTGGTGTATAATAAAAAGAATATCAGTTTTTTTTTATTTTATTTGATGTTTTATTTATGTATATATGTATGTTTAATTCATGTTTAATAATAATATGTGATTACCAAATTTAAATACATAAAATAAATAAATAATAATAATTCATAATTCATTTAATAATTAATTTAAAAAAAATTAATTTCAAAAATAAAATACTGCAAAAAAGGAGAAATTAGAACCTGCAAAAAAAAAATTAAATTAGAAATAAATTTAAAAGTTGATAAAATTGTGCATGTCCAATATTCAGAAAGCAAAAATCTTTTCAAATATTACTTAATTCTTGCTGTTATTGTAAGATGTGAAGCAATTTCGTGTGGCGTTTGGTATGCACAAATGAACATTGCATTTTGCACACTTATATCTGCAATACGCTGTGCAATTTTCTTTCTTGCATCTAACTTTTTCCGCTGTATACTCCGGCCAATGATGGAGACCATCATATCTCAGGGAGACAGGTGGAGCTATTTCGTATTTCTTTTTGGATGTAGTGGGAGTACTTGTTCCCGAAGTTGTAGGACTGTTTTCATTTTCTGATGCTTTGATTTTGAGTTGAAAATGTTAGAAGTGCGTCAGATATATCATTTCGAAATGCCAAAAGATCCGTGCAATCTTTAGTTTTTATTTGGTTTTTTGCACAATCAATCTTGTACTCCAGCCATGAGTTGCATATGGCAAGATCAATAAAATGGTCAAACATTTTCAGCGTCCATTTTTTTGATCTGATTGAAATCCGGTAAGGTGAAAGTAGAAAGTCCATTTTATCTACACCGCCCATATTTTGGTTGTAGATCCCAATAGGTTGTGGTTGTGGAATTTCGATTTTCTTTTTTCTATAGCACAAAAACGTGAAACAAAATTAACATTTTCTGCGCCGTAAATCGTCGATACAAGTTGTACAGAGCCACCGTCAAGCCACCTTACTATAAAAATATTTTCGTTTCTTTCAATGCGAAAGTCAAAACTACCTCGTCCAAACTTTTTAACGTCTTTCTCGGTTTGAAGCGGCACTTTACCCATTCTGTTACTTCTTATAGTTCCTGTGGCCCATATACCACGTTGTTTTAAATATCTTACTAAAGCAAGTGTTGTGAAGTAATTGTTAAAAAATATTTTAGTTTTTTTTTTCAGGAATTGTTTTTGTCAAATGAATGACAATATCGGAACAAAATCCAAATTTTTTTTTTTCCAATTATTGTATTCTTCCCTTGATAAATTTCAAAATCGTAAAGGATTCCTTTTGAACTACAAAGACAAAATATTTTCATACCCCACTTAATGGGCTTTTTTGGCATATATTGTCTTAATGCTGTTTTTCCTTTAAAAGGGACCATCATTTCGTCAACGCAAAGGTTTTCATCTCTCGGTAATGAATATATCTTTTTGCAAAACAAGTCTAAAAGCGTTCGAACCTTGAATAGTCTGTCATTTTTATTTGAACACGATGAGAATTTTAAGCTATTGCGCAGAGAATGAAACCGAGCTCTAGTCATACATTGACGAAAGGAAGGAATCTCAGTTGCTTTCGACCAATACATTACAAGACGAGGATAACCAATTGTTCCCATCATTATTTCTAATGCAATAAATTGCATTAACTCTTCATTGGATAGTTTTATTGACGTCCCCGTGCTTATGAGTGATGCTTGATTGGTTGCTGCAAAGATTTCATTCAAGAGCTCATCGGTAAAATACTCCAAAAAGTATTCTAGAGGAGTCTTTACATTGTTTTTGGGTATTGATTCTTCGAAACATGCATCGGGAGCAGTCCACTCGTCCTTTTTCCAACTATAATCGTCTAGCTTCTTAAATGTCTCCCATACTCCTTCCTCGTCTTCCATCCCTACTAGTTCTTCTTCCCTTTCATTTCCTTCACTATTTGCCATATTATCTATGTTTATTTCAGTTAGATTTTGTCGAGATAACTCTTCTATAACAAAAGAGTTATTTTTTCTAAGGCACCGATTAGGTCATCTAATAGGTCAGAATGGTCGGAGTCTTCTAAATCAGAAATATCTGATTCATCAAAATCATTCCATTTCACAATCCTTAAACTTCTTCGACATAATGAACTGTTGTCGTTGCGAAACAGCTTGCAAATGAAATTAATAAAATTATATTATATTATATGTACGTTAACTTTCGTGTTGCATAATGTAAAGTTGATTGTGCACGCATAACTTTCCTCAAACTCAACGAATTTAAACAGTTAATCTGTACGTTAACTTTTTTCCTGCATAATGTAAAGTTGATTGTCCACGCATAACTTTCCTCAAACCCAACGAATTT
This sequence comes from Cordilura impudica, assembly GCA_963682025.1. Classification (NCBI taxonomy): domain Eukaryota; kingdom Metazoa; phylum Arthropoda; class Insecta; order Diptera; family Scathophagidae; genus Cordilura; species Cordilura impudica. Next base: position 159,186,932 of record OY821519.1, read on the forward strand.
TAGCAGTTAATAGCTCAAAAGAAAGAGCTTGACCCACCGAGTGTTCTTAGACTTATGTCAACAGCCTACGTTAATTAGAACTCTAGTCATGGAGGTTTGGGTGTACGTTAACTTTTTTGCTGCATTTAAAAAAAATGAAGGAAATCGGCCGGATATAACGGCCAGACGGACTGACTTTAGCTTTCATAAATTCTTTTAATATATAAGATCAAGTTCAAATCAATCGTTATTTTATACTGCACATTAGCACCGTTAACTAAAATTGCAGACCCAATCTGAAAGCTATTCTAACGAAATTTCTTTATTAAAATCGAACGAGATGGTGCAAAAAAGAAGCGATATTTATGATAAAAATCCATATTTAGAGGATGGAATTTTAAAAGTTAAAGGGAGAATCGATAATGCTGATATCCCACTGGCTCAAAAACGCCCAACTATATTACCTAGAAAGAGTTACATCACTGAATTAATTTTAATGTATTATCATGAAAAATTCTACCATATGAATCACGAGACGGTTATTAACGAAATTAGACAAAAATATTATATTTCCAAGCTTCGTGCTACTTTTAAATCAATAATCCGCCGCTGCCAAATGTGCAAAATTAAAAAAGCTATGCCTCACAATCCACAAATGGCAAAACTACCTCGTGCTCGTCTTGCATCTCATATGACATCATTTACATTTACCGGTGTTGATTTTTTCGGCCCCATCTTGGTCACCGTAAATCGGCATAAGGAAAAACGCTACGAATGTTTATTCACTTGCTTGACAGTTAGAGCAGTTCATATTGAAATTGCCCATTCTTTAACTACGAGTTCATGTATTTTAGCCATTCGCAATTTTATGGGCCGAAAAGGAATTCCACATGAATTTTACAGCGACAACGGCACGAATTTCGTCGGCGCTGAGAGAGAGCTACGAGAGACTTTGGCAGATATCGATAAAAATGAGTTGGTAAAAACGTTCACTACAACAACCACCAAATGGAATTTTAATACCCCGGATTTCCCCACATGGGTGGTGCGTGGCAACGCCTCGTTCGCTCCATTAAAACAATTTTATACACATTTATTCCGTCGAGGGCACCAAGTGATGATCTGCTACTGAGTATGATGATTGAGGTTGAAAATGTTATAAATTCTAGGCCCCTTGCCTACGTTCCTATTGACGGCGAAACGGATGAAGCATTGACTCCAAATCATTTTCTATTGGGAAGCTCCACTGGGCTAAAACCCTGTAACGATAGTGGCATGTTACTAAAACAAAATTGGCTTACGTCTCAACAATACGCTATCTTTTGGAAGAAGTGGTTGGCTGAATATCATCCAACTTTAACCTGTAGGTCGAAGTGGCGTGATTGTCCAAAACCATTGAGCCGGGGGGACCAAGTGATCATAGTTGACCCTTCTCTTCCGCGTAACGTCTGGCTACGCGAATAGTCTTGGAGACGAGATTGGCAAGCGATGATCAGGTACGAAGCGCAAAGGTGCTGACACAACATGGAGTTCTAGAAAGACATGTGGTCAAGCTAGCAATTTTGGATGTCGCTCCTCAACGAGAGTCTGACGGCGAAGAATCTTCTTGCCACACTACGGGGGGAATGTTAGCGCTGTATCCAAAATCCCAATGGTTTATTTTATTATGCTCAATCTAGCATCACCAAATATTAATTATTTTATTTACGATGAAAATTTTTTAGATTGTAACATTTGTATAACTTAACGAACAATTTGACAATAAGGTTTGCTAAAGAACACGCGCGTTGTTTGCCGCTTTTTCATTCTGAATTGTATAACCTTCAAGTTGGCACTGCGCAGTGTTCGGGAGCAAAACTTATTTGCATTTAAATATTTTATATCAAAACGTCCTTGTGGTTTCCATACCAAAAAGAATTTTAATAGAAATACACATTGTCAAATAAACAATTTTAAGACCTTGAGTGTTTTATTCAAAATCCCCGTGGAAGTCATCAGAACGTATGGCTGGCGTGCCTTTTAACAATGTATTTATATAATAAATAAATTTATATTTTGTTATAATTCATATTTTGTACTAAAGAAAAAAGAAACTATTAAAATTTTACAATTAAACAGTTGGTTTTAATATCTAATATATAAGATTTTACAAATTGAGCCTTTTAGGCGGTACTATCTTTCTTCCAAACTTCGATATATACATGTCATTTTCATTATTTGAATTAGTATTCAATTTATCATTAAAATTTTCATTATTTACATTTTAATTTCTTCCAATTCCATTGTTTACATTTTCATTGGTATTAGCATTCATATATTAGGTCTGTCTGCGTACTTTTCCAGTAGCAAATACTCAGTAACTTTTTTTGGGAGAGTAAGAACAATTTTACTCTCTCGGTTGAAAATATCTCAAAAAGTATGCAGACAGCATCCAGTGAAATCTTGCAAGAAAACAGCTGATCGGTGTGTAAACAAACAATTTGTCCCACAAAGTTCTGCTGGTTCTATCGTCACACTGTATATTTGCACGTTTCTAGCATGAAGTAAAATGTTTTGTTTATTATAATTTATTATAAACGTTAAAAATCAACACAATTCTAACTACTTACCTCTGCCATTGTTAAATTTCAATTTTTTTTTCATTTCACAAAAATTATTTCATTCAAACAGTAAATAAAAACAGCTTTTCAAACTAGTTGCAAAATCTTGCAAGCAGAAATTTCTCCAGCAACATTTTGCAAGTTCTCTAACTTCCAACTGTCAAAAAATTATTTTTTTGGCTCTCTCGCTGCAAGAGATTTGGAGTACGCAGACAATATTTTGCAAGATTTTGCAACATTTTGCACAAACATTTTGCACAAAATGATGCAAAATATGTGTACGCAGACAGACCTATTGACTATTGTATTTTCATTATATAATACTAAATTTTTATCATCGCTTACATTCAAATAAAATGTATATTGTCATTTTTATTAAGATTTTCATTGGATTTTCGGGTTTTCTTATTTTCAAAATAGATTGGTCTCTTGCTTGCCTTTTTCATATGTTGTCTATTTCTCCTATAAACTACACCATTTTCATCCTTGATCAAAAAATATCTTGGTTCATTACATTTTTTAATGATTTTTCCTGGATACCATACTGACTTCGCATTCTTTTTAAAATAAATTTGTTCACCTACTTCTACTTGTTTTAAAAATTTCGAATTTTTGTTATAATTTTGAGATGATTTTGTTTGTCTTTTGTAATGTATGCATAGCGTAGAGTATAAACAAATTACAAGTGTAAACAAATAATAACATGCATGCATACAATGTACTTTTGGAATGTTACTCAATCCATCGGCACGAGCCACAAACATTTGTTATGTTGGTCAATAAACGCATAGGAATTCAACTGCGCTTGCATTTCATGATGACGAAAGCAATGAGAGCGAAGTTGAACAACACTGATAAACCAACAGAATATATGGTGAGCGAAGCCACACCCAAAATGAACATGTAGTTAAATTATAATTATAAATTTATAGAGTATGTTAATACATCTCTCCTAGCTTTATAAATTATTAAGAGAAACGTAATGAATTCTCTTTAGTTATAGATGTATGTAAAGCTTCTCATAAGCTATTTATAAGCAGGGCTATTAAGAAAATAAACAAAAATCAATAATTGTACTTTGAAGAAAGAACTCTGTTTCTATTTCTCGACGATCATTCTATCATATAGCAATCCTGTCTAGATTACCACACTTTCATTATACTTTGTTTAAATAATTTTTTCAGTTCATTTGAACTTGATAATTTTGGTTTTAAAACATCGGAAACAGTTGGGATTTTTGTTCGAAATTTTCTACTCATTAGTAGTTCAGAAGGACTTGGTAAATCATTTTTAGGTGTTGTACGGTGTTATCAAAGTGCAACGTATGGATCGGTACCAGTTTCTTTGCATTTATATAAAATGTTCTTTATTGTCTGAATTGACCTTTCGGCCTGACCATTTGAACGAGCTAAATATGGACTTGACTTGATTTTATCAATAGTCCAATTAGTGCAAAATTTACTAAAATCTTTAGAATTGAAAGGTGGTCCGTTGTCGGAAATTAAAATTGTGGGTATACCATGACGAGCAAAAACTGATTCTAACTTTGTTATAACTTGTAAAGACGAGAAACCCGAACTTAAAAGTTCTATTTCAAAGTATTTAGAGTAATAATCAACTACTATCATATATGTACATCCTTTTTTCAAATTCGAACACATCGCATCCTACTTTATACCAGGGTAAATTGATAATTTCGTGATTTATTAATGCTTCTTTAGGATTTGTATTTCTATATTTAAGGCATGTATCACAATTTGATACCATGTTATAAATATCGCTATTGATATTAGGCCAAAATATAGTACTTCTTGCTAAATTTTGACAACCATTAATTCCCATGTGTCCTTCGTGTATATATTGCAACATTTTTGACCGTAAGGACTTTGGTATTAAAATACATTTGTTCTTCAACAAAATGTCATCAATTTCATTTATTTCATCTTTTATTGAATAAAATTGTCTTACATTTGCATCTATTTGCCTCCTATCATTAGGCCATCCATTTTTTATAAAAATTTTAAGTTTTTGAAAAACTTCATTTTTCACTTCATTTCTAATACTTTCTATATCACTACTTGGTAGTGCAATATGACAAATTAGGGAATTACGCTGCAAATCAATATCTTTATCTAAATCAGGCAGAACTCTTTCTGTAAGTGGCGCCCTGGATAATGTACCTGCAATAAACAAATCTTTACCTGGCTTGCAAGGAACTGTTAAGTTATACGATAATAAGCGCAACATGAAACGCTGAAGACGAGTTGGAATGTTATACAAGGGCTTGTTGAACAATGGTTTGTGATGGTCAGCAAACAGTTCAGCACTCGTTTGGCCATTAAATCGTTTTTTGGAAGAGCACTAAATGTAAGTTTGATTGATATAACATTTGCCCTTCATTTCATCTCATTTTCCTTGTTTTTTTTTTTTATTTCAGATTCCAGTAGTGGTTCCTAGCTCAAGTGGTGCTGATACTCTACAAAAGAGAAAAAGTTGTCAGCTATGTACATTGGGAGACGAAAAAATTCGCCAACTAACACGTTTTTTTCCAAGTGCTCGAATCCGGTATGCCTACAACATTCGAAATCAGAATATATATGTTTTATTTGCTTAGCTAAAGCTCTGTAAGACTTTTTTAATTTTGAATTAATTGAAATTTATTTTATAGCTACTAATTTTTGAATTGAAATGAAATTTTAACAACTATTTGTTTGAAATTAAACACAAAAAAAATTTTCTTGTTTTATTTCCCATTAAATTTTTTTTTTTGCCTGGGTAGTTGGTTTAGCATATACTAAGAACAAAAAAAATAGAAAATATATATCTGCCTGGCGTGATAACAATATAACAATGTAATATTATCACTAAAATACCATATTTTTCATATAAATGTGTTGAAATACATAGTGTATCTGGCCAGATACATGTGCTACGTATGTGACTATCGGAACATGTGCATGACGGAGGGTTAAAGACAATTTTTTCTTTTTAAAGGCAGTTTTTCGTTTACACCTTTTATTTAATTTTGTGTTCGACCGCCAAACCTGACACCATATTATATGATTTAATGATAAAGACAACTTGTTCTTATGACGCACGTTTATTGGGTAAAAATTAATCTTATGTATACACATAATGTAACTTAAAGCTAATATACACATATGTATATTAGAGCGACTCACAAAAAAAAAAAGTGAAAAAATTGCCCCCCCAGAAATCTACTTTTTTAGTTTGTTCTATAACGATTCCCAAAATATTTCTGGTCTAGCGTTAACCCATTCCGAGCTGGACAGTTTTTAAAAAAGGTATATTTTTTAGTTTTTTTAAAATATTTAAATTTGTTCCAGATCAACATATCCAGTATGGGTACGACATGATAGGTGTTTTCAAAACGCGTCCAACGGTATATAGAACATATCCAAGCATGTCCTAACTGTTGTGATATTCAATAAAATATGTAATTTTTGATGGGTTTTGTATTAAAATGAGTCAATTAGAAAATCAAATAAACATTTTTGAAATTTTGCTTAAAACTGGAATTTGAGCCTTATTCTATATTTCCAAAATCTAATTTATTGTTGTTTTAAAATAATTGGATAGGCCAATCTTTTTATTTTGTGCTCTCATAAAAAACAAATGCCCAATTATTGCGCACTGCGTTGGTAGTTTCGTTTTATCTAATTTTTGAACAGAAAAATTTTTTTGTAGCCATTTTTTAAATGAAATTTGTTTTTAAAATAATTAATTTATATTATTTTAATTTTTGTCAAACTCAAATGCCTCAAAATAAGTGCATGGTGCATAAATCTAATTTTGAAACTTTGGATGACATAAAGTTTATACAAGTAGAAAATTATTTATTTTTAATTTATGTTATTTTCAATGTTGATTTGATTTTCTAATTAACTCATTTTAATACAAAACCCATAAAAATTACTTTTGTTTTTTTGAATTTCACAACAGAGTTAGGAAATGCTTGGACATGTTCTATATACCGTTTAACGCGTCTTGAAAAAACCTATCAAGACCTAGCATATTGGATATGTTGACCTAGAAAAAATGAAAATATTTTCAAAAAACTAAAAAATTGACCTTTTTAAAAACGGTGCAGCTCGGAATGTGTTAACGCTAGACCTGAAATATTTTAGGAGTCGTTATAAAACAAACCAAGCTAGATTTCTAGGGGGCACTTTTTTCACTTTTTTTTCTCTCCATACAGAGTGAATCGCTCTTATGTATATACTTGTGGTTATCAACTACTTTTAATATATTTATGACAGAGTTGGCATAAAGGATTAATAATTTAATCCTACAACACAATGAAGATTCTACATGCACAAGTTCTTTTGCGATGTTTTTCTTTACTCCGAAATCGATTAAATCGGGTATTTTTTGCCTATCTGTTGGCCAGTAAGTTGTTCTCCGCTTGAGACCAATCCATAAACATTTTAGAAATTGTGTTGAACAAAACACGACCCTTCGGGGAAATTAGCCGTGACCCCCAGAATGTATGCTTGGCATTAAAATCGCCAGCAACTATGAAACGGGGGCCTAGTGATTTAAAAAAAACTTTTATATTGATTTTCTGATATAGAAAGCCTTGGGGGAGAATATATTGATGGAATCACTAGTCTGTTTCCAAGTTCTTCAAAGCAAATAGTAGTAGCTTGAAGGTAGTTTTCACAATGACCACACATTAAATGTTTTAATCTGGATTTAATTAGGGTGGCTGAGCCACCACATGCTCTACCTCTTGGATCCTTAGTATCATAAAAAGTGTATCCGCGCAGTGAAAATACGAGTCTAATGAGTTTCAGAGACAAGCAAAATATCAATTTGATTGTCTCTAAGAAAATGGTCAAGTTCGTCTTTATGTTGGCTTAAGACGTTTGCATTCCAGAATCATATTTTCAAACAGTTCATTGTTTGCTTAGTATAGCTTGCAATAAAATGGATTGCATCCTTAAGTCGGATCTTTAAACTTCGATAGAAATAATAATTTACCAATCAAACCCCTTAGCACTACTAGAATGTAACACTATCCACCTTGGATCCTTAACTTAATTATTTACTTCGTTAACTCAATATCCAAATCCTCAACTCATCCCGACATTTATAAAAAATTCTATCAAGAAATCATAGATAACTACAAGAACTATAACGTCTTCTCAGACTTCATTATATTCCACAGAATTTGCATCAGAAATAATAGCAATTTTCGAAGCGGTAAAATACATACAAAAAAAAACACTGCAAAGCAAAAACCATAATTTGCACCGATTCGCTATCAACTATTCAAGCAATTAAAAACTTACACAGTTCAAACTATTACGCCTCATATATTAAAGATCATTTGATTTAAAACTTCAACTATGCACGAATGATGTGTATTCTTAACAATAAACTTAAATTCAGATGACTTAATAAAGATCTTGTTAGAACAAACGGACATATGGTCAAAAACATCAGACTGGTACAAAAGAATTAATCAAAGAAAAATAGCACAAAAACTATAAATGTAACAACTACATTTAAAATGTAAAAACACATTGTAAGTTGTAATGTTAAATATTATTTTGTATAAATAATATATTTGTATAATTTTCATTAATAGACGATCCCCAGAAGATGTCGAGAACTGCAATAAACATTGTTTACGTTACATTGATAACTTTAGGCCACATTAGCTTAATTAAAAACAAGTAAGAAAATTATAGTCGGCCTAGACCGACTATAGGATACTCTATACCATGCGTTTAGAGACCCTACCCCATAGGCCCAACTAACTGGACATAGAAAATAAGCTAAACCAAATTTGAGTGGGATTTTTATAAATTTTTTTGTCTGCAGATATGAAAAAGTTCATATCGGATGCTATATCTATATGGGGACTAGGCCCAAAAATGGACCGATCCTGACCATGTTTGGTAAGGTCTCTTGTATTTTGCAAAAATATATACAAACAAAATTTTAGAAGAATCAGTGCAATATTTTTGTTTTTTGATAGATTTAAGTGAAGATCGGGAAGCAGCTCTATATGGGGCCTATGACTAAGAGTTGTCCCATAGGGATCATTTTTGGACTACTGATTAATGGATGTAATAAACACATACAAACCCAATTTGACTAAGATTTGTATGATAATTTGGATCTTATGGCAATTTAAGTCGATTTCATAGGGGTCATTTGTATGGGGGCTAGGTCTGAACATGGACCGATTCTTACCAATTTCAATAGCGTTCATCCCATGGCCGATAAAAGCTTATATACCAAATTTCATCAAAATATATTCATATTTGCGACCTGCAGTTTGATTACAAGGTTTACATGGACACACAGACGGACGGACGGACGGACGGACGGACATTGTTAAATCAACTCAGAAAGTGATTCTGATTCGATCGGTATACTTAAAGATGGGTCTAGGTCAAATATTTTTGGTTGTTACAAACAGCAGCACAAAGTCATGATACCCAAACCACATAGTGGTATAGGGTATAAAAAAACTCAAATACAACAGTGAGACATGCAGAACAATGAAGGAATATTGCAATGAAGTTAAAAAATTAGCACAACACTACTTGTATTTTTATTGTCATGTAGAAGCTATGGTTAATACCAACTCACACAAAAAACAGGTAACACAACTTTTTCAATTCAATGCCGCAACATACAGACAATTAAAAAAAATTGAACACATTTTTCACAAAAAAAATTATCAACTTAGAAATATCTCAGACAAGCACTAAGATAAAATTAATTACAAGGAAACTTTATTATCTAAAAAATGCCCTTGTTAGTAAGCAGAATGACCGAACAAAGAACATAAGAGACAGACCAAACAAACAAATTTGATACACTGCAGGAAAAACTTTTTAAATCGTTCGAACTTATTTTCAATTACTTATTTGAAAATAAACTTATTTGAAAATAAACCACAATATATATCCCAATGGAGTGTAAATGGATGCTTTCTTTAGGGAAAAAATTTCCCTACCCGTCCACAAAAATAATGTTATTATTGCTGATATAGAATACTGCATACAAGCAATGGCGGAGGATGTGGATGGGGAGAAAGATATAGAACCAAATTAGCTAACAATGCAATTACTTTCAAAAGAAATAATAATACACCCAGAGCAAAATTCATACTCACTATTTTTGAAAAAACAAAAAAGAGAACACAAGGACATCATAATTATTCAAGCTGATAAAGGAAACAAGACGGTAGCAATGTACAAAAGTGAATACAACCGAAAATGAAAAACTTACTGGAAGATCGAAACACATATAGAACCACTGTGAGATCGGATCCAACGACAAAACTACAAAAAACTAACATTATATCGGACCTATTCAAAAAAGGAAACATTGATCTTTGCCAAAAACGTAAATTAACATTTTCTGTAGCCATAGCCACTCAAATTTACCGATTTCCCAAAATTAATAAAACGGGGATCCCCTTTCAACCAATCGTCTCATCGAAATAGGTATCATGCTGCCATCTCTAAAAATATGTACATATATTGGTCAAATTATTAGACATATTTATCCAAGGAATATAACATCAAAAACTCATTAAAATTAAAAAAATAAATTAAAAAATTTTAAACTCAACGACAGGGAGATATTGGTATCATTTGATGTAGTTTCACTATTTACCAATATTCCAATCTACACTGCCGTCAAAAATTTTATGAAAAAGAGGCCTACAATTATACTAAAATTTCCCCAATATTCCCAATTCCAAATTCCTGGAGATTCTTAAATTTTGCCTAACTGACAATAACTATTTTGTTTATGATGACAAAGTCTATAACCAAATTTTTGGTATGCCCATTGAGTAACCCACTCTCGCCCACAATAGTCGACGTTGTTCTTGACAATCTTCTTGACGAGGCTATAATGGAACTAAGGGCCAAAAACATCATCATAAAATATATATTTAAATATGTAGATGACATTTTAGAAGTTATCAACATAGACGACCAGGATGAAATTATGAAAACATTTAATAATCATCATCCTAAGATTAAATTTACTATAGAAGTGGAGGAAAATAATGAAATAACACACACAGACACAAAATTACAGAGATCATCATTTTTAATTGGCGTTGAAAAAGACTTATGAATTGCAATGCAACCCAACCAAAACCAGATAATGAACACGGCAAAAAATTAACGACAAACAGTTCCACATAGACATACACAAAATTTACAAAATACTAATAGAGAACAGCTTTCCCAAAAAACTTATAAATCTATTAATAGAAGAAATAAAACAGCGGGTAAAAAATAACAACTAACGTGGTAACACCGAAGAAAATTAAGATTGCAAATTTTACAGTGTACAATATATCCCTGGTCTAACACACAATAGAAACATAATAAATACAATTAAAAATAACAACATAAACTTTGCATACAAACTCAAATGAACACTAAGTTCAATATTTACAAACGTCAAGGCACCAATAGAAAATCAACAAACAAAAAAAAAAAAAAAAAAAAAAAAAAAAAAAAAAAAAAAGCATCGTGTATGAAACAGGATGTAAGGGAAATGACAAACAGAGATTTGATCGAATATATTTTTTATTTTTTTTATTTATTTATTTATTTAATAGATAAATTCACAAAATATTTATAATATACTTAGCAATATTATATATTTCATAATATATCTATATTTGGCATAACAATATAATTGAGAGCCAGATTGGCAAAGTAAAGCTTTTTAGTTCATTTATTTTAACGAAATTGTTTTGCAAGTTTTATAATTAAGAATTTGCATAATCGATGCAAACTAATCAAATTCATTTACTATTAATCTTCTGTATCTTAAAAAAATTTCTATACACTTACATATGTATATGTATAACGTATCATAACTAGAATCACAGCCATTTAATAAATTAAAAACTTCATTTATAATAAGAATATTCTTTTTAAAATAAGTTACCCTAAATTCCCTATAAATAGGACAAACTCCAATGAAATGTAGTGTGTTTTCCGATTCATCTTGATTGCAGACCGTGCATAAGCCAACTGTGTTATTCAAAAATTCAGCTGTGGGTATAGATCGTGGAATTGTGATCCTCTAGCATCAGAGACAAGGTCGACTCTTTACTTTAAAGTTAGAAGGTGCACTATTGTTTTCCAATGTTCACTTAAAGGTATGTCAATATTTTCATTGGGGGTTCAAGGGTTCGCAATGCGAAATACAAAGCCTCTTGCGATCTAACTGTCAACCTCGCCTTCAAGTGGTGTCCCCTGTTTCCACAGAAGAGGCTCTGGCGTCCGAATATATGGCGGGATAACCGTCCTACATCTTGTATTGGTTTAAATGGCCATACTTAAACTTAAACAAACGGCAAGATTGGATTTTAACGCTCGTATCGGTGGTGACAACGAAGGTCTCCAGCATATTATGGGAAATCATAGCCCCGGCAGCCGCACAGAAAATGGAGAACTTTTCCTTGACATCTGCGCAAAGTATGATCTAGCTATCGGCGACTCATACTTCCCTCACAAACTACATCATCTAATCACCTGGAGATCACGCGACTTCCGCGCCATTATCGAGGGGCAGATTGCCCACATCTGCATTAGTAAGAAGTGGTATAAACTTCTGCAGGACGTAAGGGTTAAACGCAGTGCCGACATAGCATCAGATCACTTCTTAGTAATAGCTGAAATTAAGCTCACCCTAAAAAAAATTGCAGTCTCCAACAACTCACACCACTCAAAGAAAACAACGTTAAGAGACTCAGCGTCGAACAGATCAGGAGTAATTTTACGTCAAAAATCGTAGAGCAAAGAACGAGGGTCAAAATTAAGCAAAACCAAGAAAACAGCATAAACCAGCAGTGGATATCAATCAAAACAATGCTGCATAGCACAGCCGACGAGATTGTCGGCTTCACCAAACACGAATTAAAAGAATGGTTTACTCCCACTTTCTGGAATCTGGTCGAAGAAAGGCGAGAGATAAATATGCAGTTGATGAGTACCTAAGACCCTGTTAAAAAGAGGGAGCTTAGTGCGAAGCTTAAAACGCTGGTGAAGCAAGTAAAACGTCAAGCCAGAAACGATAAACGTAGCTTTACGAATAACCTCGCTGCAAAGGGGGAAACCTCCAGCAGAATTGGGGATATGAACACAGTCTTTGATGTTATAAGACGGTTTTCAAACAAGAAAAGCCAAGCTAACTTGCCCATAAAGGACAAAAACGGCAGGATTCTAACAACTTCAGAAGAACAGCTAGACCGTTGGCGAGAGCAATTCGAAGAAACGCTAAACCAATTCGGTAACGAAAATACAATAGGGGATGAAAGCTTATTTCCCAACGAATCTCCTCTCCAAACTATATCTATAGCAACGCCCGAAAAAGACGAAATTACACAAGCAATAACGCAACTGAAAAACGGTAAAGCAGCAGGGATCGATAACCTACCAGCTGAATTCTACAAAACGTGCCCAGAAGTTTTTGCAGACATATTGCACCCGTTATTTAAGGAAATATGGCAAACTGAGAGTATGCCCCAGGAATGGAAGGAAAGCTTAATAGTTAAAATCCCGAAAAAAAAAGAAGACCTAAAAGAATGCTGCAACTGGCGCGGCATTGCACTGACTCCGGCTGTCAGCAAAATATTTAATAAGATCCTGCTCAACCAATTATCACCCCCATAGTTCAGCAATTAAGGAAAGAGCAAGCTGGGTTTCGACTTAATAGGTCTTGCATCGACCATATTAACAGCCTCAGGTTGACTATAGAGCTCAACTCAACGTTACACCTGACATTCATCGATTTTGAAAAGGCTTTCGATGCGATAGACCGTAAAGCCATATGGTCGGCATTGAATAATAAAGGAGTACCGCGGAAAATAATAAATTTAATTAAAGCGCAATACGACGGATCAAGCGCAAGGGTTGTTCATAGCGGCAGTACGAGCGAACCATTTAATTCTCGTTCCGGAGTCAAACAGGGGTGCATATTATCGCCTATATTGTTCGCCGCTAACTAGACGCAATCCTTCACAAAATAACGTGCGTCAAGAGAGGTATAAGCTGGAGAATCAACCAACATCTCGAAACCCGTGACTACGCAGATGACATCGTCCTATTTGCATGCAGGAAAGAACACATGCAAGACAAACTCAACGACCTCGTCTCAACAGCTGCAAAAGTCGCACAGCGCATAAATATAAACAAAACCAAGACCTGTGCTGTAGCCACCACGCAACGCCCCTCCTTAAACATCAAAAGCACACCCATCGAAAACGTCGACAAATTTTGCTATCTGGGCAGCATCACAACACCTGACGGAGGCGCCTTAGCAGATGTGGAAAGTCGAATATCTAAGGCTAAAAGTGTCTTTCACCAGCTATACAATGTCTGGAAATCGTACGAGCTCTCTCCGATGACCAAAGTACACGTATATAATGCATGCGTTAAATCTGTATTGCTGTATGGTTCAGAGACATGGCTTGTCACCACAAAAATCAAAAGCAAGCTGCAGACCTTTACCAATAGATACTTGCGAAACATCTTTAGAATATGGTGGCCTCGAATAATCACTAACGATGATGTGCTCCAACTTTCACACCAAGATGACGTTAATACCCAAATACGACAGCGAAAACTGACATGGCTAGGTCACACCATAAGAAAACCCTACGACGAAATCTGCCATGCAACAATTGAATGGAATCCACAAGGCTCCAGACGACGTGGACGACCAAAAACTACTTGGAGGCGGACAGTGCAAAGTGAAACCGGCAAATCTTTCAATGAATTACGTTCTTTAGCAAATAATAGACAACAATGGTGATTCTATGTAAATAGTCTATGTTCCTGATGGAATACGACAATAAATAATAATATTTTCATGATCAAATTGGATATTATCGCAAATTTTGATCCATTTAACTGCCCACTATGTTTTTTTAGCTATGATTTTTTCGGCAACAATAGGCGGTAGTCTATGGTTTGGAAGGTGTAGACATTTATTAATGTAACGAAAATGCAGCGTAGAGTGAGTGGAGGCCAGTCTCTAAATAAAGCATATAGTTCGGCGTGTTGTTAGGTAAAAATAACATCTTTTTTATAAAGTATCTAAACAATTTTTCTACTTCATCATATTTAAGAAAGCTCCAAATTTGCGCTCCGTAGAACAATATAGACCTCGAAGCAGCATTAAAATTTTTAAATTTATGGACATTAGATGTTTTATGATGATTTATGTACTTTGACCATGTTAAAGCTATTGCCATTTTTGCTGATAAGTTGTAATTAAGATCTATTCCCAAATATCTGTAATTATTAACAATTTCAATGTTATCAGCACCATAGCTCTATTTCAGGTTCGATGCAATTCTAGTACCACTACGAAAAATTAGAACTTTAGATTTGGCAAGATTAAGCTTTAAACACCACATCAAACAATAGGTATGCAGTGCGTCGATCATCTTTTGAAGTACGCTTGGAGAATCGGAAAGAATAACGATATCGTCAGCATATAATAAGATTTTCACGTGTATATCTTCGAATACCACAGCAACAGGTAGTACATCTTCTAAGTCGTTCAAATATAACGCGAACAAAATTGGACTTAGTATACATCCTTGTTTTACTCCACTGTCTACATAGAAATCTTCAGAAAAGGTGTTTCCATAAAATGTTTTACATGTAGTGTTGTTATATGCAAGCTGTAGAATATGGACTATTTTTGAAGATAAGCCCATATTGGACAGTTTATAAAATAATGAATTCCTAGGAACCATATCAAATGTTTAAATGTATTAAATTAATAAGGCTGAAGACATTATCAACCGTTGAGTAATGTTTTCTAAACCCAGCCTGGTATTCATTTAATATGTTATATTTGTCTATCCAATCTGTTATGCGATTAAGAGAATGGTATTGAAAATTTTGCACATAGTGTCAATTAATGATAAGCCACGATAATTTGTGGGACAATTTGGATCACCTGTCTTTAAAAGCGGAATCAGAATAGCTGTTTTAAAACTGCTTGGAATTTCTTCATATAGAAAGATGTGGTTAAAAACATGAAGTAACTCCTTTATAAAGCAAATTGGAGCATATTTGTAATATTCATAACAGATACCGTCAATTCTTGGAGCCTTGTTGAGCTTCAATGAACTCAAGAAAGATGTAAGTTCACAAAGTTCTATTGGGGAATCAAGAAGGGGATCAGTAAAATATGGCATGCACCAGTGTAATTTGTCTGAGCTATCTGTATTTTGCAATATTCAACTAAAGTGATTATAAAACTCATCCGCGTTTAGGTCACCTCTCTGTATTATAGTACTTGATTTCATAGAGTTTGCTAGTTTCCACCAGTCTCTACTACAGCGACTGAGTTTAGTTTATTTAAATTTTCAAGGCCTGTATGCAGCTTGCTAAGGAATCAAAAACTTCATATAAAAAAACGCTTCAGAAATGCTTAAGGAATTTTTCTGTCAAAAAATTTCTGTTGATAGTCTGCAGCTTTTTAAAAAACTAGTATTGTTTTTACTACTTTTTTTTTTACGTAAATTAAGTTAGGCAACCCAGGCTTTGAGCAGGAATATCAAATTTTTCGTTCTTTCTGAACGGAATTTTGACAGGAGGTAAGCATAGACAAAATGTAATGTGCTAAAAAATTAAGTTATTTTTCAGTTGCAAACATGGAAAAAAACGAACAAAATTCGGCAAAGAAAAACAAGAAGCGGATGGGTAAGTTAGATACTGAGCTTAAAAAGCGTTTAGCAGGCCAAATAAAGCAGAACCGAAGAATTGATTTGTTTTCAATTTCACAATTCTTAATAATTGACAGAAAACAGCTGATTGCTAGCGTTGCACTGAAAGGTACTTTTGTGCTTTTTTTTTCTTTAAGAAATATATGAAAATTTTCTGTTAAGATTCCTTAACAAGCTGCGTACAGCTCTTCATTATAAAATTCAATCTTTCTATTACGAACGATATTTAGATATTTATTTATTTTAATTATTTATTTATTTATTTAATCAAGCCCACAGGGCCATATACGACTAATACATTTAATAATAATAATGAACAGTAAGCTAAATTAAGGTAAAACTAAAGAATAACATTAATACTTAACTAAAAGAAAAATAAAAAAACAATCCTTTGATACGTTAATGATTAATAGCGAAATACTTATGTTTCATGACGGATGCCGTATAACTTAAACTTTTCAGATTCACGGGAAGGCCATACCAAAGTCTGCACGCTCTTATGTGGAATGATTTTTCAAAAATGGAGTTAGAAATTCTCGGAAGAACTATTTCAGGGTGTCTTGAAGATTACGAGAACCTGAAGGAGTCAAAAATATCCTTGGGCTCACGCGAGGCCATTAGATGATGAAAAGCTAGCAGGGTTTTAATTTTTATAAAGCTTTGAAAAGAGCAATGTATAAAATTATAAGAGAAATTAGATACCGGATCAAAGATTTTAAGACCGAAAATATACCTTAATATTCGATTAAAAATTAAACGCAAACGCTTTAAATTTGTTTTAGTTGTTCCAAAATAAACATCTAAGCAATAATGAATGTGGGTCATAAGAAGTGAGTGAGCAAGGCTAATTTTTATTCTTACTGGCAGAAAACATTCAAGATTATGGAGTGATCGAAGAGACATACCCACTTTTGCTGAAACCGCAGAAACATGGATTTCAAAATTGAGACCGCTATCAAGAGTAACACCCAAACATTTGAGGGAATCTAAAAATGGAACATGGACACCATCAAATTTGATGTTTAAAGTGTGAAGAGCATTTGCAGTAGAACCAAAAATTAGGGCCTTAGTTTTGCTTGAGTTAAAAAAAGCTTATAACGAACCGCCCTTGTGGAAATAAGAGACAAAATATAATTAATGTTAGCTTCATGACAGTCTAAGAACTGTTTATCACCAGTAAACAATAAGTTAATGTTAGCTCTGTTCGTTTACGTGATAGTTTGTAACAATTTGTACAAATTATCACAAAATTTACTGGATCCTGTTCGTTTACTTCAAAAACCCAGTAAAAGAGACCAAATGAGAGCGTAAAGTGACAGTTCATTTTTTGAAAACTTGTTAGTTTTTACTGGATATATTTTTACCAGTAAAAATTAGCAAGCAAGAAAAAACATATGTTTGAAAAACATATGATTGAGTTTTGTGGTAGATAAAGCAAAAAAACTACAATTATATTGTTGTGCAAAAATGTTAAATAATAATTCTGAGAAATTAATGATATAAGAAGTAATAGTGCGTTTACATCTGAGGAAAATCTAGTACATTTTAGTTGAAATCTATTTCAAAATCTATACCGCTATACCGTTTACATCTAACTTTTTTTGACATTTAGTGAGATTTGTTTCCACAACAATAAACAGCTGATTAAAATAAAACATATAAACTAGAAATACCAAAAATAAACAAAATAATAGGAAAATGGAAATAAGGAAAATTCTAAAAAGGAACATATTTTATAATTATATCAAAAATGAAAAAAGCACAAACCGAAATAGAAATTTTGCGAAAAAAAAAAATCAGCATTTGTTAAATGTATTGTTTGAACAGCAAAAACAAGTTAATTTTCCACAATTATTATTTAGCAGATTGGAATCGGCACATGTCAGTATAAAATTTACTAAATATTTTTATATTATAGATTCGTAATATTTAAGCGCCCCGGTAGGTGAGTAGGTAGCAAGCTCGCCTATCACCCGAGGGGTCGTGGGTTCGATTCCCACCAGAGGCTTTGGTCTGTCGCTGCAAAAAAAAAAAAAAAAAGAACATACTCCCTCTTTCCTCCTTAAACCTATTTTCCTGAGATCAACACAATGCAGTGCATCTGTAGGGGCATCCCCTGAGTGTTGAATAATTAAAAAAAAAAAAAAGTGTTAAATTCGGCTGTGCCGAATCTTTGATACCCTCCACCTCGGTTTGAGTATTGATGATATATGTAAACAAAGTATTGGAAAAATATGCATGCATTTCCTATATGCATGCGTTTCCGGTTATATGACATAACTTCTCGTTTAGTTTAGTTTTTGCTAATTAAATAGCTCGCCCTATCCTCCATTGCAAAGGTAATGGTTGTGTAGGGTGGCTATATGCATTAAATCGTGCTTTTTTGGCTTTTAACTGGCCAAATATTTCTTCACTGCGGCCATATATGAAAAAAGGGTTAATTCGTGAATGTACTGAAAAGCTTAATGAGGATCTCAATATAATATTTGAATGGGCTTCTTCAAATGGACTTTACTTAAATCCAAAAAAATCAAAATGTTTAGTTATAACTCAAATAAATCAAACCATCCCTATAGATATTCCAGTATCATTAGGTAATCAGAATATTGAAATTGTGGAATCTGTTAGGAATCTGGGAATCATTTTTAATAAATCGCTCACGTGGAACAATCAGATTAATTCTGCATCTGGAAAAATATTTGTAATGCTAAGAACGTTGTACCCTATACAACATCTTACACCTTTAAACATTCGTGTGCTTCTCGCGAAAACTTTCATTATGCCAAAGTTACTATCTGGTTGTGAGATATTTGCTTTTTGTGATTCAGAAAGTAAAAGGAGATTATTAGTAGCTTACAATGCGATCCTACGTTATGTGTATGGAATAAAGAGATATGATGGAACTTCTCTATATTCTAAGTCTCTGTACGGAGTTGACCTCGTGGCCTTAATAAAAATAAGATCATTAATTCTACTTCACAAAGTAATATACACCAAAGAACCATCTTATTTATTTGAACGCCTTCAATTTGCACGATCCAATACAGGAAATAATCTTATACAATTACGATATCGAACATTAATCTCTAGTTGACAATTTTTTATAAATACCATATGTCTGTGGAACTCGTTACCCAACAATTTACAAATTACAGACAACGCTTTACAATTTAAAAATGAATTGTTTCAAAATGATTTGGTCTCTAATTTTCAACTTTCTTAATTATTGTTTCATTTGTGATTATATTATATATTCTATACTCTCCCATTATGTATTAATTTTTTACTTATATTTTATACTTTTGTAATTTAAAATTATTTTTATTTTTATATTTTTCCTGTTTCTTAAAAGTATTGTAACTACTATCACAAATTGATTGTATCATTATAAGATCACATACTGTAATTAAAAAGATTTATATCTTGTTGTATGTGATATTCACATTTAATAAATAAATAAATATAGGTCGGATGGAGTAACAAAATAATAACCGAAAAAAGCTCTCAACTTTCTTTTCAAAAAAATATTGCCATATTTGGAAAACATAGAGAATAAATTTATAATAATAAATAATTAAATTAGGGATGCCAAACGCAAAAAACCAAATATCGCAAAAATTTTAAATAAAATAATTTGTTATCTTTATTTTCTGAAGAACTTCAAATATTCATCCAAAAAAAATTGTGAAAATTTATATATAAATAACATTCTCATCAAATTGCGTTTATTTATGTAAAAATTTTTATGTTCGCAATTCTTAAATATCATTTGAGGTTTTATAAAATTCATTGAATTTAAATTAATGTTTTCTGTAGTCCGATTCTGTAAATTTCAACGATCCGACAATGGCAAAATATATCGACAGCTATTGTTGTTTGCACTAAGGATTAAGTGATTCACTAAGTACATACATCTTAACGTCAGTCGACAAATCTATTTTTCTATTTATTTAAATTGTAAACGATTGGCATCTTTGTCAAAATAAGCGAAAAACACAAAGAATAGAAAAAACAAATTACTTCGTGTTTGCCAGGATGATTTTATGTTTATGTTTAATATCTCTATTTTTTTACTAATATTTCTGTTTATTTATTTGAAAATGAAATAATGAATTGAATATGCTATTTAATTTTTTTATTTATATAAAAAAGTTTTTTAATAGAAGCAAAATATTTTCATTATTTTATGATTTTTATTTATGTATGACGACATTTCAACCTAAAAATTTAAGTTTTTATCGATTGGATAAACAACACAAAAATGGTTGTCGTTTAGATAACAACAACAGCTGACTTTAACAATAGCGAATATCGTTTAAAAATTTTACTGATAATTTTGCTTTTCTTTTTTTAACGATTCGACTATCGTTAAAAGAAGTTAGTGAAAAGCTATTAATTTCTCCTGAATGCCAATATTTTTTTTAATGTAAACATTTTTTAAATGTAAACATATTTGGTGTTTTTTTTTGGAATTTGATGCAATTGGTGTCTTCTAAATTTAAAATTATTATTTCCGACGTTTTGATATGATTTTCTGAAATTCAATTAATATTTTATAATTTATAATTGGAAATTTTAATTCCAGTTTTTAGAATTGATATTTTCTAAAACTTGAATGGAAAATTTAAAAAGTGCAATTTTGTATTTATGTGAATAATATTGCTTTAGTAATTATATAGATGTAATCGCAATCAGATATTTTGTAGGTAAAGAAGAATAATAATTCTATATAACTATGTAGAACTGTTTTGAAAGCAAAAAACTCATTGATGAACT
The DNA here is from genome assembly GCA_963682025.1 of Cordilura impudica. NCBI lineage: Eukaryota > Metazoa > Arthropoda > Insecta > Diptera > Scathophagidae > Cordilura > Cordilura impudica. The sequence goes on from OY821519.1 coordinate 159,208,049, forward strand.
CGGTAACTCTATTTTGTAAAGACAACAAAAAGTTAGTATGCCAAACTTATGTTCATATTTGTAAAAGAATAATGAAAAAACGTATGAAATAATAAAAGACCAGCCCGTGTATACTCTTAACATTGTGCTGTATGATATTTATTTGAAAATATTGACATTCATGTTAAAATAGAAATAACTATTGCAAAGCTAATTAGAACAAAAATTGTGGCGCCATCTACTGTGGCATAATCACGCTGAGCAAAATGAAGTGACACTCTGTTAATGCAAAAGATATGTATTTTCCCCACAACAAAATATTGCAGAATTTTATGTAAATAAAATAATATACCGATTTATTTCTAACATGCAGTTGTTATGGATAGACATACATATATAGAATATATGTATATTATTTGTAATATTTAATACGTGTATGTATGTATATGTAAATATTACACACAAGAAATACAACATCAAACGTAATTTTTGTGTTTTTCTCTTTAAATAAATTAATACATAAAATTTTGTTTTGCTAAATTTACATTGTTTTTTTCTAATAACAACTACGTATTTTAGCATTATTAACTCGTAGTGTCTGCTTGTCGAAAAAATTTTGAATCGATTTTAACCCCTTTCCCGTAACCCATTCGATCTGAAATTTTGCAGGCAGGCTCGTGGTGATAACAGAAATGATTTAACAAATTTTTTTAATGATGCCAAAACAATGGAAACTTTTAAATTTTTCTACCAGAGTTAATAAAAAAAATTTACAAATTGTTAGTTTTTATTATATTATTACCACAACGACCACAATAACAACAAGTCCATCTATGACAACAATACATTTAGAATAACAACAAGAACAATATAGAAACATATTTTTCATTTTTTTTTTTTACTTTTTCAGAGATTTCCTTGGACCTGTTCCACCGATTTTAATGATTTTTGAAATAGAAATCTTCCCATGAATTTGTTGAATCATTCTCACTAAAAATAATCACCCTAGCTGTCCTACTGAGGGCGTGATCGTGACAAGTAGAACATAGAAAATCATATTTTTACAAGACTTTTTAGTTCTTCATTCAAATCGCTGGCCTTAATCAACCGATTTGGGCGATTTTAAATAGCAAACTTCTCAAAATGTTAGTGAATCAGTTTTTATGCCAACGACCACCCTAGCTACCCGATTGAAGTTGTCATCGTGATTTCCACAGACGGACAGACGGACATCGCTATATCAACTCCGGTTGTTACAAGGATCACAAATATATATATTTTATGGGGTCCAAATTTTTTTTCTAATTATTACAAACGGAATGACAAACTTATATATACCCTCTGCACACTGGAGTGGAGGGTATAAAAAAGTGTATCTGCCAATTTCTTTCATAATAAATGTTTATTTTCAAAAGCAATAGGTAATGATATTAGTTTCAATGAATATTTTTACATGTTAAATAAAATTGTTCAAACTAGGTTTGAACAATAATAATTATTGTACGTTTTGATATAATATTAATTCCGTTTCATTCCATTATTTTAAATATTAAGCAACACTCATGAAATGTCATCGCTAGAATGTAATAGATTTTCTTAAAAAACCTTTTCGTACGCCAACCGAGGCTTCTTAAAACTAAAAATTATATTTTATAAACACTTGGAATTTTGCACCCGAATGGTGAGCATATACCTAATTAGATAATAAAGTTTGTGAATTATTACTAATTGAAAGGTTTTTTTTATTTTTCTTCACCCTAAACTCTCTCACCTTAATTCCAACCGACATATATAAACCCTAACATTACTCATAATTTCTCGATTTATGAGAAATTATAAATAACAACCCCTTCCCTTAGCACTGTCAACCACAGTCTAATAAAGTTTATTGGAGCAGCTATCATCTACCTTGGCTAGTTTACTACCCCAAACCCGACAGTTTGCATAGCCCCAAATTGGAATTAGCTGCCCAGAAAATACATGGTCCTTGCAGCGTGAAGGAAAGAACCAGCAAACATTGGAGAACCACAAAAATCCCTCTACAATCATCAATACATATTAAAGTTTGCAGTCATGAGGTAAATCTTCAACACTTCAACGAAAATATACATGAAACCCCACAGACTGTAAGTACAATCCAAATACTCATAATTTGTGCAAAGAAACAAAAAGACAGCCATATAACGTGAATTACAAAAACTAAAAGAAGTTGAATGAGTGTAATTGAATTTAAGACATAGGGAAAAGACGGATTTCAAATTTCATTTAAATAAATTTAAATCTAACGGGTTTGGGAAAAAAAAAAACACACATAAGTGTGGAAATATATAAACTCGTATGTAATTTAGGCCATTGCCCTATGTTCTTCATTATATATATAAAAGTCAACATTTGCCCTTGAAAAACGCAATATAGCATATTAAACAAAGTGAGACAGACTGTGTGTGTAACACTCTACATAGGAACTAGTGCGGCATCTCAGCAGTTTTACATTGTTAGGTCACGTAGTCATTTCTCTTCAACACAATTAGGAAAATACATTCAGCCATATAATTACTACTGGTAAAAACGAGAGAACATGACATACAGAAATAATACTGGTTAAAAAAGCTCTTTTTGCCAAACGTCATTGCGACCGAAGTTGATCGGAGTAATTGCTCGTCGTCGAATGAAAGCCTTAAACGGAGAGAAAGGCTAACAAAAAATAAATAAATAAATTAAATGAAGCAAAGTGCAACAGTACTTTAAAACAAAAGATTTTTTCCAGTGAGAAATAAAAAATAATATACAAAAGGCTTAAAGGAAAGCAAAGCAAGTGAGAACGTAAAATAAGAATTTCTTGTGCTGAAATTAAAGTGTTAAGTCAGTAATTTTTTTTATTATTTGGAAATATGTATGATATGGTTGTGGAACGTTTATACAACAAAAAGTGTTTAAAAAACGGAAAAGTGGTTTCATTATAAAATAAAAGAACAAAAGTAATTGGTAATTAATTTAACACAAAAAAAAAAGAAGAAAAAAAAATAAGTAAAACCCACTTTTTCTGTGTATTTAGTAAAATCAAAAAACAAAAAAAAAAAAAAAAAAAACAAAACCCCGAAATTTTTAAGTAGTTTGTTTGGAAGAAAGAAGAAGCAGCAGGTTAAGTCAATAAAGGCGACGACGACAAATCTACCATACTTAACACAACGTAAAGAACCAAAGAAGAATAAAGTTAAAGTATTTTTGACAATCCTTGAACATAAGAATGAAATTAAATCAATGTAAGTTGAAAAAATAAAAAATTAATATACATATATACACTTCGTGGTTCACCATATTTCAATTTACATTAAATCATACACATATACGTACAAACATATTCATGTACACACATATACACCGAAAATACGAGTGTGAGTGAGACAACCCGAGTACACTGAATTAATTGTGTGTGAGTGCAAAGAAATACCAAAGAGCGTGAAGCAAGGAAGCTTTTGGGAAAGCTACCATTAATAATAGAAAACAATCCAAAAGTTTCTGCAATTTGGAATTTCTATTACAATTTAAATAATTTTTTTTTCTACAGTCAACTGAAAAGGAGGGAAAAGGAAATTAAAAGACGAAATAAACCAATATTAAAACGAACACATTACATTTACATAATTAAAGAATTAATCTTGTTTTTAACATAACAAAAACACAAAAAAAAACCATACACAAATTCAAATACTTACATTTAAAGTAAAGAGAAGCAGATCGAAGAAGAGAAAAATCTGCGTATATTGATTAAAGCTTTTGTTTTTATGCACACACACAAAAATCTTTTTCAGAATTAACACAGAATACATTATAAAAGTAAGTAAAAATATACAATTTGAAATAAAGTTCATGGAAAATTAAAATGAAAATTAATTGATCAGTACTTGGAAATTGTTCACGAATATTAAAATACATGGTTTAATTAAAAAAAAAAAAAAAAAAAAGTTATTGCGGTCTCTTATTGAAGAAAAGCTTTTTATTCAAACTTTTAATCAAACTACATTGTGACTTGGTTGTAAAGTAAAAGAGAAAATTTATAAAACAAAAATACAGTCCACTATACAACAAAGAACAAAAAAGGTGACTTACTCTTGAACAACAAACTTTTGTTTATGTTCAAACTTATTTACCTCAAAGTACTGGCGCTCAAACCTGAATATCGAGGAAATAATACAGTCAGTCAAAGAAGGAAGGCAACACAAGAAGACAACTCACTGAGTTCCCGACTATTTTCTCTAAATTTGATGAATATTTATGGGAATTAAATTAAAATTTAAGAAATCAAATTATAAATTTTTTAGAGAACAAAGTATGTATAAATAAAGAAAAACTTTATATAATAAATTATAGTTTTTTTTATACAGAGTTGCCGAAAATTGTTAATTGTTGCCAATTAATTTATTTTAAATAAATTGGAAAGTTATCATTAATACCAATCCCCTTTGGAGATTATATAACAAATTTACACTATTAAGTTGAGCTCATTAAATTTGGATACCCAAACCAATTATTTAAATGTCAACTCACTAAATTGCCCATTTATTTAAGTTTCAGCTCACTAAATTTACATAATTAAAGTTCCAGCTCATTTAATTTAACTAATCGCACATTTAGTTAAATCGCGGCTCAGTAAAATTAAATAATAACTCAGCTATTTAAATTTCGGCTCATTAAATTTAAATAATTTAAAGTTTAGCTACTTAAAATTAACTAGGCATCCATTTAGTTAAATTTAGCTCAGTAAATTTAAATAATAGCTCAGTTGTTTAAATTTCTGCTCCTTAAAGTTAAATAATTTAAATTTTCACTTCAATAAATTTAACTAATCACCCATCAGCTCATAAATTTAAATAATAATCCATTTATTTAAATTTTAGCTCCTTTAATTTAAATAATAACCCATTTCTTTAAATTTTCACTTCAATAAATTTAACTAATCACCCATTTAGTTAAATTTCAACACAGTAAATTTAACTAATTACCCATTTAGTTAAATTTCAACTCAATAAATTTAACTAATCACCCATTTAGTTAAATTTCAACTCACTAAATTTAACTAATCACCCATTTAGTTAAATTTCAACCCAGTAAATTTAACTAATTACCCATTTAGTTAAATTTCAACTCAATAAATTTAACTAATAACCCATTTAGTTAAATTTCAACTCACTAAATTTAACTAATTACCCATTTAGTTAAATTTCAACTCAATAAATTTAACTAATAACCCATTTAGTTAAATTTCAACTCACTAAATTTAACTAATCACCCATTTAGTTAAATTTCAACCCAGTAAATTTAACTAATTACCCATTTAGTTAAATTTCAACTCAATAAATTTAACTAATCACCCATTTAGTTAAATTTCAACTCACTAAATTTAACTAATCACCCATTTAGTTAAATTTCAACCCAGTAAATTTAACTAATTACCCATTTAGTTAAATTTCAACTCACTAAATGTAACTAATCACCCATTTAGTTAAATTTCAACCCAGTAAATTTAACTAATTACCCATTTAGTTAAATTTCAACTCATTAAATTAAATAAAAACACAACTATACTCAGCTAGCCCAAAATTTTCAGAATTAATAAAATTCTTTAAGCCAACAACTTTAATTGTAACCCAATCAGTTAAACTCAAATTTAAATATGCCCTCTATAACTGAAACATCGGCCACGGCCTTTAATCCCTTATATAAGGAACAGTTTCTGTTTGATTGTGGCCTTTTACTTGAGTCCTGTGACTCATTCAATAATGCTTTAGAAGAGCCAAATGAATCCATTCTTGAGGTGAAATTAGGAGAGCTAGGCTCAGAATGGGTAAACCTGAAAGACTCGTATCGGAAGGTAATGTTGGCACAAGATGGGTCAATTGATACTGAATTCAGGACAAAGGCCAAGGAAGATTATAATGCTTGCTCAGAAGCATATTACCACTGCCATTCCCAAATGAGCGATTTGCTAAAGGTTAGCCGAATGAATACATCCCACATCCCAGTGGTCCAATCAACACTTTGCTATCCTGGCCCAAACCCAAACTCTATCCCTGAAAACTCAGGTCACTGCATAAAACTCCCACCATGCGATACTGAGATTTTTGCAGGCAGTTATGAGCAATGGCCATCCTTTCGTGACATGTTCACGGCCGTGTACATAAACCACCCAAAGCTCACACCAGTCACTAAACTCTATCACCTCAGGAACAAAACAAGAGGTGAAGCTGGGGCAATAGTCAAAAGATATCCCCTTTCAAACGAAAATTTCAATCTAGCGTGGAATGCTCTGAAAACCCGCTATGAAAACAAAAGAGTACTAGTTGACAATCAAATAAAAATTTTATTTGATATACCCTCGGCAAAAACTGAAAATAGCGAATCAATCAGGAGAATTCAATCTTCCGTAAATGATTCCCTGGCAACTCTCAGCACACTTGGCATCGAAGTGGAGAGCTGGGATCCTATCCTGATTCGGCTTATTTCAACCAAACTGCCAGAAGTCACTCTATCACTATGGGAGCAATCACTAACTTCTCCACGCGAGCTTCCAAAGTGGTCACAAATGTCCCAATTCCTCGTGGACAGATATGAAGCAGTAGAGCGTCTAGACAGCATAAAAACAACAAAAGATTGTTTCACGCTGTCAAGTAAACCCAACCGGGATATACAAACATACATTGCTCAAGAGAACGATTCTTCTTGTAAACTATGCAATGCCACAACTCACTCTTTAAGGATTTGTCCTAAATTTAAAGAATTCACTGTGCAACAAAGAGTGGATTTTGTTTTTAAAAATAAATTCTGCAACAATTGTTTGGCATCCTCTCATTTAAAGGCCAACTGCACGAGTAAGCACACCTGCCTTCATTGCAGAAAACCTCATCACACAATGTTGCACATGAAACCCAAATCACAAAACTCGATCCAAAATGCTGAGGCCCAAAAAGGTAATGAAGCTACTGCTAATGAATATCACTCTCACAATGTTCATGTTAATAATTCACAATTCTCACAAAAGGGCTCACGAATAGTTTCGAATGATGAAGTACCCTCCACTTCAAAACAGATTCATGCAAACTGTTCAAGCGGTAATGAAAACATTTTATTACGTACTGCGTTAATGCAAATAGAGCATAAGGGTGAATTATATACCATAAGAGCATTAATAGACCCCGGGTCCCAAAGAACATTTTTATCTGAAAAAATTAGAAATAGACTTCAGCTCCCATATCAAAAATCCCATTTTGAAATTGTCGGCATTGGTGGACAAACACAATCGGCAAATAAAGAGTGTGAATTTGTGCTGTACGCTAAAAGACACAACTTAAGATTTCCCATTAAAGCCATTGTGCTACCAAAAGTCACAAAACGTCTCCCTGCGTTAACATTTGAATATAACACTTCCCCTGAATTACAAAAATTGGATCTTGCGGATCCCAATTTCAGTAAATCAGCTCAGATAGACTTAATTCTGGGTAACGATTATGAGCATTTCATCAATATTGAGGGCATTAAGAAAAATATTTGTGGGGACACATCGGCCTACAACACGGTTTTCGGATGGGTGCTCAGCGGCCCAATGAGATGTCAAACCGTTAACACGTTTACAACCTCAATTGTAACGTCAGACACCTCTGAACTCAATGATCTCCTTAAAAAATTTTGGGAACAGGAAGAGCTCCCTTCATTTACCCATCGCTCAGCTGAAGATCAGTATTGCGAAGAATTTTATAGGAGAACTACAAAACGTCATGAAAATGGAAGGTATATTGTAAAATTACCATTCAAGAAAGAGTTCCCTGATAAACTTTTCATTGGTTCATCTCGATTTTTAGCCTTGGGACAATTTACTCAAATGGAGAAGAAGCTAGCGAAGGATCCTCACCTCCAAAGTCAATACAACTCAGTTCTTAATGAATATATAGAGCTCGACCATATGGAAGAAACTTCGTCGCGTGAAGTTATTTCGAAAGGCAAATTTTATTCATTTTATTTACCACATCATGCGGTGGTTCGCCCAGAACACAAAACCACTAAGGTCAGAGTTGTATTTAATGCCTCAAGGAAAACAAAGTCACAATCTTCCCTCAATGATATCCTCTATACAGGACCCACCTTACAAAACGATTTAATGTCAATAATACTCAATTGGAGAAAATACCAATATGTCATCAGTGGGGATATTCAGAAAATGTATCGCCAAATTCTAATAGACCCTTCAGATAGACCATTTCAAAGAATATTATTTCAAGAAAAAGCAGACGGCCCTATTAAAGATTACGAACTCAAAACCGTAACTTTTGGTATAAATTGCGCTCCATTTCTTGCAATTCGTACTCTTCTGCAGCTTGCAGAGGACTCTCAAACGTTTAACCCAAAGGCAGCCTCAATTTTACGAACTGAAACCTATGTCGATGACGTTCTCTCAGGTGGATATTCTATTGAAAATACTCTTTCAGCTCAAACAGAACTCATTAGCACCCTAAAGTCAGCGGGATTTATCTTGAAGAAAATCACTGCAAATGACGCCAAGTTACTCTCTCATCTTCCACAAGAGGATTTGTATGATTCAAACTTTTTACGTTTACCCGAATCAAGTTCCACTAAAACTCTTGGCATTAAGTGGAATGCTCTCACAGACTCATTTTGTTATTCATTTTCACCTGTTTCTCACGCCACAGCAGCCACTAAACGACAAATTCTGTCTTCGGTTGCAAAGCTGTTCGATCCAGCAGGATGGCTAGCTCCCGTTGTTATTCGAGGGAAAATGCTCATGCAACAATTGTGGTTAGAAAATTTACAATGGGATGAAAATGTAAGCTCAAAATCTCTACAAATATGGAATGAGTTGCTCACTGATCTCACTCAGCTTGAAGCTGTAAATATTCCTCGATGGTTACAATACACACCATCAGATCTCATACAGATACATGGATTTTCTGACGCTTCAAAATTCGCATACTGTGCAACTGTCTATATACGTTGTCAAACATCTACCGCTAATGTGTTCTCAAACCTCTTAGTTGCAAAAAGTAAAGTAGCTCCAATACAAACCGTTTGTTTACCCAGGTTAGAGCTAAATGGAGCTGTTTTGCTCACAAACTTAGTTAACCACATTATATCATCTCTTAATTTCAATACGCAAGAAGTATTTTTATGGACTGATTCTTCCATTGTGTTAGGCTGGATTTCAAAACCACCTACGACATGGGAAACTTTTGTTGCTAACCGTGTATCTCATATTCAACGGTTACTACCGAAAGCAACATGGTTCCACGTTCCTACCCATGAGAATCCAGCCGATCTTGGTACTCGTGGTTGTAAACCACAAGATCTCGTTAATAATTCTCTCTGGTGGCAAGGACCACCATGGATAACGAACTCACCCTCAGAATGGCCAAATAAGAATCCACTCAAACCCGCAGAATATCATAACAAAGTACAAGTTTTACACGCAGCCGACCACAAATATGATATTCTCATAAATTTCTCATCTTACCATAAGGCCTTGCGCATTTTGAGTTACGTATTTCGGTTTTTTGGCAACAGTATTTCAAAAATAAGACCGAATACCCATCACTTTTACTCTACTCTGGAGCTGACTCAACAAGAAGTGAGTTCGGTAAAAAAAAAGCTCATAATTCTGGCTCAAAAATCTTTTTATACTGAAGAGTATCACAAAATTTCAAATTCTCAAGAAATTAATCAAACCAGCCCTTTAAAAATGTTTAATCCATTTTTAGATGCCAATTCGATACTACGTGTTAATGGTCGATTATCACAGTCGTCACTACCATACAACGAGCGTTACCCAGTCATATTACCCGGAAATTCCCGATTCTGTCACCTTTATTTAACTCATTTACATACATTTCTGTCTCATGCGGAATGTAATCAAATGTGTAGAATGGTTCAGACCGAGTTTTTCGTTTCTAGACTCAAACCTAGAATAAAAAATATAATACGTCATTGCAAAACGTGCATTATATATAAACAAAAACCATGCTCCCAAATTATGGCACCGCTCCCCCCTGAAAGGTGCAATCTGTCTCGTCCCTTCCAGACAACAGGCATTGACTTCGCTGGCCCATTTGAACTTAAAAGTTCAAATTTACGCAAGGCAGCTACCATAAAGGGTTATGTCAGTGTGTTTGTCTGTTTTAGCACAAAAGCTGTTCACTTAGAAGCGTGTTCAGATTTATCTTCTGCAGCGTTTCAAGCTGCATTCTCTCGCTTCGTCGGGAGGCGGGGGCTCCCCCAAAAGGTGGTTTCTGATAATGGAAGAAACTTTATCGGCGCTAGTCGGACACTTGAACGCGAATTCTCTCATTTTATAGAATCGGTCACAAAAGATATATCACAAAAATACATTACTCACGGCTTCGAGTGGAAATTTATACCCCCACACGCGCCTCATATGGGCGGTCTGTGGGAAGCCGCAGTAAAGAGTTTCAAGTTTCACTTGAAAAGGATAACAGGTGCCCAACGATTTAACTTTGAAGAGTTTTCAACCATTTTAACTCGTATAGAAGGCGTTCTTAACTCTCGCCCACTATCCGCCATGTCTGAAGACCCAACAGATCTCACTGCCTTAACTCCCGGACACTTTCTCACCGGAGCTCCCATAATGGCTCTGCCTGAACCTGATGCTCAGAATATGTCCCTCATTAATCGATGGGAAAAATTAAAAGCACTCCATCATCAGTTCTCTATAAGATGGAAAGAGGACTATTTAAAGTCTTTGCATAAACGCTATAAATGGAAGACTTCTGCCCCAAATATACAAAGTGGCGATCTTGTTGTTGTAATGGACGGTTTACAACCGCCTTATGAATGGCGCCTAGGGAGGGTAGAAAAAACGTATCCCGGTACAGACAATAACGTGCGTATTGCGGATGTACGCATTTCTACAGGAATCATTAACCGACCCATAGTTAAATTATGCTATTTACCCCTTTTAAAAGATAACATTTTGCCTACCCACGAATTTATATAAAATTACCCTACTTATTCCCCGGGGTTCAAGTTAAAATACCTACCCAATATCTCATCATTATTAAGTATATCTACTAATAAATTTCTCTTATTCTACTATTTTTTTTTTTTTCAAACAGTCCAACCAACTACAGACGCAACAGCAGCCGAAGCAACAACATCAACAACCGTAGACGCGATCCGGAGATTCACAAATGTATGGTTTGTCATCTTTACCACCCCCTAAGACTTTGCCAAAAATTTCTGAAAATGAGCACCAAAATGCGAAACCACATGGTGAACACCTATAACTATTGTGTCAACTGTTTGGCCCGCAGCCATGATTTACGGGCATGCCAGTCGATGGACACTTGCCGCAGGTGCAACTCGTATCACCATACCTTGCTACATCCTACTAACCACAAGGTCACTCAACCGAAGGCAATTACTACACAGCAATTGCGAAACCGCCAAAATCAACGGGCTAACAATCACCAAAACCACAAGGCTAAAGTTCAACAAAACCAGCAACCATCACCAAAAACGTTTCCCGACGCCAAAGTCATCTACGAGGCTATACGATCATTGGCACATGTGCTTTGCGTGGCCGAACAGAAGCCAACGGTTGCATGACTTCAAGGAGGGCGCCATGTTCAAACTAGGTTTGAACAATAATAATTATTGTACGTTTTGATATAATATTAATTCCGTTTCATTCCATTATTTTAAATATTAAGCAACACTCATGAAATGTCATCGCTAGAATGTAATAGATTTTCTTAAAAAAACCATTTCGTACGCCAACCGAGGCTTCTTAAAACTAAAAATTATATTTTATAAACACTTGGAATTTTGCACCCGAATGGTGAGCATATACCTAATTAGATAATAAAGTTTGTGAATTATTACTAATTGAAAGGTTTTTTTTATTTTTCTTAACCCTAAACTCTCTCACCTTAATTCCAACCGACATATATAAACCCTAACATTACTCATAATTTCTCGATTTATGAGAAATTATAAATAACAACCCCTTCCCTTAGCACTGTCAACCACAGTCTAATAAAGTTTATTGGAGCAGCTATCATCTACCTTGGCTAGTTTACTACCCCAAACCCGACAGTTTGCATAGCCCCAAATTGGAATTAGCTGCCCAGAAAATACAAAATAAATTCTTCTAATTAGTATATATTTCTTTTTTTAATTTAGAATTTCACTTCTTCTTCACTTCCAAATGTGTTTACAATCAGCTGTTTATATGAACTTGCAAATTCATACAAATTGCTGTTCGTTTACTATTTTGGATATTTATGTTTTTGAGAACTAATTTTTCTTACTCTCTGAAATTTCGGTTTTTAATGGGAAAGTAAACGAACAGAGCTGTTATCGGCAAATAAAAGAGTCTTACACTGTGAGGGACTAATAAACTCAATAAAGTCATTTAGATACATTAAAAGTAACAAAGGGCCAATTATAGAACCCTGAGGCACTCCACTAGAACACAGCCTAATGGACGAAAAGCATTTACTTACACCAACATACTGTCGACGATTAGCAAAGTAAGAATGCAATAATTTACAAGAAGAGGCGAAACCAAATTCGGCGGAAAGTTTATCAGTTAGAACATTACGATTCACTGTATCAAATGCTTTGCTTAGGTCAAGTGAAATCAAGGTTGAAATCAGTTTTTTATCAAAATTTTTACGAACATTTTTAGTCAAACTGAGAAGTAAAGAAGAAGTACTAAGACTACATCTAAAGTCAAAATGACAATCACTAAGCAATTTTCCATTATTTAAATGTTCAATCATTTGATTCTTTAAAATTAGCTCAAACGCCTTTGATAGACAGCAACGGATACTAATAGGTCCGAAGTTGTCCAAACTTGTGGCGCCACATTTTTTCTTTATTGCCGCAATTCTTGAGGTTTTCCATAAGCCAGGGAAATAGGAAGTGGTAAGAATGGTATTAAAAATAAAGAGCAAATATTTCTCAAAGTATGGGTATATTATCCTAACAAATTAAATTGGAATCCCATCTGAACCCAACGCGTTTGATTTAACAAGTGAAATTGCATGAAACAGTTCAACATGATCAATGCACCTAAAGGAAAAACCCAGGTCTGAAAAATTATGAAAACTAGGTAACATGTCAACAGATGTATTTTGTGTGGCAAGAAAGTGGTTATTTAAAATTTCAGGATCACATTGATCGACAGAGCAATTTGTATTATTTGGGCGCCGCAGATTTTTAAGGACTTTCCACATCTCCGTGGAGCTACAATTGTTAAATTTGGCAGACCAGTAATTTGTCGTGTTTTCTTAATATGCTTTTAACCCTGTTTCGATGGTTGCAGTAAATTCTCCAACAATCAAGTTTTCTTTATAGGCTTTAAAAGCATAATCCCCAATATCCCTAGCAATTTTTACTTCGGCTATGTCGCAGAAATTAGTACTATTATATAAACGTTTAACACTGACGGGCACAGAATGCGTAATCAATTAATGAAGTGGAGCAGTCTTGCTTTTCAAAGTGTGTGGGCATGGAATTGTGTAAATATGATAAATTAGTACTGAGACACAAGTTCCAAACTAAATCAGCTTTTGACCTATCATATTAGTTGTTATTAAAATCACCTATGAAAACAGAGTTCTCATAACGACAACATAAGTCACGAATTTGACGAATTTTCCCATGGGGAGAATATTAACAACTACTAATGTTTTCGCAGCACCAGAATCCACTCCAATAGAAAGACATTAAAAAGATTGTGGATTGGATATTCTTTTAACTACTTTAGTCCTAATTCTCTCACGGATAAAGAAAGCTACACCACCAGCCCGCATAGTATCATCGCGATCATTACTCAAACATTAATATAAACCACACAATTCCCATATACCCAGCATCAATCGAAAAAGATAAAATAATAGTTTTTCAAGAATCCGACTCGGTACACGATTTTCTCCCACGAACACTTAATAAAGACAACAACTACCCCGATTTGCCAAATATGTAATAGCACCCCCTCTATCAAACACGTTCTATATGAGTGTTCGTCCTTATCCAATATGAGGAAAATGCACCTCAACAACAAGCCAGCATTCAGTCTCCTTCGTAATCCATCCGTCACTAACATAAACAAAATATATTACTTTACTAAACAAACTAAACTAAGAATTTAAAAAATTACCATTCACAGCATTGAATATTTATTATCACGAGCCGATAGCCTTGGCAGCTAGTACTCACGAATTCCTCATTAGTCATAGAATTTATTCTTATGATTAATAAAGTAATTTATAATATTAATAGGCTAGGTGATTTCTTGTGACCGATGTTTTGTTCTACAGTTTTATCCTGATTTTGACCAAACGTATATTATTTGAAAGGCATTTCTTTTTAGCTATTTTCCAGATTTACGGATTTTTAAATTTTGCCTTTATTTTGAGTAAATTGCATTTAAGGTTGCTACTAACACATACATAAAATTATACATACGCACCTGTACCTCTAAAGTGAGTCAACTCAAAATTTTTCAATTTTCACTTTTTGCTAGAAAACGATACATAGTGGTCATATCTATCCACTGTAAAAATCTTACATCGGTTTTTCTAGTCTTTCACAAAAAAATACAGTTGTAACCCTCTTTTTGTTATAAGAGTTACTTCTTTAGAATCCACTAAAAAGACATATTTTGAGTTGCACCCAAAAAATTTGTTATTTTTGATTATCACTGAAAAAATCGCAAAAACAACTACTGTTGCATACTTTTTATTCGCAATTCTTTACAATGAAACAACCGTTTTTAAATTTTATAGTAAATATTAAAAAAAAAAACGTTTTTTGCCTCTACTGAAAATTTGTAAATTTTGAGTTGACTCACATAGAGGTACAGGTGCGCTATGCTATGTGTGTGTTTATTAAATTTGTTAATGAGTTTGTTATCTTCATTCACAATAATTATAAACCAAAAAAGTGTTGGTTTGTGAATTGGTTAAGTTGAAAAATAAAGTTGCCTAGAAATTGCGCTCGAATTTCGAGCGCTGGAATCTACTAGTAAATAAATTAATATATAAATAAAAAGTAATTTTGAAAATAGTTATTAAAGTTTTTTGTTTGTCTGATATAATATGAGTTTCAAAGAGGAAGAAAATGTCGAACTTAGAGATGTAGGTTATAGAGTTTCCAAAGCTGAGAGAGTTTGCAAGGTTAGGTACATTATACGATACTAAATGACATTTGTTGTGTTGCTATTGGTAGTGTTTTGATTGTTAGCGACGATGGCGTTCCCATTTCTGACAATGATTTCAGTATAGCAATTCACTTCAACTAAGATGTTTCGTAAAAAGTCAGCATCAGAATTAGAGTTTGCGACAGCTTTTCCATCCGACCAAGTGTATTTTTTGTTGTTTATATATATACAGAATTCACCGAGCCTCATCTTAAGATTTTTTCCTCAAATTGAAACGAATATTTTGTACCTCATTTGTATAATCCTTTTGTATGTAGATCGCACTTCCTTTAAATTTGCATTTGGCAGTTAGAACAACAATTGCTTGCATATTAGTTTCTCATGTAAATAAAAACGTATCACTTGGAGGCAATTTCCGTACACTTACAACACTATTATTACATAATTTAACAAATTAATTCTCGCATCGTTTATATTAGGGCTTTTAAGACCACTAACAACAATATTTGTGGCGCGGTTTTTACGGTCAATTTGTTCCACACGAAATGTAAGTTTGTTGATAACATTTTTCAATTTTTTATTTTCCTCTTTGAGCTCTTGAATTTCATTCTGTCGCTATTCCTTTTTAGCGACATCTTTCAGCTTCTCATCTAAAATGCTAGAGAATGTTTGCCATGAAAACACAACAGGTGTTAATTAATTAATTGGTTTTTGTTGATGTTTAATAATTGTTCTGGCGAAGAAGGATTTCTCGAACGTGTATTACTCATTTATTTAAAGCATATGTTTAGGCTTTAATTTTACGGGAGACCAGTTTAGTACTAAAACAAAACAGCTGAGTTGTACATACAATGTAATTATTACAGCACAATGAATTACGAAATGAAGACACCGTCAGTTGAATATATTCAATTAATTTACCATCAATTTTGTTGAACTCCAATAGTTTGCAGAACAGTACAAAGATGTCATTGATATTCTGATGCAAATGTGACGAGTTTCAAGTGTTTTACTTTATAAAATGAGTTTTAGTTGCACAGGTTAAACTTTATACTTTTTCACAGCTTAAAAGCAGAGTTGCCAATCTGATCAAATATATATAGAATTCTGGCTACACGAATGGGAGAACATCAGCTGATTTCGAAAAAATCAAGATACTAGACAAGGAAAACATTGAAAGAAAAAGGTGCACTAAAGAATGCTTATAAGTAGGTTGTTTATGGGGTTTCTAAATCACTTTTTCAGCACATTTGGATGCTTTGATTTCTTTTAGGGTGCCAACACTGGTTTTTTGGGCTGGCAACACAATTTTGAATTTTGAATTTGAATTTGAATTTTATTTGACAACCCCATACAACAAGATATGTATCTTTTAATTTAAAGTATGGGATGTGAAAAGTTTTAATTACATAATTGGTTTACATATAAAATATTTAAAAATTAAATTAATTACACAATAAACATAAAACATAAAACATAAATATAAAAAAAAAATATATATATATATATAATACATAAATGGAATAACATAAAAGAGAGAGAAAAAAGAGGAAAATAAAAATATAAATAAATAAAAAATAAATAAAATGAGATATAAATGGATATTAACTGACAGGTTGATATTTCAGGTTGAGAAATGTTTTCTAATCTCGTTACTAAAACTTGTTGCGTTGTTGTTGGTTTGTATTTTGTGTGGAAGAAGGTTCCAAAGATGGATGGCGTTAAAAAAAATTGCCATTCGGTTATTAGACTTCTGTAGCAGATAGATATTTTTTTACCCCTCACAGATTGAAAGAAAGTGAGGCGATCAAACAAGATACGCGGCTCCTTAATGTTTATTATTTTATGAAGCTGTATGAGTATTCTTACCTTCATTAGATTCTCAAAGGACAAGCCATACAACTGTTTCGTGCAGAAATATACACGATTATGATCACGCTTTGAAAGTCCATAAACATATCTAATTATCTTATTGTAGACAACATTTAATTTACATTTACTTGTGGAATCACAATGTGCAAAAAGCTCACAGCCGTATAGCAAACAGGGCATTAAATAGACCTTAGCAATAAGCATTCTGATTTTCAAAGGTGTACAGAACTGTGTTGGCCATAACGTTCGAAGCATATAGCTCAAGATTGCAATTGGACGAAACTCCGAGTTCGATTTCGGTACTGGTATGACCTTTGCATGTTTCCACTTGGTTGGAAAAACACTCGTGGTGAGAATTGTTTTAAAGAAATAGGTGATAAACGGCAATAGTTGTGGTAGTATTAATCTAATAAATCTTAGGTCCATAGTGTCGTAACCTATAGCATTTGATTTTACCTTCAAAAAACAAGTTAACACGTCGATGTTGTTGACACAGTGAAATTCAAATTGGTCACAAAGTATAGGACTATTGACGTTGAGGTTGGTAAAATTGCCGCTATCAATAGAGGGGGATTTTACGAATATATCGTTAATTTCATCAGCAGTCAAATTACTACTTATATTTTTCCTACTCTTACCGATTCCAATATCCTTTTCAAAACGATAAGCATAATATATAGACTTAGCTCTTCTTATCTCTCGATTTACATCCCTTCTTCGTATGGAAAACTCGTTCTTTAGTTCTGGGATCTTAAACTTCCTCCAGCGCGAGTAAGCCTCATCTCTACGATCAATCATTCGCTTTATAGTTGTATTGAACTACGGCCTAGTTTTCTCCGTAATATGTCTAGTTCTCAGTGGAACAGCAAGATTGTATAAATGTGAAATGTTATCATCAAGAAAGGATAATTGCTCATCAGAAGACGGCATGTAGTACAAACAGTTCCAGTTTATCAACGCCAAATTTTCAGCCAAAGCATGATAATTGATTGATTTAAAGTCACGATAACTAAAGGTTTGAACCTCACGAAGCAAGTTGAAGTCGTAAGAAATAAAGATCAGGTCATGCCTAGAAAAACAAGGTGCAGTCAGTTGATCATATAAATTGACTTTAGAGACATCGTTTGTAAAGAAAAGATCCAATAAAGTATTGGTAGTGTTGGAGTAGTGAGTAGAGTAGAGGCAATTAACGGGTATAAGGCCAACTGAGAGCATGCTATCTACAATAGAAGAGTCTAAAAGAATATCACAGTTGAAATCTCCAGCAATAAGTATGTCCGAGTAATCTTCAGTTAGAAATTCAATATGTTCCATAAATACATCAGTGCTAATATATTTATTAGGTCGGTAAACACAACCAACAAGTAGTTTTCTACCATCCGACACAATTTCTATAAAAATATATTCAATTTTATTGCTGTTAGTTTCTTCAATGCCTGTGTTATTGTCATACGCCTCGGTCTTACATTTGAGATTACATTTAATACCATTCCTAACAAAGATTGCTACGCCACCTGCACGAGTCTTTCGATCAGCACGAAACGTATTGTAACCTTGCAAATTGATAAATCTGTCCGGTGTGGTGTCCTTATGCCAGGTCTCAGATACACATATAATATCCATCAATGAATTTTCAAAAGTAAATCTGAATTCATCAATTTTATTGTTTAAGCTTTGTGCGTTGATGTGGCAAATATTCACTCCTTTCTTCTGTTTGGCTAAAATTCGAATCATATTCATGGTACCATCCTTGGAACGACTATCTGACCTATCCATACGGTTCAATGTAGTAAACCCAGTGAGTATTACAACAGACAAAATCCACAACAGCGCAACTATGAATTAGGATATAAATTAGTATTTGCATAAAAAAGTATAAAATATGAATTTTAACAGTAAAAGGCATCGTGTTATATGAAATTAAATAAGGCAGAGAGTATTTAAAAATCAAGATTAAAGAAATTTTAAAAATTAAAACAAGTATTACAATTATCAAAAAGATTAATAGTTTTTGAACATTTAAAGTTCCAGCATTAGAATTGATGTGCTTCATTTGTTGGGAGAAAAAACTCGTTCAACTGCTCCACGGTATCTATACGAACTGGCTTATCTGTATTAGAATTTTTTACGTAAACGAGCCCACGAAGAGTAAAAGCTGATTGTAACTGTCCATCTCTCATTAAACCACGAGCAAAGACAAATATTTTATAATTGTACGAAGTTAGATTTTCATTGACGAAAAATGGTTCTTTAGAATTAAAGCCAAGATCCTTTAACATCAATGGACCACCACCCTATTTTCTAAAATTCGATATTGATTTTAGAATAAAATTTTTGTCATATGGCGACACGAGTTTAACAATGAGAGCAGTATCGGGTGAACTATTTTTATTGTTTTTGTTTTTATTAGGTAATCTAAAGATTTCATTAACAGGCGGTGTTTTTATATTTAAGTTCTCACACAAGTTATCAAACATATCGAATAATTTTTCATTTTTCAAATAAGGAATGTTTGTTAAACGCAAATCACTAGCGATGAGAGAATTTTCATGGCGAAGGTTTTTCATTTTTAACCTTTCATTTCAGATTTTAGCGATGACAAATCCGCAGCTACCATTTCAAGTTTAGAAACTCTTTTTGTTACATCAATCAAGTCTTTTTTCACTTCAAAAAGGTTGTTTTCAATTTTTACGATTTTTTCCAATATACGATTTTCACTTTCCTTTATGAGCGTTTTCATCATTGTATTTATAGTTTCAGTTTGTTTCGCTAAGCGACTGTCTAATATCTGCAATAAGCGGAAAGGCGAGTCATAATTAGAATCAGAAATACGAGGTGTTGTTTTTGGCGATGTCGATAAATGATTTTTCAAAGTCTGCTCTTCCTCGTTTTGGTGCTGGAGTAGCGGGTTCATTTACGGTTTTAGGGGAAATTTGATCCATAATTATTATTATTTTTGAAGAAAAAGTATACCAACGTACATAAATTGAGATTATTGTAGTTGGATTGTAGAATACAAGATTTACGGTCCACACAAAAGGTTGAGTAAGGTTGTTGACTAAGCTACTAACAGACAAAGTAGGATATGGTCTCTGCTAGCAGACAAAGGAGAAACCGGTCACAGATGAAAGGTATAGCAGTAATCTACGTTCCACACAAAATCCACAAATGACAGCAGCGGGTTGTTATTTTTACCTTTTTGATGTTTTTATTCTTTGTTTTTATTATGTTTCTTGGAGCTTTACTAAATTAATTTGTTTTAAAATAAATTAAAAAGACACTTATAACAGCAGAAACAGTTTATATAATAGTGCACAAAGAAACGCGGCAGCACAGGTAGCAGATTTAGATAAGGCTTTTGCTTTACTTAAGTTATATTTTATGTAACTTTTATTAAAATAACATCGATTAATAAGAACTTGTAAAAAACAGGTCTGCACGCTCCGTTTTTCCACAACGGTCAAAATACTGAAAAAAACTGGAATTCTACAAAATAGTCACATACATATGTGATTGTTAAAACTTTTTGGAAAAGTTCTGATCCTCAATTTTGGAAAGCCAAATATAGGGTTCGAAAGAGCATGAACGTGGGTTAAAAATGATGTACAACATTAGGATCGAGCAGGTGCCATTTGACAATGGTAAAAATTCTCTATGTGTTTTCTTCTGCCCCTTTTTTAAACCTAAATGCAGTTTTTCATACCTTTTAACTTGGCAGCACTTTTTTATTCCGTTAAGATTGAATTTTCCCGTTATTTAGCATTATTTTAACAGACTCATCAACATTTTTTCTCATTATTTAGCAGATTCACGACCTTTTACCCATTATTTACCAGATTCGTTATTTGAGCGTTATTTTAACAGATTTACCAATTTTTTTTTTCGTTATTTATTAATATATTTGATTTATTGAAGCCTAAAAAGACACTATACATTTTATATATTTAAAAAAAAGTTACCAGATAAGGAAAAATTTGTATTTATTTGTTATTGAAAGCACTATTTTTTAGTAAGCAGAACCGCCGAGTTCGCTGTCTGTTTAGCAAATTGAAGCCTAAGAAGACACTACACATTTTTTTTTTTAAGTTACCAGATAAGGAAAAATGTGTATTTGCTATTGACAGCACTTTTTTTCATTCTTTTTTTATTAACTGTTTTATTTTGTTTGTTTTATTTGAAATTGCAATTTTTACATTTAGATATACATTAATATGAAAAAATGTTTGAAAATCGTTAATATTTGAAAAAGACAAGAAAATTAAAACTGTATGAAAAACAGTGTCATCCTTAAGTATTCAAATTTAACAGAATAAAAAAAAGTTGCCACCTCTAAATTCAAAATCTGTATTGCATCATAACTAATAGTATTGCTACCTATAAGTAAAGCGAATATAGGTGTGAGGTTTGCTAAACAGAAGCGAACTCAGCGGTTCTGTTTACTAAAAAAAATATATAAACGAAATATATAAACGAAAAAAGAATTGTATGTTAACATGTCTACTATAATATATCTAAATGTAAAAATTGCAATTTCAAATAAAAACAAGTAAGAAAACTATAGTCGGTCTAGACCGACTATATGATACCCTATACCATGGTTTAGAGACCCTATCTTTCGGTCCAACTACTTCGATATAGAAAATAAGCATAAACCAAATTTGAGTGGGATTTTTATTAATTTTTTTGGCTGCAGATATGAAAAAGTTCATATCGGATGCTATATCTATAAAGGGACTAGGTCCAGAAATGGACCGATCCTGATCATGTTTGGTAAAGTCTCTTGTATTTTGCAAAAATATGTACAAACAAAATTTGAGAAGAATCAGTGCAATATTTTTTTTTTTTAATAGATTTAAGTGAAGATCGGGAAGCAGCTCTATATGGGGTCAAAGGGATCATTTTTCGACTACTCATTAGTGGATGTAATGAACGCATACAAACCCAATTTGAGTAAGATCTATATGACAATTTGGATCTTATGGCAATTTATGTCGATTTCATATGGGTAATTTGTATGGGGGCTAGGTCTGAACAATGACCGATTCTCACCAATTTCAATAGCGTTCATCCCATGGCCGATAAAAGCTTATATACCAAATTTCATCAAAATATATTCATATTTGCGACCTGCAGTTTGATTACAAGCTTTACATGGACACACAGACGGACGGACGGACGGACGGACATTGTTAAATCAACTCAGAAAGTGATTCTGATTCGATCGGTATAATTAAAGATGGGTCTAGGTCAAATATTTTTGGTTGTTACAAACAGCAGCACAAAGTCATTATACCCAAACCACATAGTGGTATAGGGTATAAAAACAAAATAAAACAGTTAATAAAAAAAGAATGAAAAAAAAGTGCTGTCAATAGCAAATCAATACACATTTTTCCTTATCTGGTAACTTAAAAAAAATGTATAGTGTGTTTTTAGGCTTCACTTTGCTAAACAGACAGCGAACTCGGCGGTTCTGCTTACTAAAAAAAAAGTGCTTTCAATTGCAAATAAATACACATTTTTTCTTATCTGGTAACTTTTTTTAAATAAAAAAAAATGTATAGTGTCCTTTTAGGCTTCAATAAATCATAATGTTGCCACCACCTGAAAACTGAAAACGTAAATTAAAAAATTGAAAAGCATATATAAAAAAGATTGAAAATCTTTAATATTTGAAAAAAAAAAAAATTTGGTCTGATGTAATAACAAATTTAGTAAATAAATATTAAGGTTTGAAAAGTGCTATTAAAATTGGTTATAATTTAACTTAATAAGAAACAAAAAAAAAAATATATTGGAATAATTCAATAGAAAGGAACATATAAACTTGAATAAACGAATATTTTCTCAAATAAATGGAAAAAAATGGGTTTTGTGAATGAAAAATATGTTGTCAGCTCTAAAAAAAAAACCTCAATAGAATATATAAAATGTATTTAAATTCAAAGTTAACGGATATATTTTTACTTAATAAAGAAGCTAAAATATATTGGAAAATGAAAAAAGAACTATAGTAACTAACTGAAAGATATTTGAAATAGTTAACATTTGATTATGTGAAATATGATTTCAAAAAGATTTTGAAATAAGTTTAAATATGATAAATTTTTTCATTGAATTACTAATAGGTTCATAAAACCATAAGGCTTTTGGTTTGTTAATAAAAATTTAAATGTTCTTAAACTAGTTCTGTCAATAGCAAATAAATACACATTTTTTCTTATCTGGTAACTTTTTTTAAATAAATAAAATGTATAGTGTCTTTTTAGGCTTAATAAATAATAATGTTGGCACCTCTACCAAATATATTAATAAATATCGAAAAAAAAAATTTGGTAAATCTGTTAAAATAACGCTCAAATAACGAATATGGTAAATAATGGGTAAAAGGTCGGGAAGCTGCTAAATAATGAGAAAAAATGTTGATGAATCTGTTAAAATAATGCTAAATAACGGGAAAATTCAAACTTAACGGAATAAAAAAGTGCTGCCAAGTTAAAATGTATGAAAAACTGCATTTATGTTTGTGACTTTGCTAAAAAATAGTGTTGCGTGATTTAGAAACCCCATAAACAACCTACTCATATACATCCAATAGAATATCAAACGAACCATGAAAGAGGACACCAACAATATTAATAGGAACTACAGAGTTGCTATTCATTATCTATGACATGTTAATATGTGTTTAAAATTTAAGTTTATGTTCATATATGTTTTATTTTAATGTTAAATGTAACAACTACATTTTAAATATAAAAACATATTGTAAGTTGTAATGTTGAATATTATTTTGTAGAAATAATATATTTGTATAATTTTCATTAATAGACGATCCCCAGAAGATTTCGACAAGCAATCGACGAAACGTAGGGAAATATCTGTAATAAACATTGTTTTCATTACATTGATAACTTTAGGCCACATTAGCTTAATTTGAAAAAAGAAACACAAAAAATTCAAATAAATTGGCCAAACAACAAAAAATCTATATATCAGTAGTAATTTACGATTCATCGAATAAGGGTCGATTCGCCGCTTATGTTATTCCGGATAAGAGATAACACGTTTCGGTGTTTATTTCATAATCCACATGTTTGCTGCTCAGCATGCAGTTAGGTTATGTACCTAATTGCATGCGTTCTGGTTATGTTACATTACCTATCGTTTTATATTTAGTTTGACAGAAACCAAACCAAAAAAAAAATATATATATCAACTGTAACTCAATAACACCGTTAACACACAAAACTGCAAGAAAATAATACGACTAATATTAGGTCATACCAGCATTACACACAAACACATTATTGACCATTGTGCATCTAATTATTAAATTCTAATAGATGTCCACATTTTCATAGTGACATTATCTCTGCAGAACATATTTTAAAAACACTGTAACAAGTTTGAGGCAACTCGAGGTCAAAGTCAAATCTTTAAAACGAACCCTATAGAGTACCTCGCTAGCCCTTCCATAAAACAATATAAGCAAAGAGTTATAACTATATATATCTATACTAAGCTTAAAAAGAAATATGATACTTATTAATTGTTCGTAATCCTTAAACAAAATAATGTAGCTAAGTTAAAGTATTTAAAACATATAGTACTTAGTTTTATCTATCATATAAATTAAATTGTAAATTGTAATATATCGCACCTGTACCTCTAAACTGAGTCAACTCAAAATTTTTCAATTTTCACTTTTTGCAAGAAAACGATACATAGTGGTCATATCTATCCACTGTAAAAATCTTACATCAATTTTTCTAGTCTTTCGCAAAAAAAAAAAAAATACAGTTGTAACCTTCTTTGAGTTATAAGAGTCACTTCTTTAGAATCCACTAAAAAGACATATTTTGAGTTCCACCCAAAAAACTTATTTTTGATGATCACTGAAAAAATCGCAAAAACAACTACTGTTGTATACTTATTATTCGCAATTCTTTACAATGAAACAACTGTTTTTAAATTTTATAGTAAATATTAAAAAACCCCGTTTTTTGGCTCTACTGAAAATTTGAAAATTTTGAGTTGACTCACTTTAGAGGTACAGGTGCGATATGTTATCTTAATTTGTTGAAATCATGATAACTAACAAATAAAATAACTAAATAAATAAAAATAAGAAGGAATGGAAAGTGAGACAAAAGAAGAAGAAACCTTCTTAGAAAGTAACAGTACTATCATAAAAAACCGATCGCAGATTTGTTAGTTGCTATATTTACTTATTGCGGCACTTACATCCCGTTACCTCAAAAATTAAGAAAGAAATCTAAATTTTTTATACCGTATACCACCATGTGGTTTGGGTATAATGACCTTGTGCTGCTGTTTGTAACTACCAAAAATATTTGACCTAGACCCATCTTTTATTATACCGATTATCACTTTCTGAGTCGATTTAGCGATGTCCGTCCGTCCGTCTGTGTCCATGTAAACCTTGTAATCAAACTACAGGTCGAAAACATGAATATATTTTGATGAAATTTGGTATATAAGCTTTTACCAGCCATAGGATGAACGCTATTGAAATTGGTGAAATTCGGTCCATGTTCATACCTAGTCCCCATACAAATGACCGCTATGAAATCCACATAAATTGCCATACGATCCAAATTATCATATAGATCTCAGTCAAATTGGGTTTGTATGTGTTTATTATATCCATTAATCAGTAGTCATAGGCCCCATATAGAGCTGCTTCAGGATCTTCACTTAAATTATCAAAAAACTAAAATATTGCACAGATTTTTCTCAAATTTGGTTTGTATATATTTTTTCAAAATATAAGTAACTTTACCAAATATGGTCAGGATCGGTCCATATTTCGAACTAGTCCCCATATAAATATAGCATCCGATATGAACTTTTTCATATCTGCAGCCAAAAAAATTAATAACAATGCCACTCAAATTTGGTTTATGCTTATTTTCTATATTGAATTAGTTGGACCGAAGAGATAGGGTCTCTAAAGCATGGTATAGGGTATCGTATAGTCGTTCTAGACCGACTATAATTTCTTACTTGTTTGATTTGAAATACATATTCTTGTTGTGTTTCTATATCACTTAAATAAATTTTTAAGAACACAGACGTTATGGGTTATGTGTGACTGACATTATTATATATCGTCAAGATTGGTCCATTTTTTTGATCTGGTCTCATAGAAAACTAGAATCCGATAGGAACTTTTTCATATCTACAGGGTTAATTCTTATTTTCTGTATCCAGTTATGACGTCAGCAATGTTGGATCTAAGACCATTTCTCGAAACTCATGATATAGGGTTTCATATAGCCGGCCTAAACCCACTTAAATTTACTTGCTCGTTTTTATTTCGTTTAAAAATTTTAAACTATAAAATTTAACACTATGAACTTCTCAATACAATAAATAAATTTACAGTTGTTTTCGAAAATATATCGTATAGAGATTGTTGAAAGTAACACTTGTAAAACGAAAATTTAACATGTGATGATGGTTAAATGTCTCTTATGTTAACAAAATGTATATATTATAACGAACATAAATGTTAACTATAGTAATGAACTTACCTTGTCCTTTTCTAATTCCTTCTCATTTTTGTCTGTTTCGTTTTCTTGTTCTTTTGATTTTTCCATTTCGCCTTCCTTGCCTTCTTTGTTTTCAGGTCTACAGTGAGATAAAAAAAATTTATTGTGAATGTATGACATAAGTTAATATATTTTTTTTTTTTTTCGTTTTTTGATGTTCTTTAAAATTCAGTTTATACTTCTTAATTTTTATTAGGCTATTCGCCCACTGAAGAGTTGTCGTTAATAAGTAGTGGTATGTTTCCGAAAGTTATTTAGGGAGAATCCATGACAAAACACAAAGAAATTTAATTTTCGGAGCTGCAACTGAAATTTACAATAAATGTAATATATTGCAAGAGTTTAACAAATCATAAACTTTCTGACTCGAGATCTTTTAATTATTTAAAATCTATGGAATTACAAATGTCCTTACAGACTAATATATTTAGTGTATAAAATACATATAACAAATAAAATAATGACGATTTAATTATTCAGATATAGAATAATTTTACGTTTCAAAGATTCTTTATTTTCGGACAAATCTATGATGTGGTAAATTCCATTAAATTGCGCACACAACCGGCGAAATGTTATTATTAGCATACTTAAATCGAAAATAATTAATATTTAAGAGCTTAAAGTTTCTTTTAGGTCTCGATGGTATATTAATTTTAAGTAATTGGAGTCAATGTCGCCATGGAATAAACTGAGTAGAAAGAAAATGCTAAGCATTGTTCTACGACTTTTCAGTGTCGGTAACTTGATTAGAGCAAGTCTGGATTCATAAGAGGGTAAGGCACGGGAGTTCCAACCAATTCCACGTAGACAGAATAAAAGAAATTGTTTCTGGACAGATTCGAAGAAATTTATATGAATAATGTAACACGGATCCCATATTATAGAACCATATTCTAGGATGGGACGAACCAGGGATGTATATAGCTGTTTGGTTACATATGGATTAGAAAATTATTTATTCCACCGCTTCATAAATCCAAGAACGCCATAAGCTTTTTTTATTGCTGAAGATATTATAAAAGTACATCTTTTTTTAACAATGAAACAACTTGTTTCTTTTATGTTTTTAACAAGACTGACTCAGTCATACTTTATTTATATTCTTATATTACTTTAATATTACTTATACTATCTATTAATATTTTATACAACTCTTAACTTTAGTATTCTGGGTTGCATATATAGGGATGCACTACACCTCCCTTTTTTAAGAGGATAAATTTTTACAATTTATATCAATAGCTTTTCGGTTGGTAGGTATACCTCCCTCTTTTTTTTTAATGTTCAAATGGTTACAATTTCTTTGTTTTTTTTTCGTATATTTTAATTATTTGTAATTTTAATTAATTTTCTCATATATGTATATTTTCCATTTAATTTTTACAGTTTTTTTTTTCTTTTTTTGCCATTTGGTATAATGTCAATTTATAAATGGTTGTATTAAGGTTTGATAAGAAAATGTTTGTTTTTAATATTAAATAAATATTACAATTTCCAATTTTTTCTTAATCTGTTTTTATGAACAATTTTTTGTTTTCTGGTAGATTTATCGAATATTGTGATGTTGACACCATTTATGTTTTTAACAATGTAGGGACCATCATAGATGTTTCCGTGTTTATCGTATGGTTCTTTCTTTAATAAAACGCTGTCGTTTTCTTGTAAGTTTAGCGGTTTTGCAAATTTATCAAAAAAATTTTTGTTTCGTTTTTTGTGTTTATCAATCAATTCTTTCGCAAGTATGTGGGTTTTTTGTAATCTATGCCTAACTTCTTTGCTATAATTATCTAAATTATAAATAGGATCTAGATTTGTTTTAATTTCGTTTGGCATTGTTGCATTTTTACCAAAAACAAGTTCAAATGGTGTAAATTGATGATCGAAAACTGTGTTTGGGGTGGTATTGTGGTAAAAAGTAAAATATTTTAAATGTGTCCCAATCTGTCATATTTTCTTTGATGTTAGCTCGGATATATTCGTTAAATACCCGGTGGGGTTACGTTCCACTGTACCTAATGTTTGGTGGTGATAGGCAGTTGAAAATTTTAGGTCAATTTTTAAAAGTTTACACAATTCGGAAAATATTTCATTTTTGAATTCAGTGCCTTGATCGGATTTTATGATGTTCATTTTACCGTATATTAAAATAAAATTTTCAAATATTGCGCGAGCTATAGTTTGTGCTGATTTATCGGGTACTGAAATAGTGACTAAATATTTAGATAAATCACACATTAAAGTTAAAGCGTATTTGTTACCATAAGCTGATTGCGGCAGGGGACCTATAGTATCTAGAACTACTATATCGAATGCTGCAGTTGGAGTTGGAGTTAAAACTAATTTTTCTATATTACTTGGCTTAACTTTGTTCAAATTACATTCTGTACAATCTTTAACAAATTTTGAAATGTCTCTAGTCATTTTTTTCCAATAATATTTCGTTCGAAGCTTTGCATATAATTTTTTTTTCCGCAATGTCCGCCTATTATGGGATCATTGTGATATATTTTCATTAATTTTAGTTTATCTGTTTCGTCGGTTATTACTTCTGTTGGTTCTATTAAAACGATTTCCAGAGTTTTTAAGATCTTTATTCCATTTTCTTTTAGATTTTGAATTGGACAAATTGAAAAAAATGAGTCACTTTTGGACTATTGTGCTATAAAAATTTTGTGATTGTTGGCTTCCTTTTGTAACCCCGAAATCATATTGTCTAAACAAATAGTTTCGTTAACAACCTCGAAATCAAGATATAGCATTTTTTTAAATTTTTGATATATATTTATGCGCATTTTAAGTAGTTTCCCATTTTTATAAAATAGTTCTGTTTTAATATTTGAAACTTTCTAATTTAATAAAGTCTTGTTGTTTTGAATTCCTTTCACTTCTGTTATTTTCTTTAGACATTGCTCGAGTTGTCATAGAAAATACGTTTTTGTTTAAAGTTTTCAAATCATTGATG
Organism: Cordilura impudica; assembly: GCA_963682025.1. Classification (NCBI taxonomy): domain Eukaryota; kingdom Metazoa; phylum Arthropoda; class Insecta; order Diptera; family Scathophagidae; genus Cordilura; species Cordilura impudica. The sequence continues at coordinate 159,237,633 of OY821519.1, forward strand.
GAGATTCTGGATAGAGCATCTGCTCCAACGTTTTCTTTACCTTTTATAAATTCTATTGTAAAGTTATATTCAGAAAGTTCTAATCTTATTCTTGTCAATTTGGACGATGGATCTTTCATATTAAATAAATAAACTAAAGGTCGGTGATCTGAACGTACGGTGAAAGATGTGCCATAGATACATGGTCGAAAATAAGTGATTGCAAAATATATTGCCAAAAGCTCCAGCTCAATTGTTGGTTTTTTCTGTTCGGCTTGATTAAATGTCTTTGAAGCGAAATAAATTGGTAAATCGATACCATTGCTGTTTTGGCTTAAAATAGCTCCACATCCGGTTTTTGATGCGTCGACTGTAATTAAAAAGGTTTTGTGAAATCAGGGTACTGTAGTATTCTTGGAGATAATAACGAAGATTTCAATTTGTTGAATGAATTTTGACATTGTTCATTCCAGCTAAATTGAATATTTTTCCTTGTAATAAAATTTAAAGGTGCTGTTAAAATAGCGAAATTTGGAATAAACTTTCTATAATAATTGGCAAATGCCACAAATCGTTTAACCGCGTCTTTATCGGTAGGAACTGGGTATTTTTTTATAACGTTGCTTTTAGAATCGTCCGGCAAAATACCTTGTGAAGTACATTTGTGGCCAAGAAATGTAACTTCAGGTCGGAAAAAATTGCATTTGTAGGGATTTATTTTTAAGTTGTGGTTCCTTAAAATTTGAAAAACGTCTTTTAAATTTTGCATATGATGTTGCTTACTGCATCCGATAATAATCACATCATCAATGTATAAAAACGCTTTATTAGGTTCTAACCCTGAGAATGCTATAGACATCATTCGAGAAAATGAATTTGGTGCAATATTAAGTCCAAAGGGTAATACTTTCCAACGAAATGCTCCGCTATCGGTGCTGATGAAGTTATGTCACGTGAATCCGGGTGTAATGGTATCTGATGAAATCCGGAATATAAATCTATGATTGAAAAATATTTGGCACGTCCAAGATTGTCTAAAATGTCATCTATTCGTGGCAGGGGGAATTTATCAGCAATTAACTTTTATTTACAGCTCGATAATCAACGCACATTCTATACGATTTTTTGTCATCTAAACTCTTTTTGGGCACTAAAATTAACGGACTATTATAATTTGAACTACTTGGTTCAATCAAGTCGTTATCCAATAAATTTTTAACTTGCCTCTTAATTTCATCTTTTTGACTATGTGGCAGTCGATAATTTTTGATATAGACAGGTGTAGAATCGGTCAATCGTAGTTTTTGTTCATAAAAATCAGTAATTGTCATTTTGTCATCTTTAAGGGCGAAAATATCTGAAAATTGCTCACAAAGAGGTAATAAATCGTCCTTGACATCATTTGGCATTTGTTGTTGAAGTACAACTTTAAGCTTTGAAACACGTTCGCAATTTGTTTTAATTTTATTTACGGAATATATATAAAAATTTTATAATTTTTCCGCTTTAATAATATAATTTTTAATATACTTTATTTCATTAATTGTGTTAACTACGCGCAAGACAGGGTTGTTCGAATCAATAATACCTTTACCAATAAATACTCCTTTAGAAACTTCTTGTGAATCAATGAACATTGGTTCTGAAATATTATGTAAATTAAAAATCCTGTAAACTTCACATCTAGGTGGTATTATACAAGAATAACGCTCGTTCCTTGAAGTATTGGTATATTAAGTCTATTATTCTTAATAAACACAGATATTGTCATGTTTCCATAGTTGATTTTACATTTGTTGTTTTTTAGGAAATCTTTCCCAAGAATGCCATTTGATGGAATATTGAAATCATCATTCACTACATGAAATATTTGTGGAATAGGAAAATTTGAAATCGTTAAATATGTGTAAATTCTTCCTAAAGTCGATATTGCATATGTTGTTATACCAGTTATGCTTATTATCTCCTTTTCATTCAATTTTATATTTGGTCTTAAACATGAAATTTTGATTAACGAAATATCTGCCTGCGAATCTACAAGAAAAGTGTGTGGACTGGTTTCGTTAAATAAGTTTAGTTGAATGAAATCTGCATAGTTAGGGTTTAAAGTGTAAATCGATTTAAAATTTGTTGGTTTGCCTAATTTAGATTTTCCTCCCCCAACAACATGGTCTGTTGAGGGGCCTCCGCGTTTAAAGGCCTAACTGAAACACTTTGGTTGTTAAAACCTCGTGAATAGTTTCCTCGACTATTGCCACGATAATTATTTTGGAAGGTATTATTGGGATTTCTATTGTTGCGATTATTTCCTGAATAAAAATTGCTGCCTCGAAAATTTCCTCGATTATCACCACGATAACTGTTATTGTTACGGGAGCGTTGAAAACTGTTCACTTGATTTGAATTAGTTTTGAAATTCCGATTATTAGTTCGAAAAGTAAGAACTTGATGTTCCTTTCTTTCCGTTGCCTGTTCAACCACTAGCTTCGCTACTACTTCTTTTGGATCTGAGAAAGCAGATGATGCAAGTATTGACTTCACCAAATCGGATCTTGCATTCAAACGACACATGCCTACTGTTTGTTCAATTGCTATCTCATGTGCTTTATTTTTTGTCATTCCCTCAATTACTAATGAACGTTCTAATGCATCCGCAAGTTCTTCGGCTTGTTTCGAAAATTCTGCATAATTATTATTTTTGACGTTTAAAGCTGCTATCTTACCAGCAATGACCTTTGAGTTATCTGGTTTGATCCTACTTTTCAGAGCTAGTTTTATGTCGTTTACTGTATTTATATATTCTGGTAACGCTTCCCTAGCTTTTCCTTCGAGTTTCGATTTGATGAAACATATAAGAGTATCCATTAAATTATCTTCTGTGAGGTCCTCAATTAAATTAATTTTGTCTAAAAAAGAGTCTAACGACAATGGATTCCCATTATAATTTTCTCTAATAATAGATGCACACATACCAATGTATGATTTTTTTGTTCAATTGTCGCCATTTCGGTTTCTGTGCTATGCTTCTGATCGATATTTTGTTCACTTTCTGATTCAGAGTGTTCTGAATCGTTGTCACTATCCGTCAAAATGTTTCTATTAACAAGTTCAAATAAATCTATCTGTTCTGGAACCTTAATTTTGCAATTGAGTTTACCAAAACATCTAACCAACAGTTCTCTACAATGTTTTATTTTACACGAGATTGGTGTTTTTTCAACAGTCGATAAAAATTCAGAATTTATTGTTGTATATTCTAAAATTGAATTGTAATTTTCATTTAGTAGTTCAATATATTCACTAATTTTAGTCTTCTTGTTTGAAATTGGTCGATTTTGTAATATTCTTTTCTTTATACTATAAAATTTAGAAATTAATCTATTAAATTGTTCATTGTTAAATTCACTCATTTATTATTATTTCTATTATTTTCGAAATAGCTAAATTTTGTTATTTTCTATTTAAAGGATTTTGTTTTGTATTTTTCTTTCATAGATATTTCCATTTTATTAATTTAAAATGTAAAATTATCCATTTAAAAATAAGTTTTATAAAATTTCTTAGATTTAATGTAATTATGAATTTAGCATAAATGTGGTATAAATGTAAAGAAAGTAATTATATAAATATTGATGTAATGTAATTGTAAAAAATTTTATTTTGTTAACAATGTAAGTATTTAGGTATGTAAGTATTTGGGTAAGTATAAATTTAATATAATTTTAGGTATAATGGTAAGTAGTTAAATATAATTTTAATTATAAATTGAAATGGGTAAGTGTTTATATAGATATAAAAGCAATTTCATTTTAAATATAAGAGTATGTTTATATGTAAAAATTTAAGGTAAGTAGTATTTATTTAAGCATAATTGTAATTTTAATTTATAATTATGAAGTTAAATATTTTATTTGTATATAATTCAATTTTAATCAAAAAAAAAAGTATTTATTTATTTTATATAATTCAATTTTAATCAAAAAAGTATTTATTTTATTTTTAAACGTAAATAGTAAGTATATATTTTAATTATATTTAAAATATTAAGGGTAAGAATTTATTAAATTATATATTTAAGAACAAGGGTTTTTCATAGTTACGTTCGGCCGCTGTGGTTGTAGTTGAGAACATCGCAAAAGCTGCATTACAGATGATTTTGATGAACTTATATATGTTAAAGTTGATTCGTTGTAGTTGTTGATCAAGTTGAGTTTTAAAATCTCTTTATTTTTGTTTGTAAAAGCTTTGCTATTTCTCTTGCTTAACTTTTTTTTTTTTTATGTAGATGTAGGAGTTGTGGTGTTTCTCTTTATTAATTTTGTAAAAGCTTTGGTGTGTCTCTTTATTAGCATGGATTTTTTTTTTTTTTTTGAAGTAAGAGTAGTGTTTCTCTTTATTTATATATTTATTTATATATATGTATGTTCTGTTTTATTTTGTTTCACGTCTTTTGCTAAAGATTTTGTATTCATGCTTTTTCCCAATGTTCAAATTTTTCAAGGTTTTTATCCCGTTATTGTTTTACCGCTAATTTTCAAAGTTATATTCTGTATTGTTTTTTTTCCAGATTTTGTGAGTTTTTGTAATTGCTTTTCTCCAGTTATATTTCCCACTGATTTATTTGAAATATTATGTAGTTTTTTTTCTTTTTTTTATTTACTTGCAAACTTGGGTTTTTCAAATTAAGTCGATGTTTTTTTTTTTTTTGGTTTGTTGGTTGGTTGGTTGTTACTTAAACGCTCAAGAAAACTTTCACACAAAGAAGCAAATTTATCTTGTTCTTCGTTTTGTTAAAACTTGAAAATATCTGCAGCTTATTTTCATATAAATTTATGCACAATTTAATTTACGTTTTTTCAAAAATTTAGACTAATATTGAAATGTTAAATCAATTGATTTTTTTTATAAATTTCTATTTATTTTCCACTGTGTTGTATTTCACTTGCCGTTTAATTTCGTTATGTGAGCAAAGCCGACAAACATTAGCTCAGTTTTTGAAGTTTGTTTATTCCGTTAGATTTTTTTTTTCTGCTTTACAAAATTTCGTTTGTCTATTTTTTTTCATGTTAATTTTTTGTACAGTTTCGTCTTATTTTATTTTAACATTTTATTTTACCGTTATTATTTCTGCACAATTTTGCGTCATTTGTTTTGTAATGGATTTTTTTTTTATAGGTTTTGAGTGTTCTCCGTTTTTCTAGTTCAATTTTTTTTTATGTGTGGTGTTATTGTGTGTGGTTTTTTTTATTTTTAAACGCTTTTTCAAGTTATATTTTATGGTGAGTCGATAATTATGTTTGTGTTTTACACTTTGTTACATTTCTTTTAAAATATTTTTTCCTATTTCTTGCATTTTCTAGAAGTTCGGTCTTATTTTATTTAACAAGTACTGCTTTTTTCCCGTTTTTATTTTTTATTCCGATTTAAATTCTGTGTTCTTTGTTTCTGATTTTTCCAGTTTTGGTACAGTTTATTTTTCGTTGTTATTTGTTAAATTTTTTCCATTTCTTTGCTAAATTTTATAATTTCCATTTTTTACCGTATTTTTATACGTATCAGTTATTCACTTAATTTCTTCTAATTTTTCCATAAAAAAAGTTTAATTAATGTTTCTTTTCCACTTTTTCGTTTAATTGTTAATATATTTTTAAACACTTTATTTAAAAAGAACACTGTATTTAAAAGAACACTCAACGCTGTCACGGTCGCCATATAAAAGTACATCTTCTTTTAACAATGAAACAACTTGTTTCTTTTATGTTTTTAACAAGACTGACTCAGTCATACTTTATTTATATTCTTATATTACTTAAATACTACTTATACTATCTATAAATATTTTATACAACTCTTAACTTTAGTATTCTGGGTTGCATATATAGGGATGCACTACAATATGAAGATGATCTAATAAAATGCAAAGATCTGAGAATGTATCAACCGATTCCAATTCCCTTTCATTCACAAAATAAGTAGTATGTAGTTTTTTACATCTGCAAAAGGACATGTGTAGTATGTAGTTTTTTACATCTGCAAAAGGACATGTGCTTGCATTTTTTATATTGAGCTCGATAATGTTTACATTACACCATCCACAAAAATAATTTAAATCAGACTGTAGCAAAAAATTTTGAAAGTAATTTTGAATAGAGGAAAACAGTTTGACATCATCGTATAAGAGAATTTTAGAGTGTTAAATAACAGAAGGGAGATCGTTGATAAATAAAATAAAAAGTACTGGACCAAGATGACTTCCTTGTGGAATACCAGAAAACACTTCTATTTTTTTAGAGACAGCGTTTCTAAATTTAACCCGCTGAGATCTGTTCGTTAAATAACATTTTAACCAGAAAACTAAAGAGCTTGTATAATAATAAATCATGATTCAAAGGCTTCACTAAAAGTCAGTGTAAATTACATCAGTTTGCATACGATCTCTCTCTAAATCCGTCATTTATAATTGTAGTAAGATCCAGAACGTTGATGATTGTAGAACGAGATTTACGAAAGCCATGTTGATATGGAGAAAGTATGGATGATACTTGATGAGATAACCAGTCTGTTATAATTTTTTCTAAGTTTGGAGATTGCACTCAGTTTTGCGATGCCTCTGTAGTTACACACATTGACCTTATTGCCTGATTTATATAAAGGGATGATATAAGATTCCTTCCATAGAGATGGTAAATATCCTGTACGCAAGGGCTGTTAAAAAGTATTGTTAGTGGATAGGACAGGGAGTCAGCACAGTGCTTAAGAATATTATTTGGTATTCCGTCAGGACCAGGATCAAAAGAATTTTTCAGTGTTTTCATGTTACTCAAAACAGTGATGTTGTTAAGGAAATTTACATTTATTGTCGAGGAAGCTTTGAAAATTTCAAATGGATATTGTACGGATTGATCAAAATTTTGTATGGAATATGTTGTAGCAAAAAAATCAGCAAAAACATTACTGATTGATAAATTATCATCGGCTGAAATTGATCCCTTAGGATATTCACGTGATCGACGTTTAGAATTAACAAAATTGTAAAATGATTTTTAATTTCCCTTTAAATTATGTTTCATACGAGTTAAGTAGTTATTGTAAGCCCTTTTGTTTTCAATATTGTATTCTGATCTAGCAATTAAATACTTGGTAAAATCAAAGGGGAACCAGATTTTTTGTATTTTTTATACACTTTATTCTTTCCATTTTTCAATTCAGCCAAATAATTAGTATTCCATGGTGGACCCATGGTTGAAAACATAGGAACCGTTATAGATATACTACAGATTTTATTTATTAATTAAAAGTTTTATTTTGTAAAGCATTTGAAAGAAAATCCAGTAGATTTAAGCTAGTTGTTTCTTCTGATCACAAAACCAGAATTGACTTTATTTTCTAAAAATCTTGCTTATAAATACCCTATGAGAAGTTCTAGACTTCTACTCTATGAGTGACTTTCTAAAGTACACTCAATATCTTATAATTCTAAGAGCGATTTTCTAAAATACGCTCAATAATATTAAATGTATCCAATGCATTTTGTAGTTGGGCGGAGTTTCTCTCTATGTCAGTTTCTATTTATGGAGTTTCATAATTTACTCCAAATTATTCAAATATTGTCCAAATAGAAACTGTATGTGTAGCAATTAGATTTATTCAAAACAAAATTAAAAATATATATTAATGGGTCAATAGTACTGGTTGTGTACCCCACAAACTATATGTGTAAGGGCCAATTCAGACGACGATTTTTGACGACGCGCTTTTTCTTAATTCTCTTTGGAAGCTGCTACCAAAAACCTATTGCATTCATACGATGATTTTTAGTTTCATGTCTTTTTTCTTGAATCTGCTTTAGTTTATTTTTCGCATTAAGAAAAATATATGAATTAATGTAAATTCAAATTATCTTTTTTATTTTTCAAATCAATTTATTTATTTGTTAAATATTATTTACATTATTTCATTATAAGATTTAATCTTTTTACACATAATAATTTGTCACAATTTTTCACACTATATACAAAAACCTATTTAATATTTAAATTATTAAGACTAGAATCTTTAGAATATCTAATCAAATACCAGAACGTATTAATATTTAAAAGTTTTATGTTAAAACTTATTCAGTTTAAAGAGATTGTAGCGTAACACGACTTTCGTAGTGTGCTGTATAATACCCACACTGCATAGCGTACAATATTTGCAAATGCGGAAATAACAAATATCAATATTGTTGACCACTGCATTTACAAAACATTGTATGACTGCGTATATTGTTATTGTATGTTGTTGTTACGCTGGCACGCTTATGTTTATGCTGACCCAAGTGCAGGTAACACATTGTTGTTATAATATAGGTTGAAAATATGTATATAAAGAAGAACATTTTTAATCAATTAATCATTAATAATTTAGCATTAAAAGACTCAGCTCCTAGATAGAGCTGAAGCATAAATAAAATAAATACTATTAAACTAAAAAACTATCTTGTCTGCTATATGGCGATCCTGCCAGTGCTCCTTAGATGAGCATTGTAAAAAAAAAAATATATATGTATATTACGAAAAAAATATATATATAATACAAGGATTATGCTCTCAAATTGAGCAATCCTGAAAATAATAATAAAAAAAAAAAAAAAATCGCATAATAATATTGTCCTGGTGGATCAGCCACAACGATCCATCAGCTGCGTTGAAGGAAGATACTGTCTGGCCTAAAGACAGTGGAGATTGCATAATCAATGGCGGAAGGGCCAAAACATATCTTCATAGAAGAGTACAGAAGAAAGACGGAAAACGAAGGAAAAACACATCAAAAGACCCCTGGTATATATCAATATACACATCAATATGCCCCTAATAAAACAACGAACAGGTAGTTCATCCTAGTTTTACCAAAAACAAAAAAAAAAAAAAAAAAAAGTGGAGCATCCCGTTATGCACCCGTAGGCCAGAAAGCGTTAACCGCTCTTGGCAAATAAATAAATAAAAAAAAAAAATTGAAATAGAAAATAAAAACAGTAATTTGTAAGAAAAAATCCACAAAGGAATGCAGTTCAATTAATCTAATTTTTTTTTGAAAAGGTTATATTTAATCTTGATGCTATTATATATATAAAAACAAAAACACTATGGTAATTATGCTGTTGAAAAAAAAAACAGATATTAAATTAGAATGAAATATTTTATAAATTAAATATATACATAAAAAAAAACTGATGCATGTAAAATAGTATAAGCTATTGATAAAAATAATGAATTACTAGGGAAGATATATAATTAGCAAGATATAAGATTCGGTTAAATTATTGAGGCAGTCAGAAAAATATTTAATAGAAATAAATAATAGAAAAAAATACAAAATAAATAGCGAAGGAAAATGGGAGGTCGTCAATCAAAAATAGAGAATCCCAATGCAAATGTTATTAATGAAGTAGAAATAAAAGAAGACTCAATCGACCTAAAATTAATTGAGTGTTGTTTACTGATAATAACCGTACTGATTAGCTTAAATTTTGCATTACATATTTATGCCTTAAACACCAAGAAATTAAAAAAGAAATATTTGAGCAGAGCCAATGACTTAAACAAAATTTAAATAATTTTCCCATGGATTGGCAAGAAATAATTCAGAAGGTGAGACTAATCAAAGAGGAGTTCGACAAATCTTATAAATGTTTAAATATAGATAGAAGCACAAAAGAGGAAACAATAATAAAACATATTAGAATCTTATGCGAAAAGTTAGAACAAATCAGGGTTTTGCTAAATGCAAATTATAACAGACTCACGACACCACATAGGACAGCTGCTGAAAGTTTTTTCTTAGATGTCAAGACTAGAATCCTGATTATATCATCTAAGAAGGGTGTTAAGGTAAAATTACCAGATACACTACACGAAGAGGTAAAATTCTTAGTAGAAACTGAAAATTCAGAGAATATTGGAACCTCTTTGGAAAGTACAGAAGTAAAAATGACACAAACAGTCGTTGACTTTCTGAACACAGCTTCAAAGCTGATCATAGAATTTGATGGAAAACCAGAAAATTTACGTTCCTTTATAGACTCATTACAGTTAATAGAATCCATCAAAGGTGACCACGAATCTATCGCAGTCTCTTTAATAAAAACAAAGTTAAAGGGAAGTGCAAGAAATTTAATAGGTAATGAACAAACCATTACTGAGATAATACATAAACTAAAAAACTCAGTAAAGGGCTAGTCGGTTGAGGTATTGACAGCAAAAATAATGAATACCCGACAAAACAATAAAACTGCCAATAACTATTGCAGTGAAATAGAGAATTTAACGAAGTCATTAGAAAATGCCTATTTATCAGATGGTTTGCCATGCGAATTGGCATGTAAATATTCAACACAGGTAGCAGTAAAGGCACTAACCAAAAATTGCACCATCGATAAAGTTAAACTTATCATGGAAGCAGGCCAATTCAGTAACATGAATGAGGCCGTTGGCAAATTCATAAACAGTTGCACTGAAGCAACAGGGCAACAAAATGCCGTATTGTATTTCGGGCAGAAGTTTAACCGAAATAATAACTACAGACAATATCGTGGAAGGTACAATTACCCACGCAATAATAGTAATAACAGTAACAACGGCAGACCCCAACAAAAACCTATTCACAACAGGGTTCAACAAAATCAGAACCACAGACGTAACAGAAATTACGTCAGAGCAGCAGAGTCACATGAAAATGATTCGGAAAACTGCTAAAATCCTCTGAGATATATCATAATAACAATACCAACTACATATACAACCTTAACCTCAACTTAAGTTTTTATGTTAATATAAAAATTAACGACACGAACAACACGGTAACACTGTTGGTAGATACAGGAGCAGACATTTCGGTTATAAAAACTAAACATTTTCATCAAACACAAATTAACAGAAACAGAACAACCACATTGAGTGGAATAGGACAGGGTAAAATTCGTTCAATAGGTAATGTATTTATTGACCTAAAATTTAGAGGTTTTTTGATACCACATGATTTCCAAGTAGTGCAAAATAATTTTCCAATACCTTGCGACGGTATCCTTGGAATGGATTTTTTTAAGAAGTATAAATGTATACTAGATTTCAATGGGAACCATGATTACCTCGTACTACGACCACCCAATCTGTCGCATGTAATAGAAATTCCACTTACGAACGGCTTCAATGGAATAACACTCCCACCAAGGTCAGAAGTGATTCGTCAAGTCAGGTTTCCGGAGCTTGAAGACGATGTACTAATACCAAATCAAGAAATCGTACCAGGTGTCTTTGTACCAAATACACTGGTAAAATCAAATAACGCATTGGTTCGTTTTTTAAATACCACACATAAAATAGTAACAATTAGGCAAAATAACATAAAAACCGAGAAAATGTCTGACTATGAAATAGTAAAACAAAAACCACATGAAAATAGCCAAAGAAAATCTGAAGTTTTGGACCTTTTGAAGGGAAACTTTCCTGAACAGTTCAGAACAATTTTAACTAAGCTTTGTTTAGAATACAATGATATTTTTGGCTTAGGGACTGAAACAATTACTACCAACAATTTCTATGAACAAAAACTGAGAGTAAAAGATAATCAACCAACGTATATTAAAAATTATCGCATACCAGAATCTCATAAGGAGGAAATAAACAAACAGGTTGAAAAACTAATAGATGACAAGATAATCGAACCATCATTTTCGGAATACAATAGCCCAATTCTGTTGGTACCAAAGAAATCACTTCCCGGAACAGATGAAAAAAGATGGCGCTTGGTGATAGATTATAGGCAGATAAATAAAAAACTCATATCAGATAAATTCCCGTTGCCTAGAATAGACGATATTCTAGACCAACTAGGTAGAGCAAAATATTTTTCTTGTTTGGACTTGATGTCCGGGTTTCATCAAATTGGTTTGGAAAAGAACTCTAGAGACTTGACGTCATTTTCAACAAACAATGGTTCATACAGATTTACTAGACTACCATATGGCTTAAAAATAGCACCGAATTCATTCCAAAGAATGATGACATTAGCCTTCAGTGGTCTGAAGCCGAATCAAGCATTCCTATATATGGATGACTTGGTTGTATTGGGATGTTCTGAAAAACATATGCTTTCAAATTTGAAGGATGTATTTGATCTTTGCCGTAAACACAATCTTAAACTACACCCCCAAAAATGTTCATTCTTTGTGAGAGAGGTAACCTACCTTGGCCACAAATGTACTGATAGAGGAATATTACCGGATGATAGTAAATATTCGGTGATAGAAAATTACCCGACGCCTACGGACGCCGATAGCGCACGAAGGTTTGTCGCGTTTTGCAACTATTACCGACGATTTATTAGAAACTTCTCTGAATATTCCAGACACCTTACAAGGCTATCCAAAAAGGGAGTACCATTTCAGTGGACAAAAGATTGTGAGTGCGCGTTTAAATACTTAAAGAAGGCATTAATGAGCCCAACATTGCTTCAGTACCCAGACTTTACGAAGGAATTTTGCATAACAACAGATGCGAGTAAGCATGCTTGCGGTGCAGTTTTAACACAGGAACATGAAGGTAGAGACCTACCTGTGGCCTATGCATCTAAAACTTTCACTAAAGGCGAAAGCAACAAATCGACCATTGAACAGGAATTAACTGCCATACACTGGGCTGTCACATATTTCAGACCATATATATATGGAAAACATTTTTTGGTCAGAACAGACCATAGACCACTTTCATACCTGTTCTCCATGAAAAATCCAAGTTCTAAGCTAACGAGAATGAGACTCGATCTGGAGGAATATGATTTCACAGTAGAATATCTCAGGGGAAAAGATAATTATGTTGCCGACGCACTGTCGCGCATTACAATAAATGACTTAAAGGATATTAACGACAAGATTTCATCCGTTTTAAGGGTCACGACAAGATCGATGACTAAAGAAGAGAAAATTAGTAAACCAGTAGTAAATCAGCAAAATATCAATAATAATAATAAGCCCAAGGTATATATACCATTGAATAATATAGACGTCAAAAGATATTATAAATTAAAGATTTTACCCAACAGATGTTACATCAAAAAGGGCAAATCCATATATGCTAGCATAAGAATAGATGATTTGTTTACTAAAGGGAATATTGACTTAGGACAATTTTTCCCTAGGCTAGAACGAATAGCCTGTAAACTAAATATTAATAAGATTCAAATTTCACCACATGAGAAGATTTTCGAATTTGTCTCGATAAGTGAATTTGAGAATATGGGCAATAAAACACTGAATGAAATCAGAATAGCGCTATTAAACGAAGTAACTAAAATTGATAACACGAATGCAAAGGCAATACGTGAGATAATGCTGAAATACCATGATGATCCTATAGAAGGAGGACATTGTGGGATATATAGAACCACTGAGAAGATCAGGAGATACTATTACTGGAAAAATATGACAAAAGACATTGCCAAATATGTGAAAACATGCCATAAATGTCAATTGGCTAAAACGGAGAAACATATAAAAAGTCCAATGATAATAACAGAGACACCAAATAGGGCTTTTGATACGGTGTACGTAGATACAATTGGACCATTTCCAAAGTCAATTTATGGAAATGAATATGCAGTCACAATGATATGTGACTTAACTAAATACTTGGTAACAATACCAATAAAAGATAAATCAGCTAAGACGATCGCAAAAGCGATATTTGAAAATTTTGTGCTTATATACGGTCCAATGAAGACGTTCATTTCGGATATGGGCACTGAATATAAGAACTCTATACTGACAGAGCTTTGCAACCTATTGAAGGTAGATAAACGCACATCGACAGCACATCATCACCAGACACTAGGTACGATAGAAAGAAGTCACCGGACTTTTAACGAATACGTACGAAACTACATATCAGTAGATAAAGACGACTGGGATGAATGGCTCAAATATTTCACGTACTGTTTTAACACTACACCATCTACAGTACATGATTATTGCCCTTATGAACTTATTTTTGGAAAAATTCCAAACAATTTTAGACAATTTAGTGAAGTAGATAGAGTTGCACCACTTTATAATATAGATAATTATGCTAAGGAAATTAAATTTAGATTAGAAGTAGCAATAGATAGAGTTAAAAAACTATTAGATATAAATAAAATAAAACAAAAAATTAATTATGATAAAACAAAATTAGATTACAATTTTAAAATAGGAGATTTAGTCTTGGTAAGAAATGATGCAGGACATAAGTTAGAGATGGCATATAAAGGGCCATATAAAATTAAGAAAATAGATTTCAGAAATAATGTAACCATAGTTGATAAGAAAACAAATAAAGAACAAATAGTTCATAAGAATAGACTTAAGTTATACAATATTAAATAAACAATATGCATTCTTTTCTTTAAATCTATATTTGTAAATAAAATAAAATAAATTTATTGTAAAATGTGAAACTTGCACTTGATACAACCACAAAAAAAAAAAAAAAAAAAAAAAAAAAAAAAAAAAAAAAACAGTACAAATAATAAAAGAATGTCCATAGAACAAAATGTTATATGAACATTCTTATAAAAAAGGAAGGTGTAGCGTAACACGGCTTTCGTAGTGTGCTGTATAATACCCACACTGCATAGCGTACAATATTTGCAAATGCGGAAATAACAAATATCAATATTGTTGACCACTGCATTTACAAAACATTGTATGACTGCGTATATTGTTATTGTATGTTGTTGTTACGCTGGCACGCTTATGTTTATGCTGACCCAAGTGCAGGTAACACATTGTTGTTATAATATAGGTTGAAAATATGTATATAAAGAAGAACATTTTTAATCAATTAATCATTAATAATTTAGCATTAAAAGACTCAGCTCCTAGATAGAGCTGAAGCATAAATAAAATAAATACTATTAAACTAAAAAACTATCTTGTCTGCTATAAGATTATGCATATATATTAAATAAAATAAATAAAAATGTAAGCGATTCTTGACCTCACTGAAGCTTCAAAGTACGAAACAGAGTAAAACGTAACAAGAAAAAAGAAATGAGTGTAAAGAGAAAACAGAAATCGTGTCTTTTTGTTTACCCCTCTTACTTCTCTGCACCGATCGCCTACAAACAAAAGAAGACGTCAAAAAACAACGTCGTCAAAAGTCTCCGTCTAAACACAGCCTAATAATTATGTTTACTAGTTAGAAAGAATAGAAAAAGTGGAAAGAAACGCAACCGCAAAACAAAGCATTGTCGTAAGCATGTTGTCAATGTTAACATTAAATCACACGCTATAACATGCATACTTTACACCCTCACTCTTAAGAAAATCATATAATTGTTCTTTAGTACACTTGTATAATTTTCAAGTACGTTGTAGTGTGAAGTGCATTCTTATATTGGTAGCAAAAACATTCAATGTTCATTTGTAATGTGATAAATTTGTATAATTGTTCTAAAGTAAAAATAAAATTCGTTTACTTTGTAATTTGATTTTTCACTTATAGAATTTTATAGTATTTTAGGTGTGAGAAAAAAATATTGTGACGTATTTACAGTACATTTATTTTATGATATAATTATATGTATGCATGTTTTGTATACTCTTATACTTAAATAAATTCTATGAATTTCTTATTATATTTCTTTAGTACATTCTTATGTACAATTTTTGTTTTATTGTTAGTTTTAATGGTCACATTCAAATCTTCAATACTAATGACCTCGTATGGTCCCTCATTCTTTTTTCTATTTGTTATTTTGACTAAAACTAAATCTCTTATTTTTAATTCTATACTATTAAAATTTTATATGAATCCAATTTTCTTTTTAACTTTACTTCTATCATTCTTTTTGCATTTTGTAATGAATATTTTAGTCTAGTTTTTAACTCGTTAATTTAATTCTCAAAATCATATACTTTATTGTTGTCTTCAATTACATCATCTCCAGGTAAACTGGATCATTTACCAAATATCAATTCAAATGGTGAATGATTAGTGTCAATATGTGGAGTAGAATTACACGCGAAGGTATAGTATGGAATCCAAGCACACCAATTATCATCTTCAACGAAGGATAGGAAATATTCATTTAATACCCTATGATTTCTCTTAACCGTCCCTAGAGTTTCATGATGATAAGGTGTGGAGAATTTTTGCTCCACTTTCAATAATTCACATATTCCCTTTAATAGTTTGTTCGTAAATTCGGTACCATTATCTGATTTTAATGTTTTAAATGTTTCATGTTTTAATATTACGTTTTCCACTAGCGCTTTCGCTATTGATTTAGCTTCCTTTGTCTCTAATGGACAATCTATTACATATTTGGTGAGCTCGCATTGCATCGTAAGTATGTACCTATAACTTTCCGATGGTCTTAATGGACCCACTGTATCTATTAAAATAGTCTCAAAACTTTGACTTGGTGTGTCAGTCTTATTCAATGGTTCTTTAGTGTGTTTTATTTGCTTATTTCTCTGGCAAAGATCACACGTTCCTATAAATTCCTTAACCATTCTGTTCATATTCTTCCAAATATATTTTTGTTTCAATCGGAATAGCGTCTTCCTTACCCCAAAATGTCCTCCGCATGGTGTATTATGATAACATTCTATTATTTCCTTTTTTCTATCTTCATTTTCTATTCTTTGAGGATTTCTATATAACTTTATTCTGACGTCGTTTTCTTTTCTCTATTTATGATTTCTTTAAATCTCTCATGGGTGACTATGTTGAATATGTTATCACTCTTCTCGAGAGCGTAACTTCTATAATTCAATCTCTCTAATGTAGATATTAGTTTCTCCAATATATTATCTACATTGTCTCTAAATCTTACGGCCGTTATATTGAGACTATTATCGTCCTCAATTTTTATTTCCTTAGTGCACCTTTTATCTAATACAAATTATAATTTCCTCGCACGCTTTATATCGTTTATCGATGTACAGTCCCAGACTATGAGTTGATCAGACTCACCTTTGGTCGTCCCATCTGTTACTTCATTTACTATCTTGTTGTTTCTTCTCACTCATTCCTCTTGTTATCACCATTGCCTTTTTTATTGATTCGTCTATATTAGGAGGTATCATTTTCTTTAGTATGTCGAGTCTAAGTTTATTCTCGAAAGTGCATCTGCATTAGTATTGTTAATGCCTTTTTTGTATACAATCTGAAAGTCATAATCAGATAGTTCTAATCGGATCCTTGTTAATTTTGAGCTTGGATATCGGTGAGAAAATAATGCTACTAAAGGTATATGGTCAGTTACAAATAAGGTCTAAAAAATTGTATACCCCAACATATGCCAAGTAATTCTTTTTCTATTACTGGTTTGTTCTTTTCGTGTTTATTCAATGAACGACTTGCATAAGATATTGGTCTGTCCTCACCAATTTCACCTTGTGATAATATAGCTCCTAAAGCAAAGTCGGACGCATCGGTCGTCAAGATGAAGGGTTTTTCAAAATTTGGATATTGTAAAATTAAAAACCATAAAAAATAAAATAATTATAATTAGTGGAAAATAAAGTTTTTATAAAAACAAACGTTTTTATAATAATAAACAATAAAAGCACTCAGTCATGGCTGAGTGCAGTAAATGCAAGTCATCCATTCGTGGGGAAACGGGTATTCAATGTGAGGGGGTGTGTAAAAAAACATATCACAGTTCTATGAAGTGTTCCGGTATCGATCAGTATTCCCAAAAAACTTTGCAAGAAAGTAATTTTTTACGTTTTGTATGTGAGGATTGTATCCAGTACATTCACAATGTCGATATGATCCTAAAAGATATACAGGAAGATGTACATAAAAACAAACAAAACCTGGTAGATTATAAACACGAATTTTCATCATCATTAAAACAAAACGAGAGGGAAATAAAACAATTGTTAGAGGCAATAGAAAAAAGATACGAAGAAAGGTTAAAAATAAAATGGTTACTGTTCAAAAATCATGTGAAAAAAATGTGGAAGAAGTTAAAAAATTATATATTAATGTAATAGAAGAAAAAAAACAAAAGTATGTGTAACGAAATATAGAAGGTATTAAAAGAAACCAACAAAAAACAAACATATGCAGAGTCGGTTAAAAAACAGTGCTACCAGATGCTAACAAACAGGTGCCCTTAATTGTAAAACCAAAGGAGAAACAAGGGGTAGAAAAAACAAGGGAAGCACTAAATGATAAAGCTGATCCAGTTAATTTAAAAATTACAGGCGTAGAAAATAGAAGAAATGGAACGGTTGTAATCCAAAGTGAGAATAGTGAAGAAAGAGAGAAAATAAAAAGTGCAATAGAAAACGAGTTAACAGGATATGAAATTAAGGTACCCAATTGAGCTAAGAGTTAAAATTACGGATATGACTTTTGTACATGAAGAGGAGGAAATAATTGAGAAACTAAAAAAGCAGAACCCAAGTATCTCTAATACAGAACTCAAAATAATAGAAAAATATCAAATCAAAAGAAATAATAAAACAATATATAATGTAAAAATGGCAGTTGATAACGAAACATATACGAAAATGATAGAAGCAAGGAAAGTAAATAAAGGATGGGAAATATGTAGAGTATACGATGGAACAGATGTAACGCAGTGCCTTAAATGTAGAGGATATAACCATATCGCAAAAGAATGCAAAAATCAGGAAATATGCTTGAGATGTCATGGACAACATAAAACAAAAGAATGCAAAAATACGGAGCAGATAATGAAATGTATAAATTGCATGAAAATGAACAATAAACTAAATATGGATTAAAATGAAAACCATTTTACAAACAGTAGATAATGCTTCGTTTATCAGAATAAATTGAATTTAAAAATGAGAAAAATTGGCTTATCAGTTTAACAATCAAAGAATATACGTGCTCTATACACAAATGTACAAGGATTGGTAAATAATTATAATCAAGTGGAAGTCATTGCATTGAAAGAAAACCCGGACTTATTTATACTTTCGGAGACCCACATTACAAAAGACATAGAAGAAAATGAAATTATATTACAAGGATATGATCATATTATATCGTTTTCTACTTCTACAAGAACTGGTGGAGTCATTATTTATATTAAAAAGATATGGAAACTAACTAAAATTATTGAAAAGATAGAAGGTGCTAAATACTGGATGTTAGTATGTAAAGCCACATGTGAAGACAATCAAATAATAATTGCTGCAATATACAGATCGCCTAGTTATGGAGTGTCGGAGTTTTGTAAAAGTTTTGAAGAAGTTTTAGATGAAATAAGTGATTATAACTGTGATATTTTAATAACAGGAGATTTTAATATTGATTGGTCTAAAAATTCGACACATAAAAATCAACTTGAATGTATACTAAATGATAATGGTCTTAGGCAATTAGTTAGTGAATATACTACAATAGCAAAAAATTCTAGAACAATAATTGACTTTGTTATAACAAATAATTGTAATATATCAATAAACAACAGCAATACAAATAAAATAGCGGATCATGAAATGATAAATATTTTAATTAAAACTGAAAAAAATAATTATACCAACATAGACAACCAAGAATTAGAAATTTTTAAGTACAACAAAGAGACATTTAACACAGAGTTAAGTAAAAATATGGGATACAATGAAAATGAAAACATTAATGAAAATGTAACTTTATTTGATAATTGCTTTAAAGAAACTATACAAAAATTTACTAATAAGAGAATTATACGGGAAAAAAGCAATATAAATCGGTGGTTTAATAGTGAATTACGTTTAATGAAAAAGGACAAAATAATTAAATACCAAACAGCAAAATTGGAAAATACAAATCAGGCATGAACCAATTACAAAACAATAAGAAATTTATATAAAGTGAAAATCGAAAACGAAAAAAATAAATACATTAATAATAAAATTAACAATGCGGGTGATCAAAAACAAATGTGGAGAGAGATCAAAGATCTAGTAATTAAAAAAAACCATAATGTGATAAAAACTGTGATATTTAACCAAGATATTTAACCAATAAGATTAATATAGAAATTGCTAGTCAATTCAATAATTATTTTGTAGATAGTATTAAATTAATAAGAGATTCCATAGAATATGAGCAATATGAAAACCAAATAACTGTGATAAACCAACAATTCAAATTCTGTGCAATAAACATTTTAGAGCTTAACCCATTAACGCCCAAATGAAAACGGTGAACAATTTTAATAATTCAATTTTTATTATCAGTATTAAAACAGTTTTCTTAAAATAATATAAAAGAAAAAAAAGAAAAAAAATATTAAAAGTTGTGTTTTTAGAGGTGTACTAAGTTTAGTACAATGGGCGCTTATGAGTGGTATTTTGCAAAACATCCTCTTTCCAAACATAGCGTTTTCAGGCACTTATCACATGAAGTTTTAACTCGATTTGAGCACATAACACATCTAAGTTGGTTTGGTATTTTTTGGGGGTTGTGGCCATTATTTTTTCTGCCTTCTCCGTCAATTCCAAAAGACGTTGGCCTAGCTTTATTTGCCTTCTTGTCGCTCAGATACATACGTGCTATATGCCTACGAAACCATAACTGATCAACACTATCATCAGGGTTTGCAATGCAGTATAATCGCCATGCATTTGAAATAGTCATGTCGACTACGTAAGTAAACAATACCCACCACCACTTCTTTCCTTTCACTGCAATTCGGTACATTCCTATAGACTGATCCATTTGATCTACCCCTCCCATGCCTTTATTATAACTTTGGAAAACATGAGGTACGGGTACATCAACTTTTTGTTTCTTCAGAGAACACCATCTTTTAACTTTCCCTATAGGCTCTAAAGTATCGAAATTTGTTCCAATCGTGCAAACATTATTATCTTTCCATCTAACCATAAGAATTTCGTTTATCTTATCAAAGCTATGGTCGTATTCAGCCCTGGGTTTTTTACGCATATCCTTCGATGAAATCAATGGACACCGTTTAGTTCTATTTTCGCGCAAGGTTCCAGTAGATCTGTATCCAAGGTTCTTCAGGTCTACAAGCAGGTCGTAATTCGTAAAAAAATTATCAAAGTAAACTGCATGTTCCTCTGGTTTTGTTGGCGCTTTTGTTAGCAAATTCTTCACAACACGAGAGCCAAGAGGTTCAGTGGTAGCCTCGGAAGTTTTGCCACAATATATGTCAAATGTATAACAATATCCGTCGAAGCTGGTCAACGCCCAATTCCGATATCCTTACCGCACAGGTTTACCCATTATAAATTGTTTGGCTGAATGGTGTCCAAAGTACTTAACCATTGATTCGTCAATCGATAAATTTTCATGTAACATTCCGAATTGACAAAACTTTTTTTGTAAAACATCACAAAGTGGGCGCATTTTGAACATCTTATCAGTAGATGTCATAGCCAAAGCGTTACCTGCAAAATGTAGGTTTCTTTTAATTTCCAAGAATATATTTCTTGACATGCACTCTGAAACTAATGGCATTCCTAGGTCGTCATCTAAGCTCCAATATGACCTTTCACTAGGTAATTTATGATATCCGGTAAGTATCAGTATGCCCAAGAATTTACGGAGTTCCTCTTTGGTAAAAACGCTTTCGTGCCTATTGTTTTGTCCTGCATATATTGTGCTTTGCGTTGCGATAAGCTCTAACACTTCATCGTCAAAAAGATGCTCAAAGACTTTCACTGGGGTCATACCATGTAAGATTTCCGAAACATTAGCACGTCGTTCTTCAATATGTTTTTGATCTGGAGTAGATGGAAAAACTGAATAAAAGGGGGCACATTTTCTCCAAGTTGGTGACGCTGCACTATTTTCAATTCTTTTTCTCTTAGGCACATTCCGTGAAGTAGATGACGCGAATATTTTGAGGGGTTCGTCGTCATCGCTACTCCATTGCTCTTCAACGGCAGTGGTATGTCTGTGAGTACTAACTTCTATATTACCGGGAACATCTCGAGGTAATTTGTTTCCATACAGGTCGTCGTCTCCACCTTCCTCTTCATCGGTGATAACACCTGGATTGGGTGGCACCATAAATACATCGTAAGTAGCATCATCTTCACTATCTTGGCTAATAATGTCCTGTATTGCTTCTTCTAACCCAAAATAGTTTTTGTTGCGTGTAAAAGTATATCGGTTTGCCATTGTATACTTTCGAAGTTTATATTTTTAGTTAATAATATTTATAAAAGGTCGCTATTTGAAAGAAAAACACACAAAAAACAAGAAAAAACTTCAACTCGAAAGCACAGTACAATAACAAAAATGTTTTCACTTTGCTAATTTAATTTACCTCAAGCGCCCAGTGTACTAAACTTAGTACAGCAGCTTTTTATATATTACAGCACGAACAAATCTATACGAACTAAACCGTTTTATGTAGTTTTTATTACAATGTGATGATATCGAGCAAATATAATACTTTTTAACGCTTTTCAAAGTCAAATCATTTACACTAAACTAAATAAGCACTCTGTGATGATGTTACACACATCTTCATTTATCTTTATTTATTTCATTTATTCATCTTTATTTGTTTATATTTTTTTGTTTATTTTTGTTTACTATATGCACATGCACATATTTATTTGTAATTATTTGTTTACATTTATTTATTTTTTTTTGCATATCTTTTCTTTTCATTCAACACATACCACAAAGTACACTAACCTTGGTTAAAGGGTTGAATTACAAAACAATAAATTATTGTGTAATTAAATATCACTGGAATGCCAAATTTGTGAAAATTCAAATTGTGTCAATAACCCATGACAAATAGGAATGTCACTCAAATTTTGAGGGGAAAAATTTAAATTGATTATTGAACGTTTTCTGATTGGCTATTGAGTCCAACGTTCAAAAATCAATGAATTTGTAATATGCGAATGTAAAGAAAAGAGAAGACTATTATTTAAATTAAGTAAAAATATATTAAATTATAATGATATAAAAGACCAGCATTTTAAAATAAATAATCAATTATAATTCTGATTTGAAAGGGTTATAATTAAAACCAAACAGAGATTTTCTCTTTTTACTGGCATATTCTGCCAAAGGGTTCAAACATTGGCATAATCTGCTACGTGCTGTATAAAAAAAGTGCATCTAGCGTGCACGCGGGAACTGCTTTGAGGAAAGCACTTGACAAAATTCCTCCTGAGATTGGTCCGGTTCTCACCCAATCTTAGTGTCCTTTTGTACACCCCTCTTACACTATATGGCGATCCTGCCAAGCTAACACCATATGGCGATCCTGCCCCCTCATACACTATATGGCGATCCTGCCCCCATACATACACTATATTAAATTTAAATGCCACTATGTACGTAGATTGTTACAAGGCATACATTATATAACGGTCCAGCGATTTTTATAATATTTGGTGATCCTAGCTGGCGTCCCACCTACACTATATGGCGATCCTGCCTTTTACACTATATGGCGATCCTGCAAACACCGATCCTGCAAACACCGATCCTGCAAATTTGATCCTGGTAAAAACTTCTGTTACCCGATCCTTGCAAATTAGACCCTGGACAACGAACTTTCCGAATCCTGCAAACACCTACACCACTATATAGATGCCTACAAAGAACAGAGTTAGAATCAGCATAGAAATGGATGAACGGAAAGAGCAGCAAAAATTGTTATATGATGACGATAATCTAACCGAAGAAGAGAAGTTAAAATGGTTAATAGGATGGTGGAAGTTTATAGGGATGAAAAGAGCTCCAACCATCGAAGACGTTAGAAATCCCACGACGAGGGATATAGAAACTAAGTTAATGATTGAGAAATCGGAAAATTGGAGACATAGGAAATTGCAAAACTAAAAAAAAAAAAAAAAAAAAAATTAAATCAATTTAAAAAAAATACAACAACAAAAAATTTTTTTTTAACTAAAATAATAATGTAAAGTTATCACAACAAAATTGTTATATTAAAGTAATAGCGCAATTAGACAAAAAGAAAATTGTAGAAAATAAAATACAAATATTTTAAAAAATGGACAATACAAAACATTATTATGGAATTAATATCAAAATCATAATAGAATTAAATGAAAATTGAATATAATATGTTAAACCAATTAAGAAAATTTATGTATATGAAATATTGTTAACAACATTTTTTTTTTGGCAATGACAATGGTGAAAATAAAGGAAAGACTTTTTATAAAAGAAAATAAAGACAATGGAAATAAAACAGGAAATTTTAAAAGAAGATAAACATAATAAAAGAGATAATAAAAACGCTGGTGATGACTGACGAACTAGGACAGACGATAGAGATGGCAGCGCCTATTGGAAATGTTCACTCCAAGATCGGTGTGTGTACATCAGGAAATAATTGAAAGGAGATGATATAAGGAATATATAATAGGGGTATAAAATGAATCAATAAATTTGCGCGTTTATGACGTGGTGATAATCCATCGAAACTAGATTCGATAATGGAGAAACTACGTGCCTGATATAATAAGATACAGTGATAATTCTGCGAAATCCAGATTTCGACGTGAAGAAACTGACATCTAATATATAAAGGAAATAAATGATTTGATAATCATTGTAGACAAAGGTCGCAATGAAAGATATAATGATAGCTGTGATCTAGAAAATATAAATGAAATAATAAATTCGCACTATAATGGAAAAGTGACGAAAAGTATGTGAGTATATGTTATGTAACGAACCCCGAAAGATAAGATAGAATATGAGAAAATAATGAGGGAAAATCCTCGAAAATTTTAAAGAATCAAAAGGACACACCACGCGACATAGAATAGATGACTAAAAATTTATCGTAATTTCGAAAAGAAAATAATTATTTTTAAAATAAAAGATGAAAATTGCCATGTCATTGACCACATGAAGTTATACATGTTTCGATTGATGTAATTAATATGAAATGTAAAGGAGAAATTTAATAGATATAAAATGAAAATTCAATCTTAGATGTAAAAGGAAACATAAAATTATATCATAATAATACTTTAAAATTATATAAACGTAAATGAAAATGTAAAATTGTATAGATTGTTAATTACTACACATAAGAGCACATAGTGAACTTACTTATTTATATTGTTAACAACTAGATATAGAAATTACTTATTACATTTTTTTATATAATATTATATCACAAAAACAAAATTAGAATAACCACTAAGTTTAAGAGAAACAAAAATAACATTTTTATTTTAAGTAATGAAATTCATGAATTTTCTAAAACCCATAAATTTCATCTTAAGGGTAGGGGTGTGATGATGTTACACACATCTTCATTTATCTTTATTTATTTCATTTATTCATCTTTATTTGTTTATATTTTTTTGTTTATTTTTGTTTACTATATGCACATGCACATATTTATTTGTAATTATTTGTTTACATTTATTTATTTTTTTTTGCATATCTTTTCTTTTCATTCAACACATACCACAAAGTACACTAACCTTGGTTAAAGGGTTGAATTACAAAACAATAAATTATTGTGTAATTAAATATCACTGGAATGCCAAATTTGTGAAAATTCAAATTGTGTCAATAACCCATGACAAATAGGAATGTCACTCAAATTTTGAGGGGAAAAATTTAAATTGATTATTGAACGTTTTCTGATTGGCTATTGAGTCCAACGTTCAAAAATCAATGAATTTGTAATATGCGAATGTAAAGAAAAGAGAAGACTATTATTTAAATTAAGTAAAAATATATTAAATTATAATGATATAAAAGACCAGCATTTTAAAATAAATAATCAATTATAATTCTGATTTGAAAGGGTTATAATTAAAACCAAACAGAGATTTTCTCTTTTTACTGGCATATTCTGCCAAAGGGTTCAAACATTGGCATAATCTGCCTACGTGCTGTATAAAAAAAGTGCATCTAGCGTGCACGCGGGAACTGCTTTGAGGAAAGCACTTGACAAAATTCCTCCTGAGATTGGTCCGGTTCTCACCCAATCTTAGTGTCCTTTTGTACACCCCTCTTACACTATATGGCGATCCTGCCAAGCTAACACCATATGGCGATCCTGCCCCCTCATACACTATATGGCGATCCTGCCCCCATACATACACTATATTAAATTTAAATGCCACTATGTACGTAGATTGTTACAAGGCATACATTATATAACGGTCCAGCGATTTTTATAATATTTGGTGATCCTAGCTGGCGTCCCACCTACACTATATGGCGATCCTGCCTTTTACACTATAACTCACTCGCCAAGACGAAATAAATCGCTAGCACAAAACGGGGATTACCCTTATTCTTAATTTATAACTATGATTTATTATGGATACATAGTATTGCATGTACTCTTATTAACAGGTAAAAAGCGTTGCCAGAGTGAAAAATTTCATTAGATGATTTTTATTTCAACTTAAAGTGATGTACTATTTATAGTACAGTGGGCGTTAATGGGTTAAGAATATAATTATACATATGAAAAATAAAACTGACTGTGATAAAATATCTAATAAAATTATTCTTGATAACTGGAACGTAACAGGAGAATCAATATTAAAAATTATAAATAAATCGCTAGAGACAGGTGAATTCCCTGAAAATTGGAAAGTAACTATGATAACACCAATTGAAAAAGTGACAAAAACAAATAAATGCGAAGAATACCGGCCAATAAACACATTAAAAACCTGTGAAAAAATTTTGGAAAAAGTTGTCAAAGAACAATTAGAAAAATATATTGAAGAAAACTCTATATTGTCAAAGTACCAATCAGGATTCCGTAAAAAATACTCATGTGAAACGACTGTAAATTATGTAATAAATATAGAAAAAACAAAAAAAGTGATGGCAATTTTTTTAGATTTTAAACGAGCCTTTGAAACAATCGACAGGCAAATTATAGTGAAAAAACTCTATATGTATGGAATACAAGGTCCGGAATTAAATTGGTTCGAGTCGTATTTGAAAAATAGGAAGCAAATAACTAAAGTTAATGTTTTGTCAACTGAAATTGAAAATGATTTCGGTGTACCACAAGGCTCAATTTTGGGAGCTCTCTTATTTATTATATATATTAATGATATGCCAAAGGTATTAGGTAGAAGTGAAATGGTCCTATACGCAGATGATACATTAATATACACGGAAGGAGATGATGATGAAAGTTGCAGAGCAAATATGTACCATGACATCAATAAAATTAATACCTGGTTAAAAATGAATAAACTAAAACTAAACGAAAATAAAACAAAAATAATTGAAATAAATATGAAATAATAGAAAAGGTTGAACACATAAAATATCTCGGATTTATAATAGATAAAAACTTAAAATTTAAAGAACACACAGACTATACTTGTAAAAAAAAATCGGGAAAAAAATCGGATTTTTTTAAAAGAATACGAAATAAAATATCAAAAACAACTGCAATAAATATTTATAATACAATAATTAAACCACATTTTGAATACGGATCGACAATAATATATACTTGCTGTAATGATAGTCAGGTAGAAAGAATGCAAAAACTACAAAACAAAGCAATGAGGGTTATACTGAAATGCAATCGATATAAACACACCAACGAAATGCTTAGAGAACTAAAATGGTTAAATATACATAAATCAAAGACTGAAATTCAACACTTTAATTTTTATTAAAAAAATGAAACAAGGTGATGCCCCAGAATATATATGCGATCAAATTAAATATGTTGGAGAAGTACAACCGCATGCACTAAGAAATACTGAAGATTTTCGAATCCAAAGGGTCATGACAACACATATGCAAGATCCCTTTTTTATAAAGGCTTCAAACTATTCAATGATTTACCAAACAATATGAAACTTGAAAGAAATTACAATGTTTTAGAAAAAAATGTACAAATGTAGTAAGATGCAATTTATTTATATAGAACTTATAACTAATGTAATATGAATTTATGTAATGTTTTTGAATATTTAAAGTATTTTTAATACTAATAAATAATAAAAAAAAAATAGGTGGACTTATCAATTTTTGTTTTAACAACTCAAAAGCAGACTGATTTTGCCCTGTCCATTCAAAATTTGTATTTCTTTCTCAATAATCCATTTAG
This sequence comes from Cordilura impudica, assembly GCA_963682025.1. NCBI lineage: Eukaryota > Metazoa > Arthropoda > Insecta > Diptera > Scathophagidae > Cordilura > Cordilura impudica. The sequence continues at coordinate 159,265,689 of OY821519.1, forward strand.
GCAATTTGCTATGTCAGCGAAGTTAGTGAGGAACCTTCTGTAATAGTTACATAATGCCACGAATCTTCTCACTTCATCCGCGTTTTTGGGTATTGGATATCTTTTTATTGTGCCAAATTTTTCCCGTATCTGGTTTAATACCGTTCGGAGTTATCAAATGACCAAGATATATTACCTCAGGCTTCAAAAAACAACATTTGCTCGCATTAAGTTTCAAATTATATTTGGTGGAACGAACTCGTCATATCCAAAGTTGAGAAATATTTGGCTCTGCCAAGTTTGTATAAAAAAATAACCTCGTCAAAGGAAATTTATCGTGCACAATCTTGTGATTTAATTTTCTAAAATCAATTATCAGTCCCCATTTCTTCAAATCAGTTTGTCCCTTTTTTGGAACTAATAACAATGGAGCATTGTATGGACTTAAGGATGGTTCTATTATACCCTTTTTTGACAAATCTTGTATCTGAGAATTTATTTCTGCAGTTTGTGCATGTGGTAAAACGGTAATTCTTTATGTACACTGGTTTACCATCGTGTAAATCTATCGCCTGCTTATAGAAATTATTGGTCGTCAATTCCTCACCCTCTAGATGGAATACGGACTGATATCTTCTCAAAATATCTTTTAATTCTCGTGTTTCCCCATTATCCATAATGCTTAATTTTAAATCCTTAAGTAGCCTTGTAAATCTTGCTGAAGCATTTTCATTGTTTCCTTTCTGTATCCTAGATGAGAAAATTTCAATGGTTTTTCAATGGTGTTGTTTGTATTCTAAGATTTTCTACTATAGTGGTTTAATCCGTCACGTTCAATAGTTTTATATGTTGATTACTTCCTTTGGCACTATAATGTTAGCTAAATACACACCTTCCATAATTTCTCTATTCAAAACCAAGCTATCCTCATTTATTTTATCGGAAAAGGTATTATCATTTCACTCCTTGGTGGTATCTCTACATAATTGACGTTAAATGTGTTAACATAAATTGGAATTATAATGTCCTCGCCATTCAACTCAAATGTTAAAATATATTTATCGTAGTCAATTTTAATCTTGATAGAAAATATCTACCCAAAATTACATCCGTGTTTATGGGAAAATTATCCCCAACTAACTGCACTTTATGTCTAATAATATTGTAATTTATTTCTATCCCCATAACAGTTGAACCAATAGACCGCACCTGTCCCTTCGATATCCCACTTAAATTACATATATCATCCAAATTTACATCATATTGGTCTAATAAATTTTCCTCTTCAGTGATTTCCAGTGCCTCTGTGAAAGTCGAAACTCTACTAGCATTAATGGTCGACAGTGCCTGTTGGTCTCTCAAGCCGCTTTTGAATATATTGAACGCTATTAAATTATTCGTTCGGACTATTGATGCTCTATCATTTTCCCCGATCTGTGAAATCTGGATCTGTGAGTTCTGCAACTAGTTCCTGAACCCGGTCTGAAAATTGTATCACTGATTCACCCTTTTGAGTCAATTTTGATATTTTTTTTTTCAGAACAACACTTGTAGACCCAACTGGTCTATATGATTTTTTCAATGTCCTTATTAATTCTGAAATATTAGTTGGAACAGTTTCCTGTCTCACCATATTCTGTACTTTTGTTTCTAAGCAAGTCTTAAATATGTATTCAAAAAAAAAAAAAAAAAAGTTTTGTTTGGCTTCAGTAATTGTACCGTTTGCCAATTCTAATCTTGTTATAAAATTGTCTATTTTTTTTTTTTCCTGTAAATACTAGCACAAGTTTGCTAATGCTATTAAGCTCATGTATATCCATCGTTTCCATTATGATACCTTGTTTTTTTACCTTGTTAGTTTTCTTTTCTAAATGTAGGTTTAGTATATCTAACGCCTCTTTCTGTAAGTTCTTAAACTCTTGTATTGATACGATTTTTAATAGATTGTCTACAAAATCCTTTCCTATATTTTCTAGCTCTAGTTTTTTCGCTGTTATCGTATCTTCCGAGTACGGACGTCCTAAGCTCTTCCTTGAATTAACTATTAATGTCTTTAAATTTTCCAAGGCATCCATACGAAGTTATTGTATTAAATCTTTATAACTTTCTATATTCTATAATTTAAATTCTTTTTTTTTTTTGTTTTAATATATAAAAAAAAATTTTGTTTTATTTTATAACATTTTCTTTTCTTATTTTCATTAATTTTTCTTTTTCTTAAAAATATTTTTTAATGAAAATAATCTGTCTACAATATTTAAATTTTCTATTTCATTAGCAACCAATTCTCCCTAATGATTGGTTTCATCCTTAGCTTTGTCTGTTATGCAACTTTTTATTATTTTCTTTATTAATACTACTATTAATATAACGACGATTATACGACGATCATTCGTATACTACACATTTTTATAGTGTGTTTTGTTTTCTGTTAAAAAAAAAATTCTTTTGCCACAAGCGAGTGATCGCTTACTTGCCCTACCAGTGCGGATTAGACGCACTTCGTTTATAAGCTATGTGTTAAAAATCTTTTTTTTTTATATTTAATTGTTCCTGTTTTTCAGGTATTGTTCAATAAGGAACTCCGTCTTGTCGATCTGTTTCCATATACTGGATGATTGGCTCCAAGTTGGTGGTGGATTTTAGTTTATCTGCCTTAGTAGAATCGCTTTTTGCCGCTTCAATTTTTGGCTATCCACGCCATGACTATTTTAATTTATTTTTTGTATTCGATCAGTGCACTTAAGCACAGTTAGGGTGGTGCAGAGTCAAGCACTTCAACCAGTGCAGTTAAGCACTATTGTTTTAACGGGATCAAGTGCATTTAAGCACAGTTTGGCAGGATCTATTTGCTTTTATTATCCTTTTTTTTTTTTTTTGCCAAGTGCATTTAAGCACAGTTTGGCAGGATCGCCATATAGTGATTTTATTTATTAATTCAAAGTTTTATTTTGTAAAGCATTTGAAAGAAAATCCAGCAGATTTAAGCTAGTTGTTTCTTCTGATCACAAAACCAGAATTACCTTTATTTTCTAAAAATCTTGCTTATTGTAAGCACTGTGCTGAGAATATTTTAAAATAATCAAAGAAACATTTTCAAAATTTTATATGACAAAGAAAATATTTGTATGATATGAAAAATAAAAATTATTATTCGGCAGATACTTAACACTGATACACTGGTTTTTATTTAAGCTTTTAAAGCAGCGGTGGGATTACAAATAAAAAAAGATTAATTATTTTGAAGTCTTATGCCAAGATCAAACAGAAAGCGAAACGTGTATACTAATATGCGAAGGACATCTGAAGTGCGGGAAAGCTCTCAAAATCGAATCCTTTCCTCGGACGGTCATGAAGTGCCCCCATAAGTAATTGTGGATGAAACGAAATTGACTACACGCATTAACGCTTTGGAAAGTTTGGTGAAGACCTTGAGCGAGAAACGTCAAGAAAATTTTGGAAACAATGTAAATTTTAATTTATGGTTGCAAAAAATTTATCAAATTGGTGAAATTCATATTTGCAATGCAAACTAGATTGAAAGGCTTAGCACGAACATGGTTTGAGAATTTAAATGAATACGCCTCAACATGGGAAGAATGGAGATCCTTGTTATGTCAATCATTTCCGGAGCATCAAGATTTTTCTGAAAATCTTAAGCGTTTAGTGAAACGGGTTAAGCTTCCGACGGAGTCAACGACGAGATATTATTTTGAAAAGAAAATTTTAGCTGACACATGTAAGACAGTTGGAAAAGATGCTGTCATGCATAATTGATGGATTGCCAGGTGGAAGTGTGCAAGTGAGTGCAAGGGCTGGAAGATTTCAGACTCCGGAAGACCTCTTTGGTCATTATTTGTCAACATTTTCGCATGAGATGGATGTTCAACCCAAAAATAGACGGATTGATGGACGAACTGTCACTTTAATTGAAGATGGTTCTGAGGATAAATTGAAGAGAGCGATATGTTTTAACTGCAAGAAATCAGGACATTATGCAAGCAAGTGTCAAAGTGGTCTCAAGAAATGCGATAATTGTACTAAATGGGGACATTATACACGGGGCTGTTTAAAAAAAAGTAAGTCTTCAATATTATTTATTAATAATGAAACAAAATCCGGTGATTTAAAGAGTGCTATTTAGTGGATTGTAAGGTAAATGATATTGCAATGAGAGGTTTCATCGATACCGGTTGCTCAGTAATATTATTAAGACAATCCAATGCATTAAACGTAACTTTTGAACGTTGTAGCATACAAGTTACAGGATATGGAGGATCAGTTGTATCTGTAACATCCAAAATATTCGTTAAATTAAATGTAGATTCAGCATCGGCATTTGTTACAATATTTATTGTTCCCGATTATGCTCAAGAAATTGATATCATTATTGGTCAACCATTTATTAATTATGAATCTGTTATTATGGTAGTGAAAAATAATACCGTTAGATTATTAATTAATTCTTTATTTACAATCTGTTCAATTAAGGACAATAAGTAAATTTGATGAATTTACAATTGACATAATATGCTAAACTCCACAGAGAACAGCATAATTAAACAAAATATGAAGAGATATATATATATACATATTTTTTTTTTTAGTTAAATAAATACATAATTAATTTCTGAAAGGCAGGTCCAATATATGGTGCCTTTTAAGTCTTCTGATTTCGTCTGTATCATCGAGGAGCGCAATAGCTAGTGGGTTAATGTGTTGACTTAACCTTTCTAAATAGACCTCGCTAAATCTTCTAATTTCGTCTTTCACCTTTGGAATACGGAGATCGTTGTGTATAGTATTATTAGATACAAACCACGGGGCGTGTACTATTGATCGTGGCGTTTTTGATTGGTACCTTTGTAGTATTTCAATATTTGAGTTGCTGGCTGTTCCCCATAGTTGGATTCCATAAGTCCAAACAGGTTTTAAAATGGTTTTATACAAGATTACTTTATTTTCTAGACTTAGTTTTGATTTTGGTCCAAGAAGCCAATATATTCTTTTAGTCTTGATATTTAATTGTTGTTTCTTTGTTTTAATATGAGTCTTCCATAACAATCTCCTGTCTATATTCATTCCTAAGTATTTAACGCAGTCATGTTGTGGAATTGAATTATAACTTAAGCGAACAACAGGACAATTACCTCGACGTAAAGAAAAAGCGATATGTGATGATTTTTCAGTGTTGATTTTAACTTTCCATTTGCTTAACCATGTCTCAATGACGTTCAATTCTTGCTGCAATAAATTCGATGCATTATTTGGGCAAGTATCTGATGCTAGAATCGCTGTATCATCTGCATAAGTTGCAATTAAAACATTTTCGTTAATTGGCATGTCCGACGTAAATATGGTGTAGAGAGTTGGTCCAAGTACACTGCCTTGAGGGACTCCTGCTTTTATGCAACATATTTGAGAAATCTCGGAGTTAACTTTAACGTAGAAACTTCTATCTGTTAAATAGGATTTTATCAATAGATGAACAATTTGAATATTCGAATTCTAGTAGATTGAAACAGTTTTTGAAAAGTGAAGTTGTACCTCAGGCAAGGCATTTAGATGACACTAATATAGAGAGATTATGTGCTTTGATTAATAAATACAGAAGTTGTTTTGCACAGGATATGTCAGAACTAGGATATATAAAAGATGTACAAATGAAAATTAAGTTAAACGATGAAACTCCAGTTTCATATAAACCATATCGGACGTCATGGTCTGAAAGAGAAATTGTTCGTTATTGTGGAATATCGACAAGGTTCTCAAATGGCACATGCTGATGCATTAAGTAGAAACCCGGTAGGTGTTTTTTATGTCGATATTACTGAAATGGATTGGATATTAGCTTTGCAGTTAAATGATGAAAGGTGTAGATATCTTATTGCAATATTAAAGAAGACTCTAACAGATAAAGAGAAAAAACAGATATATAGCGAATATTTACTAAAAAAAAGGTAGGTTATATAAGAAAACATTAAACGGCAGTAAGTGGGTTGTTCCACAATCTTCGAGAAAGGAAATTTTATTTAACCATCATGACAAAATTGGACATTTTTCTTTGGAAAAGACGATTTCTTATACTCAAGAAAAATATTCGTTTCCCAATATGAAAAATTATGTTAAACGTTATATTGCATGTTGTCTCCCATGATCATATAACAAGGTGCCTACTGGTAAACAAGCAGGAATGTTGCATCCGATTGATAAAAGTAACATACCTTTTGATACTGTTCATGTTGACCATATTGGTCCATTTACGAAGAGTATTCACGAGAATATGTATCTCATTGTTTTGGCAGATGGTTTTACGAAATATGTCATGTTAAAAGCAGTACAGAGTACAAAAGTAGAACCTTTTCTGAAATTTTTAGATGAATTTATAAGAATTTTTGCAGTTCCCAGAAGAATGATTTGTGATAGAGCTAGCACATTTACTTGTCATAAATTTATAACATACGCCCAAGAGCATGGCATGAAAATAATACATAATGCGACCGCCACTCTATGAGCCAATGGACAAGCAGAAAGGTATAATAGAACGATTTCATCGGCTTTGGGTACATCTGTAGAAAATGAAAAAAAAATGGGATGAGTCTATTGATGATGTTCAATGGGGATTAAATTCCACTGTTAACAAATCGACAGGAAAAATACCAAATGAGCTTTTATATGGGTTTTTACCAAGGGGAATATATGATTTATATTTAATTAGTGAAGTCTATGAAATTAAAACTAAAGACGTTATAAATGCTAGAAGACAGGCAAATTCATTGATAGAAACTATGCAACAATATCAAAAACAAAAATATAACCAAAGGAGAAAACCAAGTGAAATTTATAGAAAGGGGCAGTTAGTACTAGTACGGAAAATTAAATTAATGGGGGAGAATCGAAAACTTCCAAAATATAATGGCCCTTATCAGATTGTGAAATATTTGGGCAATGATAGGTATGTTATAAAGGACATGCCAGGTTCTAATAGATCACAGAAACCATATGAAGGAATAACTTCCTCAGATAAAAGGGATGCGTCATGATTAGATAATATGAAAGTATATATGAGAATGAATTTTTGTTATATTATTATGAAAAAAAAATGCTTGTAAATATGTATATTAATAATATATAATTCCAGATGCTTCACGAGGACGTGTGTGATGGAGCGTGGCCGAGTTGTAATCACTGTGCTGAGAATATTTTAAAATAATCAAAGAAACATTTTCTAAATTTTATATGACAAAGAAAATATTTGTATATGAAAAAGAAAAATAAAAATTATTATTCGCCAGATACTCAAACGATAGACACTGGTTTTTATTTAAGCTTTTATTATAAATACCCTATGAGAAGTTCTAGACTTCTACTGTATGAGTGACTTTCTAAAGTACACTCAATATCTTATAATTCTAAGAGCGATTTTCTAAAATACGCTCAATAATATTAAATATATCCAATGCATTTTGTAGTTGGGCGGAGTTTCTCTCTATGTCAGTTTCTATCTACGGAGTTTCATAATTTACTCCAAATTATTCAAATATTGTCCAAATAGAAACTGTATATGTAGCAATTATATTTATTCAAAACAAAATTAAAAATATCAATGGGTCAATAGTATCAATTGCATTAGTCAATAGTACTGGTTGTTTACCCCACAAACTATATGTGTAATAATTATGTTTACTCGAAAGAATAGAAAAAGTGGAAAGAAACTCAACCGCAAAACAAAGCAGTGTCGTAAGCATGTTGTCAATGTTTACATTAAATCACACGCTATAACATGCATACTTTACAATACATGCGTTCAACGTGTTATAAAAGCTTGTTATCATCTCATCATAATCAATAGATGAAAGGATATCATTCCAGTCAATATCGGATAGTAGAGCATTCAATTTTGGATAATCAGTTTTCGAAGAGCAATAAACATTTTCCTTCTGATTATGCACAGGATTCTTAATTGGCAAATTGAATGGAAGCAAAATAAGTAAATTTACTGTTAGATGATAACGATCTTCAGGTAAAGTAGTTGGATTAGATGGATGCAGCGATACTTCAGATGGTTGATTAATAAAAATTAGATCCAAGTTTTCCATACGCGTTTAGAATATGATTTACTTGGAAGAGACCATAATCAAATAATGATTCGATGAATTCATTTATACAGCCATTCATAACAACAGGAACCAAATAATTGGTGTTATAAGAATTTGCCCACGAAATAGATGGTAAGTTGAAATCGCCAAAAAAAGATAACTAAATCAGATGTTTTAGAATTCTAGAATGATTTTTTCATGGCTGACATATGGTTAATGTATATATCATCACTGGAACCAGGAGGGACATACCAAAATGAGATGTATAATGATTTGTGTCTTAATTTGATTTTTATCGCAACAAATTCAATATCAGATGTGGGTGGAAGAGTCTATAATTTACTCCACCTCCAGTTTTTTTTAGTTATATTAACACGATCACATCTGTATATATGGTACTTATCATAAAGAATTTCAGAGTTTGTTACGGTTGTGGAATTTTGAAAGAAAATTTAACTTGACATAATATTTACTTTGCAAAATATTTTAATTTTTATTTTTTTTAAATCAATGATTCTTTGAAAAGAATGAAAATGTTTTTGACATTTTTTTTTATTAAAAAAGACAATTGTTGGTGATTCTTGAAAAAGAAAAGTAAACTCTTGAGAGTGTGCTGAGAAATAAAACTCAAATATAGAAAATTTTAGAATTTTTATGGAAATGGATAAAATAAAGAATTTAAAAATAATGTGATACATATACATATATATTGACAATAAAACAATATAAATAATTAAAGTTATGATAAAATTTTTTTATGAATTTTGAAATTGTAAATTTTGTATAAGTACGAGTACATGCGAACTTCAGTACAAATAAAGAAAGTATCTTTATTAATAGAATGAACTGAAGAAAATCATTACAAAAGAAATATATTAAAAATAAAATTGGTGAAAGTTAAATTGAACAATTTTGAAACTTGCAACATTCATAAGAAAGGAAACCCGCAATTTTTGGATTGAAATTGATTAAAGAAGCTGGTGAAACCTTAAGAACAAAAAAAGGGAAATATATAACAAAATCTTATTTTTTTTTTTGCATATAATAAATTTCAATATTATTTTTTTTTAAATTGATTAATTTTTTTACATTAAATTATTATCCCTTTTCTATTATTATTAATTGTTTAATAAACCATCTTCGACAAGGATCATATGGCCATATCATCGTGAGAAGTCTGGGTAAGTTATTATTATCAAAGAAATTTTTGAAAATTTAAATGGAAAATTTAATTAATCTCACGTTTTAAATAAATAATATAAACATATTGACTTTGAATTTTGTTTTTGTGTTATGTAAATATATACTTTTTTTTTGTTTCGCAATTTCAATATATTATAGATACATATGTACATACATATATATTCATTTTCTTATAATAAATATATTTAATAATTATAAACATAATAATGTATAATAAATGAATTCTAAATGTTTGTTTTAAAAATAATGTTGGAATAATTTATTTAATTAAGAGTTGTGGGTATAATTGGCAAAATTAATGTACACATAAAATAAGCAGGTAACTAATATTAGTTAGGGATTATTTCAAAGTGAAAAGCCTATGAGATAATCAAAGGTGACATCTATTGTCAATGGGGTGGGTATAGGTTAGGAGTACCCAACATCTAGTCTCCTGCAAAATATTCGGATGATAATGTACAGCACTAGAGAGACCCGGAAAGAGCTAGACTAGGAAACTAGTAACAAGTTATGAATATTATTATTAAGCCAGGTTTCAGTAAAAACAATAATATTTTAATTGAAGTCAACACTTTCAACAAATAGTGTAGATAATTTAGTTTTTAAGCCTCCAACATTCTGATAAACTACAGACAAATGTTCATCAGATGGTAAGGAATTTAGTTTTTTTTGGCAAATCCACCGTTCGAGGAGGTAATTGAACAGCATTAGACGAAGCAGTATATTTGAAAATATACTCACGAATTATAGCTTTCGGTTGCCAAAAATCTGGATTTACAACCGTAGAAAACACTTCTTCAGAAAGGATAATTTTAAAAGATGCTTTACTTCGCTTTTCGGCGTATTTAAATTTAAAAACATTTATATTAATATCAATAGGAAGGCGTGGTTTTATGTAAAATGATACATCTTCTTCTGTTGTCTCAGCTGTGAATCGAGCAGCAAAAATGGTTTTATTTGACGCAATCACTCTTAATTGTTTAGGAACATTTGTTGGAACAGTACTATTAATATTATCCATGGAACCAGTATTAAGCGGACAATTAACAGGGGAATAAAATATATTTGAACAAGCATGCGCCATGTTAAAAGGCATAAGTACGTTTTTAGATAGAATGCTTTCAGGATGCGTAATTTGATTGAAGACAAAATTATTTTGAGCATTAATTGAAGAATTAGGTAATATATTGATGGTAGAAACACTCGATGGATCATTTTCTGAAGTCAATGTAAATGGAGCCGAATTATTTGTTGCATTTGAATCAGATGTAGGATTCATTTTTTTAGATTTTGGTGACATTTTTTTTTCTTTTGGGGGATTTTGATGAAGATTCAAGCCATGTATTTAAGTTGGAAGGGTTATAAAACAGGACTTTATGCTTTTTAAGCTTCTCAGTAAAAATCATGAGGTCTTGACTTATGGTATCTAATTCACTTCGAGTATTTTTAAAGAACGAATAAAATTGGATATCATAAATCTTACATTTACTGCAGCACCATCGAAGTCCTTTATCTTCCCGTAAATTATCAGCAGTACGAGTAGTTAATTCAACACATTTGGCATGATAAACTACTGTTTGCGTATGTAGGAAAAAAATATATGAAAAATAAAAACACAATTTAATTTTAGGTTTTATAAGAAGAGAAAATAAAATCTCTATTTTATTTGTATATACAAATGTATTACCTTTTTTAAAATATGCACAGCGGATGGTGTTTATGTGTACGAAGGTACCAAAACGATTGATTTTATAAGTTAAAAAATAAAGAGAGAAGGTGGCGAACAATATCTAAGTACCGTTAACGGTTTTACTAGTTAAAATCTATGTAAACACTCCTTTCAACGATGTATAAAAAAAAGGAGTTTCATAGATTTTAACCCAGAATTAACCCAAAAATGGCTAATCGACTCAAAGCGGAAAAGTACAAAGAAAATATTAAATTGTACTTAAACATTGCCGGCCACCTTGCAACTTCCAGATATGTTGCAACAATAATACTTTAACAAATAACTTAAATTTCTTAAAATAAGGCATAGTTCAGTTTAAAAATGTGAGCTTGAATTCAATTTATTAAAAAATTTTTTTTTCTTTAAAACACTTAAAGTTAAATTGGCCAGTAGGGACCTCGACGTAACAATTTTCCATAGGCCAGTAGGGACCCCAATGGAAAATTGATTATAAATAAGTATGAGCCAGTAGGGACTCTACAATTTGAGCCAGTAAGGACTCTACATATGAGCCAGTAAGGACTCTACAATGGAGATGGACCAGATATGACCCATCCAAAAATGGTGTATTGGGCCATTGGAAGTCCCGGGCTCGCCTGTATCCGATTTTTCATCACCTGTGGATTAATTGCTGGACCTAAAACTAACGCGACCCGCCCGGAATGATTAAACGTGGGATCCGAAAGTTGGAACACAACGAAATGCTCCCTTATCGCGTCTGGAATTGACTGGAAGGAGTTCTGATTCCTAACATCTTCGTGACTCTAGCGGTGATTGTAATTTTCTGGGTCGAGTCGTATATTGACGTAATCGTTAACCGACAAAACCGGTTGTTGTCCATCTTTGAAACTAGCAACCATATCTGATGGACCAACGTTCCGCAAATATAACTTGCACTACAGCAAGGGTCGAGCACTGCTCGTACCGGAATGGCCTTTCCGGGTATATTTAATTCAACTTGAAGCGTAGGCGACAAATTAAGGACATGACGTATAGGCAAGGATTGAACTTTAGAAACGGACGACAATGGACGAGACTTTCGTTTTGCACGATTCTGGTGGTCAGAACTACGTGACCTTGAATTCGCATGCAACAAAGTATTGTGGTCACACTGGCAGACCCGGCACTTTGACGTGCTAGGACACAATTTTGCCATATGAGAATGGGCCAAGCACTTCGAACAGTATCGATGAAATATCACCATACGAAGGCGGCGCTCATAACTCATATCCCGAAACAAATGACAGAAGCGCAGAGGGTGACGTCGTTCGCAGAGTCTACATAGAGGGGACGATGGCGGTTTAATCGGAGCCGAGGTAGACAGTGGCTTCGAACCCGAGGCTTCCATAGCTTTCGTAGTCACCACGACCGGCGATGATGCAACTGTCTCAGCATGGACAGTTTCAACAGCGGGCGTTGCTTCCAATGATGGATTTACCACTGGAACGATTGTCGTTGTTGTTGTCACTGCTGGACTAGGAACGGCTGCGGGAGAAGTTTTAGGTTCCGAAATCTCCACAGCATCCTCATAATCGAGCAGAGCATCGTCAAAAAAGTTGGGAGAGATTCCATATTTCTATGAAACAATAAAAAATTTAAAGAAAATATCGAAGAAAAAGTGTAAATTATTCGGTCAAAATGACCAGTTTGGTTATTGGTCGTTTTACAACCCCATTAGCAGTACGAATATCCGCGACCCTTACGCGACCGTCACTTTCCGGATAAACTTTTATGAACCGGCCTAAACGCCACGATGTCGGAGGTAGATTTTCATGCTTGATAACGACTAAGTCGTTTTCCTGTAGATCGCGTTCTGGATATTTCCATTTATAGCGCTTATTTAACGTCATTAAATATTCTTCTTTCCATCGGCGACAAAAAAGTTGAGACAACGCTTTCATTTTTCGAAATCGATTAACAAGACTTATCGGAGATTCATTAATTTAAGGCTCCGGGGGAGCAAGTATTGGTCCACCTATTAAAAAATTACCAGGAGTCAGAGCTGCTGGTTCCCGAAGGTTATCCGCCATAGAACAAAGAGGACGTGAATTTAGACAAGCTTCGATTCTTGCGAGAACTGAAGAAAGTTCTTCAAAAGTATATTTAAAAGATTGCGCTTCCTTACGAAAATGGTGTTTAAAACTCTTGACACCGGCTTCCCAAAAGCCACCCATATGAGGTGCCCGGGCCGGTATAAACCGCCAAGTTAAACCCTGAATACCATAAATAGAACCCACTGCAATCTGACTTTCTTTAAGAAACATCTTAAAATCCTTCTCTAATTCACGCGATGCACCTATGAAATTTGTGCCATTATCCGAAAATATAGTGTAGGGGCAACCTCGTCGAGAAATAAATCTGTGAAAGGCAGATAAAAAAGTAGGCGTCGATAAATCAGACGTGGCCTCTAAATGAATTGCTTTCGTACAAAAGCAAACAAAAATACAAACGTAGCCCTTCGTTATCCTACAAGCTCTGCCCGTGAAACTTTTGATGTCAAAGGGACCAGCAAAATCAACGCCCGTTGTCATAAATGGTCTAGTAAGAGTAGTTCTTTGAGGGGGCAGAGCCGCCATAATTTGATGACACGATACTTTACGGTCAATAATGCACCGTTTACAACGACCAATGACTCCACGAATTTTCGACTTCAAGCGTGGAACCCAATATTCAATGCGCAGTATTCGCAACATCAACTGATTTCCACCGTGAATGGAAATCATAGGAACAAATTCTATTAACAATTGAGTAAATCGGCTCGAATAAGGTAAAATAATAGGATATTTCTCCGTATATGAAAGGGATGGTGATTTAACCAAGCGACCATTCAATCTTATCACACCGTCTTTATCGAGAAAGGGATTCAAAGAAATAAGGCAACTCTTTGAACGGTTTTTTGTCTAAAGGCACTTATATTCATCTGCATAGTGATGTTTCTGAGCCACAATGGCTAAATGCAATTTTGTTCTTCTGATTTCATAACCAGCAACGATTTTATCCACGTATATGAGATTATCCGAAGAGCTCGATCAAGGCGAGAGTAATTATTCAAAATATCCACATATATATCTTCCCCCTTAACGTCCGTAAAAAAGGAAGCATGAGTTTTGACAACCCGACCCTCAATGTCAGTGTCAAGATAACTTAGATCCGTTATATTCCAGTGCACTTTATCTTGACCCAGCCGTCTTGGACCATGCCACCAAAGCTTACTATTTTCCAGCTCAGTGGGAGAGGTACCACGACTACCGAAATCTGCAGGGTTATCCTCAGAACGAACATGATACCAATTATGGTTTCTTACATTTTCTTGAATGCGGCATACTCTGTTCGCTACAAATGTGGTCCAGGAACACGGCGTTTTCCTTAACCAAGAAAGGACTATCGTCGAATCAGTCCAACAGTAAATTTGATCAATTTTAATATCAATTTCACTTATTACCGTCTTCAAAAGTTCAGAGGCTAACACCGCCCCGCACAGCTCTAAACGAGGTAAAGAAATTGATTTGATGGGGGCTACTTTGGTTTTCGATGAAAGTAGGTGAGTATGAATTTCGCCGTTAGAGGCCTGAATTCGAATATAAATAACCCCCGCATATGCTTTTTCCGAGGCATCAGAAAAAACATGAAGCTCAACAGAATTTCCCGGTGAATAATTAACCCATCTTGGAATACGAATAGTATTTACCTTATGACAAGAAGTTACAAATCTTTTCCATTCATCTTCCGGCGAAATTGGAAGCATATCATCCCAATTTATATTATCAAGCCAAATTTTTTGCATGATAATTTTAGCAACCACAATGACAGGACCTAACCAACATACAGGATCAAACAATTTCGCGATAGTCGATAAGACTTCCCTCTTAGTATACCCAGATTTTAATGAAATAGGAGTCACACTAAAATAAAACTAGTCCAACAGAGCGTTCCACTGAATTCCTAAAGTCTTTGAAGTACTCGATTCTATAAAGGTCAATAATTTAACGTCAACTAAATGGTCCAAAGGTATGTCTTTCAAAATAGTCCTGTTGTTGGAAGTCGATTTTCTTAGCTGAAACTTGGCGGAAGCCAAAGCAGCAACGAGTTGATCACGAGCCATTAATGCAGTCGAAATGTCATGAGTCCCTGTCAAAACGTCGTCAACGTACATGCACTTTCGTAGGGAGCAAAAGTTGTATTCATTATGAACTGGCTTGCCAGAGACGTGATACAATGGCCTATAACCTACCTCCAAGTGGTGCTCCTGGGCAACGCTAGGCAAAGCCAGTTAATTCTGGTGATTATTCCTAGCGGCTAAAGGTTAAGGAAGAGAAATGTCTGCCAGTGCAATCCCTTCACGGGGGATAACTGGTAGTTACTAAATTGGCTAATTAGTAGCGAAGCCTTACCAAAAGGCGCTAAATTTGGTACTGCGGGGAGATCGAATTGCCCAAAAAGAGGACTTTTCGACTTCTTGCGGATACCAAGCGAGCCATAGCACTCTAATCTGATAGCCGACTGGTGGATCGTGAAACATCCAACCAGATGAAAAGGTTGTCACAACCCTTTAATATATGTGAGTCCAAGTTGAATTGACGGTATTGTTGGACCACATTACGAACGTGGCACTAGAGGCTTTCGAATCTGATGTGCAGAGGAGATCGCTGTGTGTGACTAGTAGGGGTGGTTGTAGAGTGGAAGAGCTGGTATATGTGTTGGATGGAAATGCTGGTATATGCGTTGTTTGGGTGGCATGAGTGGAAGATGAGTCGCAAGATGAATCGGATGCAAGAATGTCGGATGTAGCATGAGCAGAAGTCTTTTTGACGATACAAGAGTGCGTAGAAATGGGTCAGAAAACAGTGCTATGGTAAGCAAGGTCAAAGCAGAAGTCTTTGACGAATCTTTTACGATCTCATTGGGAACGGCCCCTCGGGGAGTTTCGCAGTAGCTTGTGGTGCCCGTATCGCGGGCAGATCACAGATCGATGTGGAGGTGCATCCACCCAGGTGTTGCTAGCTCTAAAGCAAAAGTTTTAGATAGGCTCGACACAATAACAAAGTGTGGAGTGATGCCGTGAACATCACTCCAGCTTGTAACCGTCTTTTGGCGGGGCGAAGGCAAGACGCATAGTATCTCTCCATGTGCTAAGACCACCGTGTGGTTAAGTCGACAAGACAGGCACGCACGTAAAACCCATATGACATATGACATATGCACTTTCGTAGTCATTCGTTGTTTGACTGTTGAAGTGTACGGTTGTGTTTTTCTAAAACGTCGCGATAATTAGTTGAATTTTTGAATTTTTCTAAGTGAATAAAAGTGATAGTGTGTGTGTGTGATATTGTTTTTGTAAAGTTGAGACTCCGCTGAGCGGGTGCGCCGCTGAACAAAAATAATCTCCGGCAAATTGTGAGGTTAAACTCACTTTTTGTGGTAAGGTAGTGGTGAGTGGCAGTGGTAAGTGTGAACGCGGTTGCCATTAGTGACATGCTATTGCGGGTCGGTAATAAAGTTCATTTCCGGTCGGTAAGACAGTGCAAAAATTCGGATTTGTCGGTAAAACGGTTCACTTCCGGTTCCGGTTTGTGTCTGTGCTAGTCGGTCGGTAGGTAGTGCAGTTCAAGTGTCTTGGATAACTTCCGCTGAAGTTAGTGCAGTACGTAGGTGAGTGGGTGCGTATAAGTACTAGTTTTTAAAAAACTATTAAGTATACGCAACCAGCACAACTGTTTGGTTCACTAGAAGTCTTAGTGTCCGTCCTTCCGTCGGTTGTCTGTCCTTCCATGGCAGCGTCCGTCTGTCCGCGGTTGTGTCCGTCGGTTGTCCGTCTGTCCGTGGCAGTGTCCGTCTGTCCGCGGCAGTGTCCGTCTGTCCGCGGCAGTGTCCGTCTGTCCGTAATTAAAAATTTTTAATCGCGGTTCGTGGTGTGATTGTGGTTTTTTGATTCGATAAATTGATACCGTCGTATCGGTTGCGGTTAGGGCCGTTAGCTTTTTAGTGCATTTGGCGATTCCTTGGGTCTGTAAACAGTTTGTCGGGGTACTGTTCGGTACGGGTAACTGTTATCGGTCGGTACACAGATCGATTTTTGCTTACGTATTTGGCAGTACGTACTGCCCGGGTAAGATGGTTAAGCCCAAAAGGGGCGCGGGTCCAAGGTGTGCTAGGTTGAAACCAACTGACGGCACAGGGGACGAACGCGGGACGGAATACTGATGTTAGTGGGCCGGACAAAGTCGATTTGACGGAGGAGGTGCCACCCACCGGTGGTAGTAGACTTCGCCATTCCGACTCGGACATTGACAACGGAGAGTCGACAGTAAACGAGGACGGAAAGCGGTTCAAACCCGGCTCTCCCAAATCGGGAGGAAAGGTTTTTGTTGAACCGAAGATGGTTTCAGGACAGGTTAGGAGGAAGACTGCCATAAGGACTGACGTTGGCAGCATGGGTAGTTTGGTCGGCAGCGTTAGTAGCTTGCACGGTGGCTTAGGGAGAGGTTCAACTCCGGTACCAGCAGTCTCCACAGTTTCCCCTTCTGGGCCCTGTGGTGCTCATTCTGCAATTAAGCAGATGAAGGCGATGACGTCGGAGTTGAACGACATAGTTTTGGACGGTCGTGTTGAGGTCGAAACGGCGAGGCGGATCATAAATCAAGTGGGTCGGCTAGAAGAACTGTTGATGACGTTGGTAGGGGACAATGAACGTCAGAGGGGTCGTTTGGACGCCCTAGATGCTGGGGGCGCTACGCCAAGTGTTCGAGTATCCCGGCTGGATAAATCCTCGCCTGTTCAGCCCGTGTGCCAGAAAGCGCCAGTAGTTGCCCCTGCACCGAAACCAGTCGAGACCTGGTCGGTGGTTGTGCGAAGCAAGACGGCGGCTAAGTCTGAGGAAATTGTTAAGAAGGTTGTGAACGAAGTAGGTCCCAAGCACGGGGTCAGAGTTCACGCGGTTAAGGCGGTTCGTAGCGGTGGGGCGGTCATTCCGCGTGAGACGCCATGAGCTTATCCCTAGCTGCTACCGTTGTCTTGGGTTTGACCATATGTTAGGGATTGTCGTAGCAAAGGTGAAGTCTGTCGTCGGTGCGGACAGACCGGTCACGTCGTACATCGTTGCGAAAATCTGCCGCACTGTAGGAACTGCGCGTTCAAGGGCTTGCCGTCGAATCATCTTATGATGACCGACGACTGTCCCACGTACAACGTGTTAGTCGCGAGGGCTAGGGCAAGGCATTAAGATGTCTCTGACAATTATTCAATATAATTGCCAGGGCTCTTATGCCAGTATGTGTGAATTGGGCGAAAGGATGGTTGCCATGAAGAGCGGGTTTGCCCTGGTTCAGGAACCTTACTCAATCGATGGCTTGTTCTAGGGTCAAGGCCGCTGTAATTGTCAACGATCCAGACGCAGATTGTATTGTGTTATCTGCTGACGAACTGAGGCTATCTTGGTCGAAGGAAGATTCGGAAAAATCTTCCTGGCAAGCATATACTGTCAGTTCAGCAGCCCATTAGAGCCGTATGTCTCGTATATGGATACGGTGCTACTACTAGCGAGTAGCAACCCGAATATCCTAGGTATGGACGCGAACGCATCCTCTCCCATGTGGTTCAGTAAGTTATCCCGGCATTCGTCTGGGGAGAGCATAGCTCGATGTGGAGTTGCATTCAACTGGGTGCTGTGACCCTAGAACAGCAGAGATGTGTAAGGTAGGCCTCGACTCCCCACCAAGGAGTGGGATTTGTTGCCCAAATGCACAAATCTTGAATTGGTACCGGAGTGTAGTTCACTACACAATGGGGCGGTGGTTGGCGCATATTCCGATCCAGTGTCCAGAGCACCGTGAGGTTATGTTAACGAGACGGGTACTCATGTTAAACACAAGAGACTTCTGCACTTTCGTAGAATATGTGCTGCGAGAGGGAACTCAGCCTCAGAATCGTCAGCGAGTTGTAATAACGTCCTAATGGCAAGGTATGGAGCGCAGTTAACGCCAAAAGTCACTGTATGTAATTCATAGTCCTTTACAGTCTCCGTCGGAGAATCCCTAAACAAAATTCGTTGAAAAGGGGTATGAGACGGATCAACCCGAATCTGCCTATACATTTGAGTAATATCACAATTGAAGACGAATTTAAACAGACGCCACCTAAGAATAAGTAGAACTAAGTCTGCTTGTAAGGTAGGTCCCACGTAAAGACAATCGTTTAAACTAATTCCATTAGAAGTTCTATTTGAAGCATTGAACACAACTCTCAATTTAGTTGTCTTACGTTCTAGTTTTACCACCGGATGATGCGGTAAATAACAAAAAGAAATATGAGATGAAAAATCTGGTAATACCGGTCTCATATGTCCTATGTCCAAATACTCCCTAACGACGTCATCGTACATCTCCTTAATTTCAGGTCTACGCAGTAAAGATGATTTGGTCCTAAGATATTGTCCCATAACACCAGGTCTTGAAGTCCCTAAAGAAAATTTTTCAGGAAATTTGGGCTTAAATGGGGGAGTCACTACATATCGACCATCAGATTCGCGACGAGTAGTCGCTTTATAATTTTCCTCACAAAATTTGTCAAATGGAGACAGAATTTTTCTTTTAGGAGTTTCCTCAAGTTCCCAGAATCTCAACAGATTTTTGTTAAGGCAATCTTCCTCTGAGATTTCGACATTCGTAGAATATACCTCAACTTGAGGTTGTACAACTGGACCAGTAATAATCCAGCCAAAAATAGTGTTCTGAACTAGTAAAGAGCCCAAAATATTGCGACGGATTTCTCCCAACAGAATTCTTGGATATAAATCCGCGCCAAGCAAAAGATCAACAGGTCGACTGTCATCAAAATTAGTATTGGCCAAACGAAGGTTTGGCAAATTTTCCTTTAAATACGAGTGGACTGTAAATGATGGTAAATTTCCCGAAATATTTGGCAAAACAAGTGCCAATGTTTCCAATACAAGGGATGAATCGAGGGTGGAGCCAATTTTCAATGAACAAAGTTTTCTAGACATTGCCGTAACTGCCTGATTAACTCCTGAAATTTGAGCATTCGTCGAATGCGTCGAAATTTTCAGGCGATTTTGCAAACGTTCAGAAATTAACAATGCTTCAGAAGCAGGGTCAATAAGGGCCCGGGCTAGGTACGTAGTACCCTGATGGATAAGATTCACCATAGCCGTCCCTAAAAGTACAGTCCTACTTTGCGCTGTATGAAATACTTGACGATTTGTAGGAGCTGTGGCATGATTGGCATTCGAGGATTATGCGATTGCAGGTACGGAGTTTGAAACTCGAGAAACAGAAACCGAACTAACACCCGAATTCGACCGATTAGTATCCCTAGAAACTTCAGAAGATGGTAATTCACGGTGTAACATAGTATGATGTCTCTTGTTACAAATGGAGCAATTATACGAACTGCTACAATTTTTAGCTTCATGTGTCCTTGCGAGACAATTGACACAACAGTGAAACTTTTTTACCGTAAAAAATCGATCCGCAACAGAAAAACTTTTGAATCGATGACAAGAACGTAAAAAGTGAACTTGATTCTTACAAAGAACACAAGAAGCACTTGAAGTTGAAGCAGCACTGGTATGATGCGCTTTGAATTTAGGTTCAGAAAGCCGTTTAGCAGATTCTGAACCCCTAAGATCACGTAAACAATCTAAAGTTTGAACTCTTTCTGTCAGAAAGAGGTCCAAATCCTTCCAGAGTGACAAAGCTGATTTGTCCTTTATACTCTGTTCCCACAGACTAACAGTTTGTGAAGGTAACCGTTGAATACAAAGAAATACAATAATAGGATCCCAGCTGTGCGTCGAAATATTAGAAATTGACATAGCCGTAAGGCAACCGTTTATTCCGCGTTGTAAAGTTTTTAATCCCGACGAGGTTTCCTTATCAAGAAAGGGAAGGCTAAATAGCGATTTTAACTGGTTATTAACCAGCATACGCGGATTATCATATGCGTCCCTCAAGTTGCGCCAAAACCTTGATTAGTGAGAGGGCATTTCGAAACAATTTCCCGAGCTTCGCCACTAGTTTTCCGAACTAGATGGCATAGCCGCTCAATATTGCTAAGTCGAGAGTTATAGATATAAACCGCTGTAAAAAGATCCCTAAAAGTGGACCAAGAAATGTAATCGCCCTCAAAAACGTCGGTGGCGTCACATGGCGGAAGCGTTAAATTATGACAAAAGTTGTCAGCTGAATTGAGGTTTACGCTCGGAGACTGAGACTGCTCTTTCGGTGTCGCGTTGGATTTAAAATGATGTAATTGTTCATTAATCCTAGATAAACAATTAACATACGCGTTAAAAGTGGCTTCATATTTCGATTCAGCCGCATCAAAATCCGCCGGTTCCGCGTCATCCGAATTTTCTAAATATGATAAACAAGTACGATATGTCGATTTTACTTGTTCCCAAAGCAAGTCCAATTCTTTTCCAGGAATTTCAAGATTAAATACCGAATGTAACTCCCCACGAATATCGTTGAATTTCGCCTCAAATTTAATGAGCGTATCCGAATCGCGAATAAAAATATCAAGTGCAGTTCCCGGCATTTTGGTTCGAAATTATTTTAAAATAAGTTAATTTAATTTAAATAACAATATAAAAATTCGTTAAAAAAAATCCGAAAAAATAATAATATATTATAAGCTAATAATATAAAACTATATTAAAAAAAATTTTATTTTCTTAATATGTGGTATTATTTTAACAAATTAGAAGCAAAACCAAAATTTGCAAAAAAAAAAATTAATAAAAAAACACACTGGATATGTCGCGACTAAAACGGACAGTAGGGTGACTAACAATGTTATAGAAAAAACAAACCAACACAATGCGTGTGCGTATATATTAGTGTGAAGAGAAATGAACACACTCTTGAGCATAAACACAAAAAAAAAAAAACAAACGCGTGAACGTATAGAGAAATAAACACTATTCAGCTTAAGCAGCTTGAAACACGAAAAAAAAAACGTTCGCGTGAGCGTATATGTATAACACAAAGGAGAAAAACCGATTTAGTTATAATCTTTATTGTAATGTATATCTGTTTAAATGTATATCTGTTTAAATGTAAATCTGTTTAAATTATTATTATTTGCACTAAACACTTTTTTTAAAAATCCCGACGGCTTTTTCTCTTTCCTTCGATTAAAGCAAACACGATTTGATTATTATATATATTATTACTTGCACTAAACACTTTTTTTTTTTTAAATCCCGACGGCTTTTGCTTTTTCTTTCGATTAAAATATAAACGAATATATACGTAATGTAACGTAACGCGTAGGGTTGTAAAACGAAAAGTATGCAAAATAATAGTATTTCAATAACGATGAAACTTTTTTCTTTTTAAATTAATTTTAATTATACACTTTTTAAATTTTCAAGTTTTTGTTTAGCTCACAGATAAAAAAAACTGAACTATACGCACATTTTTAATTTATTGTTTTCTGTTGTAGTTGAAGCTAAGGGTTGTTTTTGCAGGTTTCACGATGAAGGCTGTGAGAATGTTGAAGAGTTAGAAAATTTAATTAATTTTCCCAAACTTCTCCAGGATCCGGCTCGAAGGATCAAATGTTTATGTTTGTGTATGTAGCAAAAAATATATGAAAAATAAAAACACAATTTAATTTTAGGTTTTATAAGAAGAGAAAATAAAATCTCTATTTTATTTGTATATACAAATGTATTACCTTTTTTAAAATATGTACAGCGGATGGTGTTTATGTGTACGAAGGTACCAAAACGATTGATTTTATAAGTTAAGAAATAAAGAGAGAAGTTGGCGAACAATATCTAAGTACCGTTAACGGTTTTACTAGTTAAAATCTATGTAAAGGAGTTTCATAGATTTTAACCCAGAATTAACCCAAAAATGGCTAATCGACTCAAAGCGGAAAAGTACAAAGAAAATATTAAATTGTACTTAAACAACTACATTAAAAAGCCAACAGTTGACCATTGAATCCTTATCAGAAGTAACTCTGCAATTAGGTTTGGAGCACGACATAATAATATTTTTAAATGGGTATGTATTAAATTCAAGAAGCATGTATTATTTATTGAAAAAGTAATGTTTATGAATTTTAAGTATTTATACGATTTTACACTCAATGTAGTATTTAAATTTAACGTATTGTTCAGACAAATACAATACTGTATAATTTTCACTAGTGGCTGCAAAACTGTCAATACCCAGTTAGCATTTGGAAGATTGTTTTAACAAAAATCACCTTACTGAGTCTTCTTCGACCACTTTTGATGATCAAAAACTGATTAATCGCATGCGCGATTAAAAAAAGACTCGAAGATGATTCACGCTTACGCTTAAAAACTGATTTATTGAAAAAATACAAACAAATTGTACAGAAATAAAATAAATATGACTCAAAAATGAGTCGAAACTGATAAAAAAAAGCGAGCCACAAAAGACTCTTCAAGAAGAGTCGCGGATAGGGTACCATTTTCTCCCGACAAAAGAGTCCTTTATGATTCGAAAATGACCGCATATATAATTGCTTTAATCGCGCAGAGGAGTCGAAAAAGACTCGAATGTGATCATTAGTTGCAGAAAATGCTAGCTAGGTAATAGATAATTATAAACCAGTACAATACATGGACAAAACAGGCAAATAGTTTTTTGTTGTTGTTCAGCTAACAAAAAATAAATTTGTGTGTCTCAGTTGTTTCTGTATGTATTTTGTTTGTTTCACAATGTTTGCTCAATGTTTTCTTCTTTATATTATTGTTGTTGATTTTAATATATTATAATTTACTTTTAAATTTAACTATTTAATTTATTATGATTTTGAATTATGTGTAGATATTTGAAGTATTTAACATACACAGCTTGTTTGTGGTATAATAGTTAATAGATTCAAATATTTTTAAAAATTTTAAGAAGTTTTTTATTAACACAAAATTGACGACTTGAAAATTTACAAAAACCACGAAGAATTCACAGAAGAATTCCTTACAAAAAACACTCACCACTGCTAAAATTTTAAATTAAATCTCAGACTAGTTGACAACTAGCAGCATGTATAATGTCAAAATTTAAACATAACCAGTGCTGTTACGAACGAGCCACTATTAATTCGTACACCAAGAATTGTTTTGACTGTGTAACATTAAAGGCCACTGAAGTAAATAACACGGTGCTACAGTGAAAATATACTTGAAAAGCGACCTAGTGCAGGTTATAGACCTTATTGAGTAGATCATAAATAAGTTTTCAAAAGTTCGGAAACACCCTCAAATTTCGGAGTTATTCCGAATAAACCGTTTTTGGGTAGGTACAAGTACTTATGACCTCGTAAGTTAGTTGGTTTTTAGCCGATATTTATTTTTTAACTGGTTTCGGAAAGAAGAAATATGTGCCTTTCCAAATGTATACACCCTTTGGTATTTATATAAAATTTTTGTAGTGATATTCTTAATTATATCTGATTTAAATTTTATTTTTTCTAGTTTTTTCAACTTTGGCACCATTTTTTAAATAAGTTTGTTTAGAACATACCCTTATGTATATATTTGATTAATATATTAATATATATATATATATATATTTTGAGTTAAACTAGCTTTCAATAAATAAAATCGGGTAAAAAATAAAAAAGTTATTAAGGTTTTTCAAAAGTGATATATTTAGCTTTTACAAAATTTGATCAAGAACTACCACTTTATTTTATTTTACTTTATTTTTTTAGTTTTATAATATGATGATATACTCGTAAATATTTTAAAATAACAATATAAAAATTAATTTATTTAGAAATTTAGAATAATTGATTAAAAGTGTTAAGTGTTAAAAGTCGTCTCGTTCTCGCTTAAGTGGCCAGCAGTAATTTGAAATCATTCTTACTTGGCTTTTTCCTTCGAAGCGTCTTTCGATATCCAAAATATCTTGGTGAAATCGTTCACCTTTCTCATCACTAAATTGTCCTAGGTTTTCTGGGAAAAAATCTAAATGTGAATGCAGAAAATGAACTTTTATTGACATTCTGCATCCCATTTCTGCACAAGCCTCAAGAAATTCGTTTACTACGTCAATATAATTTTCACTTTTTTTATTTGCCAAAAAATTTTCACATAAACTAATAAAGCTTCTCCATGCTCTTTTTTCCACAACATTTAGTTTCATTGTAAATTCTTCGTCAAGCATGATTTTGCGGATTTGAGGTCCCACAAAAATACCTAAAAATAAAAAAAATAAAAACACAATTATGGTTAGAAATCAATAAACATTTGTACCTTCTTTTATTTTTGCTCCAGTTATTCTTGGGAAAACTGATGATTTTAAGTGTAAAAAGGCATCGCTTTCCCTATCCAGGCGTTTCACGAACTGCTTCATGTATCCCAATTTGAGGTGTAATGGTGGCAAAATTATTTTATCGGTACTCACTAGCGGAATTTTTAAGACGTTTTTCTTACCAATTTCAAAACTTGTTCTTGATGGCCAGTTTTTTTGCTTATATTGATCTTCCCCACGACTGTCCCATTCGCAAATATAGCAAGGAAATTTAGTATAGCCACCTTGCATTCCGAATAAGATTGTCAGAACTTTTAGATATGAAACAATTTGCCATTGATACTTTTTATAACATATTAAATCCAGTATCGTCTCCATTGTATACGACTCTTTCATGTTAGTAGCGTATGCTATTGGCACTGAGGGTAACTGGTTCCCATTGTGTAATAAAACTGCTTCCAAACCTAACAAATATGTTAATGGTTTTCGAATAACAAAAACATATTACCTACTTTTACACGAGCCCTCCAAAAATAATCTCCAGTCGTTCGGTTGATGTTGGTAATTCAGATAATGGAATAACGCATCTACATCTGAGCAATATACAAGGTTGTTATTATCATTGTTCTTGTTGTTATAACCATTGTCAGCTTTAAAAATGTGTTCAAACTGTATTTGGGATTAAAATCAACTGAGTTACGTGTTCATAAGTGATCGAACCCACCCGAAATAACTCCAAAATTTGAGGGTGTTTCCGAACATTTTAAAACTGATTTGAAATCTACTCAACTAGGCCTACAACTTACACTAGATCACTTTCCAAGTATATTTTCACTGTAGCAAGGCGAACGATTTCACCAAAACATTTTGGATATCGAAAGACGCTTCGAAGGAAAAAGCCAAGTAAGAATGATTTCGAGTTCGATCGCGACCGTGATGCGTGGTAGACGTATAGCGGAGATCAGTGCTTTTCATCGGTGTTACACTAAAAAAAACTTTTTCGTTCAAATATTTAACATATATTGTTGTTATTTTTATAGTGCGTTTGTACAAAAAAAGAAAAAAAAATACGAACAGTTCTTAAAAGACTTTAAATGAGTGAGCTTAATGCTCAATACTCAAATTGTAAAAATAATGTTAATCTAATTTACAATAATGATAACATTGATAACAAAAGAAAAAGAAAAAACAACAATATGGATAGTTCAACTATAAACAGTTGAGAAACAATTATTACTCAGTGCTTGACTGTGAGAACGATGCACAATGTGACAAAGAATTGCTAAACAAATTTGTAAAGCATGTTAATGATAATAAAGAGAAACCTCAAACTTCTCATTCAGCGAAGATGGTTTCAGGACAGGTTAGGAGGAAGACTGCCATAAGGACTGACGTTGGCAGCATGGGTAGTTTGGTCGGCAGCGTTAGTAGCTTGCACGGTGGCTTAGGGAGAGGTTCAACTCCGGTACCAGCAGTCTCCACAGTTTCCCCTTCTGGGCCCTGTGGTGCTCATTCTGCAATTAAGCAGATGAAGGCGATGACGTCGGAGTTGAACGACATAGTTTTGGACGGTCGTGTTGAGGTCGAAACGGCGAGGCGGATCATAAATCAAGTGGGTCGGCTAGAAGAACTGTTGATGACGTTGGTAGGGGACAATGAACGTCAGAGGGGTCGTTTGGACGCCCTAGATGCTGGGGGCGCTACGCCAAGTGTTCGAGTATCCCGGCTGGATAAATCCTCGCCTGTTCAGCCCGTGTGCCAGAAAGCGCCAGTAGTTGCCCCTGCACCGAAACCAGTCGAGACCTGGTCGGTGGTTGTGCGAAGCAAGACGGCGGCTAAGTCTGAGGAAATTGTTAAGAAGGTTGTGAACGAAGTAGGTCCCAAGCACGGGGTCAGAGTTCACGCGGTTAAGGCGGTTCGTAGCGGTGGGGCGGTCATTCCGCGTGAGACGCCATGAGCTTATCCCTAGCTGCTACCGTTGTCTTGGGTTTGACCATATGTTAGGGATTGTCGTAGCAAAGGTGAAGTCTGTCGTCGGTGCGGACAGACCGGTCACGTCGTACATCGTTGCGAAAATCTGCCGCACTGTAGGAACTGCGCGTTCAAGGGCTTGCCGTCGAATCATCTTATGATGACCGACGACTGTCCCACGTACAACGTGTTAGTCGCGAGGGCTAGGGCAAGGCATTAAGATGTCTCTGACAATTATTCAATATAATTGCCAGGGCTCTTATGCCAGTATGTGTGAATTGGGCGAAAGGATGGTTGCCATGAAGAGCGGGTTTGCCCTGGTTCAGGAACCTTACTCAATCGATGGCTTGTTCTAGGGTCAAGGCCGCTGTAATTGTCAACGATCCAGACGCAGATTGTATTGTGTTATCTGCTGACGAACTGAGGCTATCTTGGTCGAAGGAAGATTCGGAAAAATCTTCCTGGCAAGCATATACTGTCAGTTCAGCAGCCCATTAGAGCCGTATGTCTCGTATATGGATACGGTGCTACTACTAGCGAGTAGCAACCCGAATATCCTAGGTATGGACGCGAACGCATCCTCTCCCATGTGGTTCAGTAAGTTATCCCGGCATTCGTCTGGGGAGAGCAAAGCTCGATGTGGAGTTGCATTCAACTGGGTGCTGTGACCCTAGAACAGCAGAGATGTGTAAGGTAGGCCTCGACTCCCCACCAAGGAGTGGGATTTGTTGCCCAAATGCACAAATCTTGAATTGGTACCGGAGTGTAGTTCACTACACAATGGGGCGGTGGTTGGCGCATATTCCGATCCAGTGTCCAGAGCACCGTGAGGTTATGTTAACGAGACGGGTACTCATGTTAAACACAAGAGACTTCTGCACTTTCGTAGAATATGTGCTGCGAGAGGGAACTCAGCCTCAGAATCGTCAGCGAGTTGTAATAACGTCCTAATGGCAAGGTATGGAGCGCAGTTAACGCCAAAAGTCACTGTATGTAATTCATAGTCCTTTACAGTCTCCGTCGGAGAATCCCTAAACAAAATTCGTTGAAAAGGGGTATGAGACGGATCAACCCGAATCTGCCTATACATTTGAGTAATATCACAATTGAAGACGAATTTAAACAGACGCCACCTAAGAATAAGTAGAACTAAGTCTGCTTGTAAGGTAGGTCCCACGTAAAGACAATCGTTTAAACTAATTCCATTAGAAGTTCTATTTGAAGCATTGAACACAACTCTCAATTTAGTTGTCTTACGTTCTAGTTTTACCACCGGATGATGCGGTAAATAACAAAAAGAAATATGAGATGAAAAATCTGGTAATACCGGTCTCATATGTCCTATGTCCAAATACTCCCTAACGACGTCATCGTACATCTCCTTAATTTCAGGTCTACGCAGTAAAGATGATTTGGTCCTAAGATATTGTCCCATAACACCAGGTCTTGAAGTCCCTAAAGAAAATTTTTCAGGAAATTTGGGCTTAAATGGGGGAGTCACTACATATCGACCATCAGATTCGCGACGAGTAGTCGCTTTATAATTTTCCTCACAAAATTTGTCAAATGGAGACAGAATTTTTCTTTTAGGAGTTTCCTCAAGTTCCCAGAATCTCAACAGATTTTTGTTAAGGCAATCTTCCTCTGAGATTTCGACATTCGTAGAATATACCTCAACTTGAGGTTGTACAACTGGACCAGTAATAATCCAGCCAAAAATAGTGTTCTGAACTAGTAAAGAGCCCAAAATATTGCGACGGATTTCTCCCAACAGAATTCTTGGATATAAATCCGCGCCAAGCAAAAGATCAACAGGTCGACTGTCATCAAAATTAGTATTGGCCAAACGAAGGTTTGGCAAATTTTCCTTTAAATACGAGTGGACTGTAAATGATGGTAAATTTCCCGAAATATTTGGCAAAACAAGTGCCAATGTTTCCAATACAAGGGATGAATCGAGGGTGGAGCCAATTTTCAATGAACAAAGTTTTCTAGACATTGCCGTAACTGCCTGATTAACTCCTGAAATTTGAGCATTCGTCGAATGCGTCGAAATTTTCAGGCGATTTTGCAAACGTTCAGAAATGAACAATGCTTCAGAAGCAGGGTCAATAAGGGCCCGGGCTAGGTACGTAGTACCCTGATGGATAAGATTCACCATAGCCGTCCCTAAAAGTACAGTCCTACTTTGCGCTGTATGAAATACTTGACGATTTGTAGGAGCTGTGGCATGATTGGCATTCGAGGATTATGCGATTGCAGGTACGGAGTTTGAAACTGGAGAAACAGAAACCGAACTAACACCCGAATTCGACCGATTAGTATCCCTAGAAACTTCAGAAGATGGTAATTCACGGTGTAACATAGTATGATGTCTCTTGTTACAAATGGAGCAATTATACGAACTGCTACAATTTTTAGCTTCATGTGTCCTTGCGAGACAATTGACACAACAGTGAAACTTTTTTACCGTAAAAAATCGATCCGCAACAGAAAAACTTTTGAATCGATGACAAGAACGTAAAAAGTGAACTTGATTCTTACAAAGAACACAAGAAGCACTTGAAGTTGAAGCAGCACTGGTATGATGCGCTTTGAATTTAGGTTCAGAAAGCCGTTTAGCAGATTCTGAACCCCTAAGATCACGTAAACAATCTAAAGTTTGAACTCTTTCTGTCAGAAAGAGGTCCAAATCCTTCCAGAGTGACAAAGCTGATTTGTCCTTTATACTCTGTTCCCACAGACTAACAGTTTGTGAAGGTAACCGTTGAATACAAAGAAATACAATAATAGGATCCCAGCTGTGCGTCGAAATATTAGAAATTGACATAGCCGTAAGGCAACCGTTTATTCCGCGTTGTAAAGTTTTTAATCCCGACGAGGTTTCCTTATCAAGAAAGGGAAGGCTAAATAGCGATTTTAACTGGTTATTAACCAGCATACGCGGATTATCATATGCGTCCCTCAAGTTGCGCCAAAACCTTGATTAGTGAGAGGGCATTTCGAAACAATTTCCCGAGCTTCGCCACTAGTTTTCCGAACTAGATGGCATAGCCGCTCAATATTGCTAAGTCGAGAGTTATAGATATAAACCGCTGTAAAAAGATCCCTAAAAGTGGACCAAGAAATGTAATCGCCCTCAAAAACGTCGGTGGCGTCACATGGCGGAAGCGTTAAATTATGACAAAAGTTGTCAGCTGAATTGAGGTTTACGCTCGGAGACTGAGACTGCTCTTTCGGTGTCGCGTTGGATTTAAAATGATGTAATTGTTCATTAATCCTAGATAAACAATTAACATACGCGTTAAAAGTGGCTTCATATTTCGATTCAGCCGCATCAAAATCCGCCGGTTCCGCGTCATCCGAATTTTCTAAATATGATAAACAAGTACGATATGTCGATTTTACTTGTTCCCAAAGCAAGTCCAATTCTTTTCCAGGAATTTCAAGATTAAATACCGAATGTAACTCCCCACGAATATCGTTGAATTTCGCCTCAAATTTAATGAGCGTATCCGAATCGCGAATAAAAATATCAAGTGCAGTTCCCGGCATTTTGGTTCGAAATTATTTTAAAATAAGTTAATTTAATTTAAATAACAATATAAAAATTCGTTAAAAAAAATCCGAAAAAATAATAATATATTATAAGCTAATAATATAAAACTATATTAAAAAAAATTTTATTTTCTTAATATGTGGTATTATTTTAACAAATTAGAAGCAAAACCAAAATTTGCAAAAAAAAAATTAATAAAAAAACACACTGGATATGTCGCGACTAAAACGGACAGTAGGGTGACTAACAATGTTATAGAAAAAACAAACCAACACAATGCGTGTGCGTATATATTAGTGTGAAGAGAAATGAACACACTCTTGAGCATAAACACAAAAAAAAAAAACAAACGCGTGAACGTATAGAGAAATAAACACTATTCAGCTTAAGCAGCTTGAAACACGAAAAAAAAAAACGTTCGCGTGAGCGTATATGTATAACACAAAGGAGAAAAACCGATTTAGTTATAATCTTTATTGTAATGTATATCTGTTTAAATGTATATCTGTTTAAATGTAAATCTGTTTAAATTATTATTATTTGCACTAAACACTTTTTTTAAAAATCCCGACGGCTTTTTCTCTTTCCTTCGATTAAAGCAAACACGATTTGATTATTATATATATTATTACTTGCACTAAACACTTTTTTTTTTTAAATCCCGACGGCTTTTGCTTTTTCTTTCGATTAAAATATAAACGAATATATACGTAATGTAACGTAACGCGTAGGGTTGTAAAACGAAAAGTATGCAAAATAATAGTATTTCAATAACGATGAAACTTTTTTCTTTTTAAATTAATTTTAATTATACACTTTTTAAATTTTCAAGTTTTTGTTTAGCTCACAGATAAAAAAAACTGAACTATACGCACATTTTTAATTTATTGTTTTCTGTTGTAGTTGAAGCTAAGGGTTGTTTTTGCAGGTTTCACGATGAAGGCTGTGAGAATGTTGAAGAGTTAGAAAATTTAATTAATTTTCCCAAACTTCTCCAGGATCCGGCTCGAAGGATCAAATGTTTATGTTTGTGTATGTAGCAAAAAATATATGAAAAATAAAAACACAATTTAATTTTAGGTTTTATAAGAAGAGAAAATAAAATCTCTATTTTATTTGTATATACAAATGTATTACCTTTTTTAAAATATGTACAGCGGATGGTGTTTATGTGTACGAAGGTACCAAAACGATTGATTTTATAAGTTAAGAAATAAAGAGAAAAGTTGGCGAACAATATCTAAGTACCGTTAACGGTTTTACTAGTTAAAATCTATGTAAACACTCCTTTCAACGATGTATAAAAAAAGGAGTTTCATAGATTTTAACCCAGAATTAACCCAAAAATGGCTAATCGACTCAAAGCGGAAAAGTACAAAGAAAATATTAAATTGTACTTAAACAACTACATTAAAAAGCCAACAGTTGACCATTGAATCCTTATCAGAAGTAACTCTGCAATTAGGTTTGGAGCACGACATAATAATATTTTTAAATGGGTATGTATTAAATTCAAGAAGCATGTATTATTTATTGAAAAAGTAATGTTTATGAATTTTAAGTATTTATACGATTTTACACTCAATGTAGTATTTAAATTTAACGTATTGTTCAGACAAATACAATACTGTATAATTTTCACTAGTGGCTGCAAAACTGTCAATACCCAGTTAGCATTTGGAAGATTGTTTTAACAAAAATCACCTTACTGAGTCTTCTTCGACCACTTTTGATGATCAAAAACTGATTAATCGCATGCGCGATTAAAAAAAGACTCGAAGATGATTCACGCTTACGCTTAAAAACTGATTTATTGAAAAAATACAAACAAATTGTACAGAAATAAAATAAATATGACTCAAAAATGAGTCGAAACTGATAAAAAAAAGCGAGCCACAAAAGACTCTTCAAGAAGAGTCGCGGATAGGGTACCATTTTCTCCCGACAAAAGAGTCCTTTATGATTCGAAAATGACCGCATATATAATTGCTTTAATCGCGCAGAGGAGTCGAAAAAGACTCGAATGTGATCATTAGTTGCAGAAAATGCTAGCTAGGTAATAGATAATTATAAACCAGTACAATACATGGACAAAACAGGCAAATAGTTTTTTGTTGTTGTTCAGCTAACAAAAAATAAATTTGTGTGTCTCAGTTGTTTCTGTATGTATTTTGTTTGTTTCACAATGTTTGCTCAATGTTTTCTTCTTTATATTATTGTTGTTGATTTTAATATATTATAATTTACTTTTAAATTTAACTATTTAATTTATTATGATTTTGAATTATGTGTAGATATTTGAAGTATTTAACATACACAGCTTGTTTGTGGTATAATAGTTAATAGATTCAAATATTTTTAAAAATTTTAAGAAGTTTTTTATTAACACAAAATTGACGACTTGAAAATTTACAAAAACCACGAAGAATTCACAGAAGAATTCCTTACAAAAAACACTCACCACTGCTAAAATTTTAAATTAAATCTCAGACTAGTTGACAACTAGCAGCATGTATAATGTCAAAATTTAAACATAACCAGTGCTGTTACGAACGAGCCACTATTAATTCGTACACCAAGAATTGTTTTGACTGTGTAACATTAAAGGCCACTGAAGTAAATAACACGGTGCTACAGTGAAAATATACTTGAAAAGCGACCTAGTGCAGGTTATAGACCTTATTGAGTAGATCATAAATAAGTTTTCAAAAGTTCGGAAACACCCTCAAATTTCGGAGTTATTCCGAATAAACCGTTTTTGGGTAGGTACAAGTACTTATGACCTCGTAAGTTAGTTGGTTTTTAGCCGATATTTATTTTTTAACTGGTTTCGGAAAGAAGAAATATGTGCCTTTCCAAATGTATACACCCTTTGGTATTTATATAAAATTTTTGTAGTGATATTCTTAATTATATCTGATTTAAATTTTATTTTTTCTAGTTTTTTCAACTTTGGCACCATTTTTTAAATAAGTTTGTTTAGAACATACCCTTATGTATATATTTGATTAATATATTAATATATATATATATATATATTTTGAGTTAAACTAGCTTTCAATAAATAAAATCGGGTAAAAAATAAAAAAGTTATTAAGGTTTTTCAAAAGTGATATATTTAGCTTTTACAAAATTTGATCAAGAACTACCACTTTATTTTATTTTACTTTATTTTTTTAGTTTTATAATATGATGATATACTCGTAAATATTTTAAAATAACAATATAAAAATTAATTTATTTAGAAATTTAGAATAATTGATTAAAAGTGTTAAGTGTTAAAAGTCGTCTCGTTCTCGCTTAAGTGGCCAGCAGTAATTTGAAATCATTCTTACTTGGCTTTTTCCTTCGAAGCGTCTTTCGATATCCAAAATATCTTGGTGAAATCGTTCACCTTTCTCATCACTAAATTGTCCTAGGTTTTCTGGGAAAAAATCTAAATGTGAATGCAGAAAATGAACTTTTATTGACATTCTGCATCCCATTTCTGCACAAGCCTCAAGAAATTCGTTTACTACGTCAATATAATTTTCACTTTTTTTATTTGCCAAAAAATTTTCACATAAACTAATAAAGCTTCTCCATGCTCTTTTTTCCACAACATTTAGTTTCATTGTAAATTCTTCGTCAAGCATGATTTTGCGGATTTGAGGTCCCACAAAAATACCTAAAAATAAAAAAAATAAAAACACAATTATGGTTAGAAATCAATAAACATTTGTACCTTCTTTTATTTTTGCTCCAGTTATTCTTGGGAAAACTGATGATTTTAAGTGTAAAAAGGCATCGCTTTCCCTATCCAGGCGTTTCACGAACTGCTTCATGTATCCCAATTTGAGGTGTAATGGTGGCAAAATTATTTTATCGGTACTCACTAGCGGAATTTTTAAGACGTTTTTCTTACCAATTTCAAAACTTGTTCTTGATGGCCAGTTTTTTTGCTTATATTGATCTTCCCCACGACTGTCCCATTCGCAAATATAGCAAGGAAATTTAGTATAGCCACCTTGCATTCCGAATAAGATTGTCAGAACTTTTAGATATGAAACAATTTGCCATTGATACTTTTTATAACATATTAAATCCAGTATCGTCTCCATTGTATACGACTCTTTCATGTTAGTAGCGTATGCTATTGGCACTGAGGGTAACTGGTTCCCATTGTGTAATAAAACTGCTTCCAAACCTAACAAATATGTTAATGGTTTTCGAATAACAAAAACATATTACCTACTTTTACACGAGCCCTCCAAAAATAATCTCCAGTCGTTCGGTTGATGTTGGTAATTCAGATAATGGAATAACGCATCTACATCTGAGCAATATACAAGGTTGTTATTATCATTGTTCTTGTTGTTATAACCATTGTCAGCTTTAAAAATGTGTTCAAACTGTATTTGGGATTAAAATCAACTGAGTTACGTGTTCATAAGTGATCGAACCCACCCGAAATAACTCCAAAATTTGAGGGTGTTTCCGAACATTTTAAAACTGATTTGAAATCTACTCAACTAGGCCTACAACTTACACTAGATCACTTTCCAAGTATATTTTCACTGTAGCAAGGCGAACGATTTCACCAAAACATTTTGGATATCGAAAGACGCTTCGAAGGAAAAAGCCAAGTAAGAATGATTTCGAGTTCGATCGCGACCGTGATGCGTGGTAGACGTATAGCGGAGATCAGTGCTTTTCATCGGTGTTACACTAAAAAAAACTTTTTCGTTCAAATATTTAACATATATTGTTGTTATTTTTATAGTGCGTTTGTACAAAAAAAGAAAAAAAAATACGAACAGTTCTTAAAAGACTTTAAATGAGTGAGCTTAATGCTCAATACTCAAATTGTAAAAATAATGTTAATCTAATTTACAATAATGATAACATTGATAACAAAAGAAAAAGAAAAAACAACAATATGGATAGTTCAACTATAAACAGTTGAGAAACAATTATTACTCAGTGCTTGACTGTGAGAACGATGCACAATGTGACAAAGAATTGCTAAACAAATTTGTAAAGCATGTTAATGATAATAAAGAGAAACCTCAAACTTCTCATTCAGCGAAGATGGTTTCAGGACAGGTTAGGAGGAAGACTGCCATAAGGACTGACGTTGGCAGCATGGGTAGTTTGGTCGGCAGCGTTAGTAGCTTGCACGGTGGCTTAGGGAGAGGTTCAACTCCGGTACCAGCAGTCTCCACAGTTTCCCCTTCTGGGCCCTGTGGTGCTCATTCTGCAATTAAGCAGATGAAGGCGATGACGTCGGAGTTGAACGACATAGTTTTGGACGGTCGTGTTGAGGTCGAAACGGCGAGGCGGATCATAAATCAAGTGGGTCGGCTAGAAGAACTGTTGATGACGTTGGTAGGGGACAATGAACGTCAGAGGGGTCGTTTGGACGCCCTAGATGCTGGGGGCGCTACGCCAAGTGTTCGAGTATCCCGGCTGGATAAATCCTCGCCTGTTCAGCCCGTGTGCCAGAAAGCGCCAGTAGTTGCCCCTGCACCGAAACCAGTCGAGACCTGGTCGGTGGTTGTGCGAAGCAAGACGGCGGCTAAGTCTGAGGAAATTGTTAAGAAGGTTGTGAACGAAGTAGGTCCCAAGCACGGGGTCAGAGTTCACGCGGTTAAGGCGGTTCGTAGCGGTGGGGCGGTCATTCCGCGTGAGACGCCATGAGCTTATCCCTAGCTGCTACCGTTGTCTTGGGTTTGACCATATGTTAGGGATTGTCGTAGCAAAGGTGAAGTCTGTCGTCGGTGCGGACAGACCGGTCACGTCGTACATCGTTGCGAAAATCTGCCGCACTGTAGGAACTGCGCGTTCAAGGGCTTGCCGTCGAATCATCTTATGATGACCGACGACTGTCCCACGTACAACGTGTTAGTCGCGAGGGCTAGGGCAAGGCATTAAGATGTCTCTGACAATTATTCAATATAATTGCCAGGGCTCTTATGCCAGTATGTGTGAATTGGGCGAAAGGATGGTTGCCATGAAGAGCGGGTTTGCCCTGGTTCAGGAACCTTACTCAATCGATGGCTTGTTCTAGGGTCAAGGCCGCTGTAATTGTCAACGATCCAGACGCAGATTGTATTGTGTTATCTGCTGACGAACTGAGGCTATCTTGGTCGAAGGAAGATTCGGAAAAATCTTCCTGGCAAGCATATACTGTCAGTTCAGCAGCCCATTAGAGCCGTATGTCTCGTATATGGATACGGTGCTACTACTAGCGAGTAGCAACCCGAATATCCTAGGTATGGACGCGAACGCATCCTCTCCCATGTGGTTCAGTAAGTTATCCCGGCATTCGTCTGGGGAGAGCATAGCTCGATGTGGAGTTGCATTCAACTGGGTGCTGTGACCCTAGAACAGCAGAGATGTGTAAGGTAGGCCTCGACTCCCCACCAAGGAGTGGGATTTGTTGCCCAAATGCACAAATCTTGAATTGGTACCGGAGTGTAGTTCACTACACAATGGGGCGGTGGTTGGCGCATATTCCGATCCAGTGTCCAGAGCACCGTGAGGTTATGTTAACGAGACGGGTACTCATGTTAAACACAAGAGACTTCTGCACTTTCGTAGAATATGTGCTGCGAGAGGGAACTCAGCCTCAGAATCGTCAGCGAGTTGTAATAACGTCCTAATGGCAAGGTATGGAGCGCAGTTAACGCCAAAAGTCACTGTATGTAATTCATAGTCCTTTACAGTCTCCGTCGGAGAATCCCTAAACAAAATTCGTTGAAAAGGGGTATGAGACGGATCAACCCGAATCTGCCTATACATTTGAGTAATATCACAATTGAAGACGAATTTAAACAGACGCCACCTAAGAATAAGTAGAACTAAGTCTGCTTGTAAGGTAGGTCCCACGTAAAGACAATCGTTTAAACTAATTCCATTAGAAGTTCTATTTGAAGCATTGAACACAACTCTCAATTTAGTTGTCTTACGTTCTAGTTTTACCACCGGATGATGCGGTAAATAACAAAAAGAAATATGAGATGAAAAATCTGGTAATACCGGTCTCATATGTCCTATGTCCAAATACTCCCTAACGACGTCATCGTACATCTCCTTAATTTCAGGTCTACGCAGTAAAGATGATTTGGTCCTAAGATATTGTCCCATAACACCAGGTCTTGAAGTCCCTAAAGAAAATTTTTCAGGAAATTTGGGCTTAAATGGGGGAGTCACTACATATCGACCATCAGATTCGCGACGAGTAGTCGCTTTATAATTTTCCTCACAAAATTTGTCAAATGGAGACAGAATTTTTCTTTTAGGAGTTTCCTCAAGTTCCCAGAATCTCAACAGATTTTTGTTAAGGCAATCTTCCTCTGAGATTTCGACATTCGTAGAATATACCTCAACTTGAGGTTGTACAACTGGACCAGTAATAATCCAGCCAAAAATAGTGTTCTGAACTAGTAAAGAGCCCAAAATATTGCGACGGATTTCTCCCAACAGAATTCTTGGATATAAATCCGCGCCAAGCAAAAGATCAACAGGTCGACTGTCATCAAAATTAGTATTGGCCAAACGAAGGTTTGGCAAATTTTCCTTTAAATACGAGTGGACTGTAAATGATGGTAAATTTCCCGAAATATTTGGCAAAACAAGTGCCAATGTTTCCAATACAAGGGATGAATCGAGGGTGGAGCCAATTTTCAATGAACAAAGTTTTCTAGACATTGCCGTAACTGCCTGATTAACTCCTGAAATTTGAGCATTCGTCGAATGCGTCGAAATTTTCAGGCGATTTTGCAAACGTTCAGAAATGAACAATGCTTCAGAAGCACGGTCAATAAGGGCCCGGGCTAGGTACGTAGTACCCTGATGGATAAGATTCACCATAGCCGTCCCTAAAAGTACAGTCCTACTTTGCGCTGTATGAAATACTTGACGATTTGTAGGAGCTGTGGCATGATTGGCATTCGAGGATTATGCGATTGCAGGTACGGAGTTTGAAACTCGAGAAACAGAAACCGAACTAACACCCGAATTCGACCGATTAGTATCCCTAGAAACTTCAGAAGATGGTAATTCACGGTGTAACATAGTATGATGTCTCTTGTTACAAATGGAGCAATTATACGAACTGCTACAATTTTTAGCTTCATGTGTCCTTGCGAGACAATTGACACAACAGTGAAACTTTTTTACCGTAAAAAATCGATCCGCAACAGAAAAACTTTTGAATCGATGACAAGAACGTAAAAAGTGAACTTGATTCTTACAAAGAACACAAGAAGCACTTGAAGTTGAAGCAGCACTGGTATGATGCG
This sequence comes from Cordilura impudica, assembly GCA_963682025.1. Classification (NCBI taxonomy): domain Eukaryota; kingdom Metazoa; phylum Arthropoda; class Insecta; order Diptera; family Scathophagidae; genus Cordilura; species Cordilura impudica. The sequence goes on from OY821519.1 coordinate 159,304,769, forward strand.
CTTTGAATTTAGGTTCAGAAAGCCGTTTAGCAGATTCTGAACCCCTAAGATCACGTAAACAATCTAAAGTTTGAACTCTTTCTGTCAGAAAGAGGTCCAAATCCTTCCAGAGTGACAAAGCTGATTTGTCCTTTATACTCTGTTCCCACAGACTAACAGTTTGTGAAGGTAACCGTTGAATACAAAGAAATACAATAATAGGATCCCAGCTGTGCGTCGAAATATTAGAAATTGACATAGCCGTAAGGCAACCGTTTATTCCGCGTTGTAAAGTTTTTAATCCCGACGAGGTTTCCTTATCAAGAAAGGGAAGGCTAAATAGCGATTTTAACTGGTTATTAACCAGCATACGCGGATTATCATATGCGTCCCTCAAGTTGCGCCAAAACCTTGATTAGTGAGAGGGCATTTCGAAACAATTTCCCGAGCTTCGCCACTAGTTTTCCGAACTAGATGGCATAGCCGCTCAATATTGCTAAGTCGAGAGTTATAGATATAAACCGCTGTAAAAAGATCCCTAAAAGTGGACCAAGAAATGTAATCGCCCTCAAAAACGTCGGTGGCGTCACATGGCGGAAGCGTTAAATTATGACAAAAGTTGTCAGCTGAATTGAGGTTTACGCTCGGAGACTGAGACTGCTCTTTCGGTGTCGCGTTGGATTTAAAATGATGTAATTGTTCATTAATCCTAGATAAACAATTAACATACGCGTTAAAAGTGGCTTCATATTTCGATTCAGCCGCATCAAAATCCGCCGGTTCCGCGTCATCCGAATTTTCTAAATATGATAAACAAGTACGATATGTCGATTTTACTTGTTCCCAAAGCAAGTCCAATTCTTTTCCAGGAATTTCAAGATTAAATACCGAATGTAACTCCCCACGAATATCGTTGAATTTCGCCTCAAATTTAATGAGCGTATCCGAATCGCGAATAAAAATATCAAGTGCAGTTCCCGGCATTTTGGTTCGAAATTATTTTAAAATAAGTTAATTTAATTTAAATAACAATATAAAAATTCGTTAAAAAAAATCCGAAAAAATAATAATATATTATAAGCTAATAATATAAAACTATATTAAAAAAAATTTTATTTTCTTAATATGTGGTATTATTTTAACAAATTAGAAGCAAAACCAAAATTTGCAAAAAAAAAAAATTAATAAAAAAACACACTGGATATGTCGCGACTAAAACGGACAGTAGGGTGACTAACAATGTTATAGAAAAAACAAACCAACACAATGCGTGTGCGTATATATTAGTGTGAAGAGAAATGAACACACTCTTGAGCATAAACACAAAAAAAAAAAAAACAAACGCGTGAACGTATAGAGAAATAAACACTATTCAGCTTAAGCAGCTTGAAACACGAAAAAAAAAACGTTCGCGTGAGCGTATATGTATAACACAAAGGAGAAAAACCGATTTAGTTATAATCTTTATTGTAATGTATATCTGTTTAAATGTATATCTGTTTAAATGTAAATCTGTTTAAATTATTATTATTTGCACTAAACACTTTTTTTAAAAATCCCGACGGCTTTTTCTCTTTCCTTCGATTAAAGCAAACACGATTTGATTATTATATATATTATTACTTGCACTAAACACTTTTTTTTTTTTAAATCCCGACGGCTTTTGCTTTTTCTTTCGATTAAAATATAAACGAATATATACGTAATGTAACGTAACGCGTAGGGTTGTAAAACGAAAAGTATGCAAAATAATAGTATTTCAATAACGATGAAACTTTTTTCTTTTTAAATTAATTTTAATTATACACTTTTTAAATTTTCAAGTTTTTGTTTAGCTCACAGATAAAAAAAACTGAACTATACGCACATTTTTAATTTATTGTTTTCTGTTGTAGTTGAAGCTAAGGGTTGTTTTTGCAGGTTTCACGATGAAGGCTGTGAGAATGTTGAAGAGTTAGAAAATTTAATTAATTTTCCCAAACTTCTCCAGGATCCGGCTCGAAGGATCAAATGTTTATGTTTGTGTATGTAGCAAAAAATATATGAAAAATAAAAACACAATTTAATTTTAGGTTTTATAAGAAGAGAAAATAAAATCTCTATTTTATTTGTATATACAAATGTATTACCTTTTTTAAAATATGTACAGCGGATGGTGTTTATGTGTACGAAGGTACCAAAACGATTGATTTTATAAGTTAAGAAATAAAGAGAGAAGTTGGCGAACAATATCTAAGTACCGTTAACGGTTTTACTAGTTAAAATCTATGTAAACACTCCTTTCAACGATGTATAAAAAAAGGAGTTTCATAGATTTTAACCCAGAATTAACCCAAAAATGGCTAATCGACTCAAAGCGGAAAAGTACAAAGAAAATATTAAATTGTACTTAAACAACTACATTAAAAAGCCAACAGTTGACCATTGAATCCTTATCAGAAGTAACTCTGCAATTAGGTTTGGAGCACGACATAATAATATTTTTAAATGGGTATGTATTAAATTCAAGAAGCATGTATTATTTATTGAAAAAGTAATGTTTATGAATTTTAAGTATTTATACGATTTTACACTCAATGTAGTATTTAAATTTAACGTATTGTTCAGACAAATACAATACTGTATAATTTTCACGAGTGGCTGCAAAACTGTCAATACCCAGTTAGCATTTGGAAGATTGTTTTAACAAAAATCACCTTACTGAGTCTTCTTCGACCACTTTTGATGATCAAAAACTGATTAATCGCATGCGCGATTAAAAAAAGACTCGAAGATGATTCACGCTTACGCTTAAAAACTGATTTATTGAAAAAATACAAACAAATTGTACAGAAATAAAATAAATATGACTCAAAAATGAGTCGAAACTGATAAAAAAAAGCGAGCCACAAAAGACTCTTCAAGAAGAGTCGCGGATAGGGTACCATTTTCTCCCGACAAAAGAGTCCTTTATGATTCGAAAATGACCGCATATATAATTGCTTTAATCGCGCAGAGGAGTCGAAAAAGACTCGAATGTGATCATTAGTTGCAGAAAATGCTAGCTAGGTAATAGATAATTATAAACCAGTACAATACATGGACAAAACAGGCAAATAGTTTTTTGTTGTTGTTCAGCTAACAAAAAATAAATTTGTGTGTCTCAGTTGTTTCTGTATGTATTTTGTTTGTTTCACAATGTTTGCTCAATGTTTTCTTCTTTATATTATTGTTGTTGATTTTAATATATTATAATTTACTTTTAAATTTAACTATTTAATTTATTATGATTTTGAATTATGTGTAGATATTTGAAGTATTTAACATACACAGCTTGTTTGTGGTATAATAGTTAATAGATTCAAATATTTTTAAAAATTTTAAGAAGTTTTTTATTAACACAAAATTGACGACTTGAAAATTTACAAAAACCACGAAGAATTCACAGAAGAATTCCTTACAAAAAACACTCACCACTGCTAAAATTTTAAATTAAATCTCAGACTAGTTGACAACTAGCAGCATGTATAATGTCAAAATTTAAACATAACCAGTGCTGTTACGAACGAGCCACTATTAATTCGTACACCAAGAATTGTTTTGACTGTGTAACATTAAAGGCCACTGAAGTAAATAACACGGTGCTACAGTGAAAATATACTTGAAAAGCGACCTAGTGCAGGTTATAGACCTTATTGAGTAGATCATAAATAAGTTTTCAAAAGTTCGGAAACACCCTCAAATTTCGGAGTTATTCCGAATAAACCGTTTTTGGGTAGGTACAAGTACTTATGACCTCGTAAGTTAGTTGGTTTTTAGCCGATATTTATTTTTTAACTGGTTTCGGAAAGAAGAAATATGTGCCTTTCCAAATGTATACACCCTTTGGTATTTATATAAAATTTTTGTAGTGATATTCTTAATTATATCTGATTTAAATTTTATTTTTTCTAGTTTTTTCAACTTTGGCACCATTTTTTAAATAAGTTTGTTTAGAACATACCCTTATGTATATATTTGATTAATATATTAATATATATATATATATATATTTTGAGTTAAACTAGCTTTCAATAAATAAAATCGGGTAAAAAATAAAAAAGTTATTAAGGTTTTTCAAAAGTGATATATTTAGCTTTTACAAAATTTGATCAAGAACTACCACTTTATTTTACTTTATTTTTTTAGTTTTATAATATGATGATATACTCGTAAATATTTTAAAATAACAATATAAAAATTAATTTATTTAGAAATTTAGAATAATTGATTAAAAGTGTTAAGTGTTAAAAGTCGTCTCGTTCTCGCTTAAGTGGCCAGCAGTAATTTGAAATCATTCTTACTTGGCTTTTTCCTTCGAAGCGTCTTTCGATATCCAAAATATCTTGGTGAAATCGTTCACCTTTCTCATCACTAAATTGTCCTAGGTTTTCTGGGAAAAAATCTAAATGTGAATGCAGAAAATGAACTTTTATTGACATTCTGCATCCCATTTCTGCACAAGCCTCAAGAAATTCGTTTACTACGTCAATATAATTTTCACTTTTTTTATTTGCCAAAAAATTTTCACATAAACTAATAAAGCTTCTCCATGCTCTTTTTTCCACAACATTTAGTTTCATTGTAAATTCTTCGTCAAGCATGATTTTGCGGATTTGAGGTCCCACAAAAATACCTAAAAATAAAAAAAATAAAAACACAATTATGGTTAGAAATCAATAAACATTTGTACCTTCTTTTATTTTTGCTCCAGTTATTCTTGGGAAAACTGATGATTTTAAGTGTAAAAAGGCATCGCTTTCCCTATCCAGGCGTTTCACGAACTGCTTCATGTATCCCAATTTGAGGTGTAATGGTGGCAAAATTATTTTATCGGTACTCACTAGCGGAATTTTTAAGACGTTTTTCTTACCAATTTCAAAACTTGTTCTTGATGGCCAGTTTTTTTGCTTATATTGATCTTCCCCACGACTGTCCCATTCGCAAATATAGCAAGGAAATTTAGTATAGCCACCTTGCATTCCGAATAAGATTGTCAGAACTTTTAGATATGAAACAATTTGCCATTGATACTTTTTATAACATATTAAATCCAGTATCGTCTCCATTGTATACGACTCTTTCATGTTAGTAGCGTATGCTATTGGCACTGAGGGTAACTGGTTCCCATTGTGTAATAAAACTGCTTCCAAACCTAACAAATATGTTAATGGTTTTCGAATAACAAAAACATATTACCTACTTTTACACGAGCCCTCCAAAAATAATCTCCAGTCGTTCGGTTGATGTTGGTAATTCAGATAATGGAATAACGCATCTACATCTGAGCAATATACAAGGTTGTTATTATCATTGTTCTTGTTGTTATAACCATTGTCAGCTTTAAAAATGTGTTCAAACTGTATTTGGGATTAAAATCAACTGAGTTACGTGTTCATAAGTGATCGAACCCACCCGAAATAACTCCAAAATTTGAGGGTGTTTCCGAACATTTTAAAACTGATTTGAAATCTACTCAACTAGGCCTACAACTTACACTAGATCACTTTCCAAGTATATTTTCACTGTAGCAAGGCGAACGATTTCACCAAAACATTTTGGATATCGAAAGACGCTTCGAAGGAAAAAGCCAAGTAAGAATGATTTCGAGTTCGATCGCGACCGTGATGCGTGGTAGACGTATAGCGGAGATCAGTGCTTTTCATCGGTGTTACACTAAAAAAAACTTTTTCGTTCAAATATTTAACATATATTGTTGTTATTTTTATAGTGCGTTTGTACAAAAAAAGAAAAAAAAATACGAACAGTTCTTAAAAGACTTTAAATGAGTGAGCTTAATGCTCAATACTCAAATTGTAAAAATAATGTTAATCTAATTTACAATAATGATAACATTGATAACAAAAGAAAAAGAAAAAACAACAATATGGATAGTTCAACTATAAACAGTTGAGAAACAATTATTACTCAGTGCTTGACTGTGAGAACGATGCACAATGTGACAAAGAATTGCTAAACAAATTTGTAAAGCATGTTAATGATAATAAAGAGAAACCTCAAACTTCTCATTCAGCTAATACATCTACTAACAACGATTTGAAAACAAAATCTAACGAGACAGTGGTTAACTTAGAAATATTAAAAAAATAAAAAAATACCACCAATAAACGGTGTCGATATAGACACAAAACAATTAATTGAATTCATAAAAAATGGATTAAAAATAAATGATTTCAAAATAAAAGAATTCAGAAATAAAAAATCTCTATTTTTGAATACTCTTGAGGACTTTTTAAGAGTTAAAGCTTTTTAAGAAAAAACTAAAACGGAATTTTTTACCTTTACGCCGAAAGGTATAAAAACCAAAACTTATTTACTTAAAGGTCTCGATGCTAGCGTGGATATAGAAGATATTTTAAATAAGTTATCAACATTTGAAGACGATGATTTAAAATTTATAAAAATTTGTCCTTTTTCAACAAAGTCATCTATTGAAAAAGGGCACAAACTACCAATATTCATTGTACAAGTATCTCCTGAAAGCAATATCAACAAATTAAAGAGCAATAAAGTTATTTTATACCGTTGCGTTAAATGGGAACATGTGAGAAGACCCGAAATACCTCAATGTCGTAATTGCCAAGGCTTCTTTCATAGTGCTGCCAACTGCTACCTTTCCACAAGATGTGTAAAATGTAATATGGAACACGAAAGGGGTAAATGCCCTGTTAATATAGTTCAACCTGAGGAAAAACACAAGTTATTCTGTGTTTTATGTAACAAATATGCATCTTACAGGGGATGCGAGAAATACAAACAACTGAAACAAAAACTTAGTATTAAGAAAAAAGATTTATTAGAAAACAAGGGATATATTAATATATTATATATATTAATACAGAAACTTCTTTTGCAAATATAGTTAGAGGAAATAACTCTTTAAATACAGATTTAAATAATTATAACATAGCTAATACAACAAATATATCATTTATGCAGAAAATGAAAAACATGATGTTGAATCTTAATAATCAAATTATAACCTTACAAAAACAATTAAATTTACAGGCGTCTAGAATAGACACAATCTTTTCCATGTTAGAGTAATGGCATCAATTAATCAAACAAACACAATTTCAAGAAGTCTTAAAATAATACAAATAAATGTAAATTCCTTAATACAGATAAGTAGAAGGTATGAACTTAAACAATTTCTTATGAAAAATAATCCTGACATTGTACTCATAAGCGAGACAAAACTTAACGCTAAACATAAAATAGCATTCGAAAATTATAAAATCATTAGAAAAGATAGAAAAAATGCCATCCAAGGGGGAGGCATAGCAATACTAATAAAAAAAATAACTTAAAGTATAATAGTTACACAAATAAAGACATAAATTCTCTTAAAAATTTAGAAACTTGTATAATTAGAATTCCCATGATAGGAAATAAAACTTTATATTTAATATCTGCCTATTACCCATCGGGAAATAATAATAACCATTTTAAGTCAGAGCTATATAAGCTTTTTGAATGTATGAATTTACAATATGATAACAACTATTATATTCTAGCGGGAGACCTTTCATATTAACAGATTACACGCTGTTATAACCAAAGCAATTGAAGAGGTAGTACCAAAATATAAAAAGAGTGATAATTTTTCCAAGATAACTAATTGCAGAATTAAAATGCTTTATTCAGAAAAAAGTAAAATATTAACGATAATTAAAAGACATAATAGATTAGAATATATATTATCAGAGGCCACTATTAAATTATTGAAGACGAAATTAAAACTGGTAAGCTTATAAATGAAAACTTCGGAATTGCAATTAATAGACGTATGCAAGAAAAATTAACAAATATGGATCCAAGAGATTCAATAAATATGTTTGGACAAATAAAAAAGAATTTAAAAAAATTTAAACCATTGAATCTTCAACATATTACAATCCCCAAAGATTTTGATTATTTGTTGATTAATGCTGGAATTGATACACAAATTGATTGATGTACAAGAACAGGAACAGATTTTAGATACCATAGGTAGCTATTTACAAGCAATTCATTCTCACAAAGAAATTAATCAGGAAAACATTATACATACTAAAGTAATTGAGTCCTTCAATATGTTTATTGAAACAAAAACTTTATTCGAAGGTAATCGAACCACCGTAACTAATTTTAGCAGTACCTTGTTGTCTGACAACATAGATGAATCCCAATCCATTAACTTCTTTATAACAAAGTCAAATATTTTATACATATTCTCGAATTTGAGAAATAAACTATCTTCTGGGATTGATAATGTCCCAAATATAGTTCTAAAGAATATTCCCCAGTCAATGATTCTCGACTACTGTAAGCTATTTAATAATATGCTTAATAATTCTTATTTCCCAAATAAATGGAAAACAGCAAAAGTGGTAATGTTAAAAAAAAAAAAAAAAAAAAAAAAAAAAAAAAAACATGATTCTAGTAATATCAAAAACATGCGCCCTATAAGCTTATTACCCAATATAAGCAAAATATTCGAAATATGCATCAACAATATCATAAACAAGTTTTGTATAGATAAAAATTTAATAAGTGAAAAACAGTTTGGTTTCATATATAAACATTCTACAACTAACGCTATACATTTGCTAACATCAAACATCAATTGGAACTGGAATAAAAAAATATGTACAGGAGCTTGCCTTATTGATATGGAGAAAGCGTTCGACAGTATACGGATTCCTGGTCTTATAATTAAACTATGCCAATATCAATTCCCATTACATAAGATTATTTTGATATATAATATGATATGCCAAAAAAAAACTTAAATTATCATCAAGACGTAAAAAGTAGTAAAATGTTTAAGATAGTCAACGGATTACAACAAGGAACTGTAAATTCACCTATTCTTTTTAATTTGTATATGTTAGAACTGCTAAAGCAAGTCGACAACATTATAGCATTTGCCGACGATATTGTCATTTATCATGCTGAAAGCAAAATCGAGCTTATTAACCAATATCTTCAAAATACTTGCAATATAGTAGAACAATATACAATTGACTGGAATATGAAAATAAATGCACAAAAGTGTGAATCTATCCTCTTCAGACCCCCAGTTAACAAATGCAATTACAATATAAGAAACTACTGGAAACAGTTTGGAATAAAATCAAACTTATCAAATTGTAATATTCAAAACAAGAATGTTGTAAAATACTTAGGAATCTATTTAAATAAATTTTTATACTTTAACCATCATGTTAAAGAAATAATTAAATTTGGATTTTTCCTATATAGGCCATTGTTTCATTCCAAATATATTAAAACTAGAATAAATATAATGTGTCAGTCCCTGGTCAGACCTATCATAACCTACGGTTGCCCAATATGGTTCAACATTTCGCCATCATTCATGGAAAAGATCAGAGTTTTTGAAAGGAAATGTTTGAGAGCATGTACGTCATTATATAGATCTTCACAAAGTAATTATATTAAGTACATTTCTAATAAGATATTATACAACAGTGCAAATATTATTAGAATAGACAATTTTATAATAAAATTAATTAGAAATAATATTTTGAAATGTACTCAATGTACGGAAAATAATCTTATTATGGCACCGAACTAAAAAATGAAAGATACATAATTGATTCCCCTAAAACGGGGTTTGTACCACCTGAGGCTTCTATTTACCTCGGCAAAAAACAAATTATTCAAAATAAAAATGGCATCCCAATCTACCACAATCTTAAAAGAGCCAATATAAAAGCAGTGAATTGCAATACAGAATATATAAATATAAAGTATGATACCAGCATATCAAATAAAGATTTAAAATTTATAAAAAAAAATTAAATACCAAGAGTTTTTCAATTATATATTCTTCCTTTATTTACATATTTTAACAAATTTGATATTCACATATGAGATCTTATCTTTACGTATAGATATTGCAACAATTAATATATAGGATCTAAAGATATTAAATAGTTTTTATTTTATTTTTTAATGATTTTTAAAGGAAAATGGGAGGAAAAAAACATTATATGATTTAATAAATTCAAATATTATCTGAAAATATTTATGTGCTTATAGGAGGTTTATTATAAATAATAGCCCTATAAGCATATAATTTTCAATTTGGTGATTTCTTTTTAATTTTACGTTATTTCTCTACATTCCCTTATCAGTGGGTAAGAGGAATTTTCAATTTTGGCAAAGTAATTGTTTTTAATCCTTGTTATAAAATCGATAATTTTTTCATAACCTGTTTCTTCATGAAGAAGATTTGAAGGATACCTCAAGGGCTTTTTATTTATCATTTTTAGACATTTGTTTTGTATAATTTGTAAGCGTTTTAGGTGGCAGTTGGCAGCGTCACTCCAAATAGGACACGCGTATGTTAATATTGGCCTTATAACACTTTTGAAGAGGAGATTTTTGTGTTTAGGGTTTAGAAATGACCTTCTATTTAGTAGTGGCCATAATGCTTTAAATGATTTTATAGCTTTTTGGCACGTAGCCATAATATATTGATTAAAAGGAAGCTTTTTGTCCAAGACAACTCCGAGATATTTGACATGATTAAGTACATTTATGGTATTATTTCCAATAAGAAGATGACGTCTTGGCAGTCTTTTGGGAGATTTGTTGAATGGAAAAATTATTGCTTGGGTCTTGTTTGGATTAATTTTGATTTTCCATTTGTGAAAATATTTACTGCAATTTACAAGTCCCTTTTCCATTTTCTTCAGGAGTGCACTTGTAAGTTTGTTTGAAGAAATTAACGCAGTATTATCTGCGTAATAAGCAATTTTCATATATTTCGGGACTTTAAAAGACAGATCCTTGAGGTTACCCTGTGGTAATGGTTTTTGGAGATGATGTTTCATTATTAATCGCAACTTTAAAGCTTCTGCCGTGAATGAAATCTGAAATAAGTTTGCATAAATATTTTGGTATATTTGCATCAAGAAGTTTAAATACGAGGCCATTATGCCAAACGGTGTCAAACGCTTTTTCAATATCTAACAATGTTACACCCGTTGAACGTTTATTGTTTTTATAGGTGATTATTTGATTTTTAATTCTGTTTATTTGGTGAGTAGTGCTATGTCCTTTTTTAAATCCAAATTGTTCTTTAGCAACAAATTCACTAAGACGAGAATGTAGAATTTTTTCAAATATTTTACCAAAGTTACTTAATATAGGTCTGTAGCTGTTTGGGTTATTTTTTGGCTTGCTAGGTTTGTTAATAGCTATAACCTTAGCATTTTTGAAATGGTTTGGGAAATAGTTGAGTTTGATGCAGCTGTTAAATATTATAACCAGTAATTTTAGAGCTTTGAGTGGTAGTTTCTTTAAGAGCAGGTTCGGAACATTGTCAAAACCGGGGGATTTTGAGGGTTTTATTGATGAGACAATATTCATTACTTCTTCAAGAGATGTTTAAATAGCTGATTCAGAACTAGGATTTTCCTTCTTAAAATTATTTACTGTTGTATTTATTACTGTATCCGCTGAGTGGTTGTAGTTCGAAGTGATGTTATTTGCTTGGACAAATGTATTTGCCAGGACTTCAGCCTTGTCCTTATCAGATGTTATTTTTGTATTTCCAACTTTAAACTGAGAGATTTAATTTTTTCCTTTTCCTCGCAAGTTCCTGCTTATTTTCCAAAATGATTTATCACCTGGTTTTAAATTGGATAATAACACCATTTCTTATTGCGTTCCGAATTAATACTTTTATCAATCATGTTACTTAGAAACTTAGTACATTGATTATAAAAAGTTTGCTCGGCTATATTTGAAGATCGTTGGCTTTTTCTTTTAAAGCTTCTTCTTAGTTTAATATATTTCACAGTACTTTCTGGTAATGTGTAATTATTTTGTTGGGTTATTTTGGGTGTAGACACGTCCCTTGCTTCGAAAACTACATTTATAAATTTTTGGATTTCCTGATCAATTACTACCTTGGTATTGTATACATCCGAATTTAACGTGATTTTATTGTCTAAAAAATTCATATAAATGTTCCAGTTGGTTGCACTATAATCATAATAATTGAGGTCAACCTGCAAGGCCATTGATCTTTTAAGTGTACATATAATGGGGCGATGGTGTGATGGTATTTCGTAATCCATTGTTTTTACGTCTATTTAAAGCGGAATTGCTTAAAATAATATCGACTGTGGATGCTTCGCGATTGTGTTGATGGGGGAATAGGGTTGGACTATTAGGATAGTGAATGAAAAAATTGCTTGATTGCTGTAGGTTGTTGAGTGCAATTCCTGCAGTATTATTTGAACGGCAATTCCAAGAACAATGTTTGGCATTTAGGTCACCAAAAACTATATATTCTTTGGTGGAAGGTGTTAGGTGCAAGATATCAGCACAGAAGTTATGGGTATATCTTGGTGAATATAACGAATATAACAATAGGTCTATTATTTATAATAACTTCAATTGAGATGTTTTCGATTGATGAGGTGTTTGATATAAAGAGGTTTTTATGTGCGACAGATTTATGTATTAAAGAGCTACTCCTCCTCCTCTAGCATCTGTTCTGTCACTTCTATATAAATAATAATTTTTAAAATAAGGTCTATGATTTCTGAAAAAAATGTTTCATTCAAAGACGCTATTTTATACTATGTTCACACGGACAGCAATATTCGCGGTTCGCTCTCTTATTCTTGGTTGGCGAGCGAATCATGATTGAATCTACATGATTCGCCATACAAAATTTTGAGAGCGAATCTACTTGGTTCATTTTGAACCCAGTTGTGAACCTAGAAACATTCAGTGTCATCTCCAAGTTTGATAACAAATTATCGCTAGTTTTTCTTAACTAGCTGTCAAATACAAAATATAAACAAAGAAAAATCAAGAAATTAATGTGTACAAAGAACATAAAGAAAAAACAAGAAATTAATGTGTAAAAAACAATATAAACAAAGAAAAAACAATAAATTAACGTGTACAAAACAATACAAACAAAAAAAAAACAAGAAATTAACGTGTACAAAAAAATAAATAGAAACATAAATAAATAGAAACAAATAAAAGCCATATATTACATAAAGCATATAAATAATTAAAAAAATGTAAAAAAAAGAAATAGTGAAACATATTTTGAAGTGCAGAAGGATGTTTTCAAACAGAAAAACCCAAAATATTTAAACGAAAAATTTTAATGTAAATAAAAACAAAACAAAAAACAAAAAGCCGCGCCATATGTTTCAAAAAAAAATATATATATAAACGTCAAAATGAAACAAGAACACTCGTCTGAACACCTAGGTTCACAATCATGATTCAGAGAGCGAATCAAGTGGTTCATTTTGCCGTCTGAACATGCTATTAATAGCGGTATTCACTCTTGGTGTTAAATTTACAACCCTGTTATATTTACAACGATTTTATATTACAAAGCGTGAACGTCTTTTCCGTGTATATTGTATTGTGCATTGTAAATTAATGAATCAGCTGATTTTTGTTTTGTTTTCCATCAATTTGAAAACTAAAAAATATCAAAAAGCATTTGAAGATTAGAAAAATGTCGAAAATGCTAAATTTACCTATCGGTCCATCTTTATTATTAATTTATTAATTATTTTGATCCATTTTTTTTATTATTTATTTTGATAGTGACCACAAAATGAACAATAAAATTAAACAATTGTTTTGGCAGCTCAACGATCAGCTGTTTTAGTCTTGTAAATGTTTAGTCTTGTTAATGTACTATACCTTTTACCCTTGTACTTTAACCACAGCGTAGTAAATTTTCATTTCATACATTTTGTTGTTGCGGTGTTGTAAATAATAGTACTTTTACTATATCTGCAACATTTATAAGGGTTACAAGGGTACTTTACTACCAAGAGTGAAAACCCTTAATATTTTCTCGTTCAATTAGTATCTCAAATTGTTTTAATTTAGAAAAGTTTGAAATGCCATTAGCATTCAAGTGAAGCATTTTGAATTCGTTTAAATTATTAGTATAATCCATGGGCGTATCTTACCATTGACATTACAACTTTGATTTGTTGTACTTTTGAAGTGCACCTATGCAAATCATCCATAGCTGTAGTGAAAATATCAAAAAGCTCATCAGTGCTAAATAAATCGTTGTTGGTTTTCAGCTGGTTAGCATATGTAGCTTTGCTGTTATTATTGACGTTATTGTTACAATTTGTGTTGTTGTTACTTAAATTTGGGAAATCAACCTTTGATTGAAATGAAAAATTTTGTTGTTTCCTGCTGTTGTTATGACTTTTGGAAGTTACTCTTGTTCTAGTTTCCAAATAGAGAGAACGTAACGGACAGTTGATGTCGTTTGCAGAGTGATCAGTTCTCTCTTTTCCATGTTTTTTGCAATTAAAGCATGTAAAAACAGCTGGTCTTTCTTCATTTGTGTTAAACGGACACACACTTGTATGATGTCGTTCTGCACATATCATACACGCAGCACTTCGATGGCAATGTTCACCGCCATGGCCATACATTAAGCAGTTCCAGCATTGAGTTGGTCTGCTCCTGAATTTCGATTTGTAATTTTTCCAAGAAATTATAATATTGGAAATTGTTCGTACATGTTTTAAGGCAGTTGGATTAAAATTTTTACGAACAAATTGAACTTTCTAAACTGCATTATTGTTTGAACTGAATTTGGTGACTATTTCAGTTACGGAAGAAGGGGATAGGTTGTAGTTTTTTAACTCCTTGGAGATTTCCTCAGAGGGGTAAACCGTGTAAAAAGGTGGTGTATAACCTATTTTCTTTTGACCCATAAGAATGAAACTCCATCTTATTCTCTTTAAGTATTTGTTTGTAGCATTCGTACATTTTATTACTTGGAGCAAAAATTTCGGTACCAATTGAAGTACGTTTGAAAATACAATCCTTACCAAGCAGCTTTTGTATTTCTGTAAATGAAGCGTTAGCTTCTACAACAATGGGTGGAGGTTTGTGTTCCTTAACATCGTTAATATTTGATACGGGAGTTACGTCCATATCATTGAGGCCAGCAAGCAGGCTAAATCTGTTGCTTGAAGTTGATGCAATGTTCGGGTTAACAAAACCCGGAGGAAGTTTTGTCATCTTCTTGTTCACAAGCTTTCTTTTTGATGAGGATTTGGCCCCTCGGGCCATCGCTAAATTTTTATTCCTGTTTTAAGCTGGATTGTCTACCACGTGAGTTCAAATGAGATCAAGAATAGGCAATTGCAAAAACAAAAATATACACTTGTTTTTAATTTTAAATAGTTGTACTCTAAGCGCTTTAATTTTTTACACGACCGTTCGTAAAGAGAGTTAGATTCGAACTGAATTAAATACCAAGACATTTTGTTGGCTACCTGCATTATTTGGCATATCCCCTGCTTTTTTTTTAACCCTTGACTATTTCCTCTGTTATAAAAGCAATGTTTTTTAAAAAATCTTTCATTGCAAAAATCAATTATCTATTTTTCATTTAAAATAAAGAAAATTTTATTAATTGTAAAACCTAAATTTTTAATATATTAATAATACTCGGGAGCCCGATTAAGGGCCATAGTATATTCAAAATGTTATTATTACTAGTTGTTTATTATAGTATAATTATAATTATTGTAAATAAAAAACTTGAAAAAAAAAATTATTTCAAATTACTGCTGGTCACGTAAGCGAGAAACAGACGACTTGATGTACAAGCGTAAGAAGTCTAACAAACACTTTTAATCAAATATTCTAAATTTCTAAATAAAAGAATTTTTAAACCGTTATTTTAAAATATTTACGAGTATATCATCATATTATAAAACTAAAAAAAATAAAGTAATATAAAATAAACTGATAGTTCTTGATCAAATTTTGTAAAAGCTAAATATATCACTTTTGAAAAACCTTAATAACTTTTTTATTTTTTACCCGATTTTATTTATTGAAAGCTGGTTTAACTCAAAACTAAATTAGCTTTAATTAAATATATACATAAGGGTATGTTTCTAAACAAACTTATTTAAAAAAATGGCGCCAAAGTTGCAAAAACTAGAGAAAATAAAATTAAAATCAGATATAATTAAGAATATCACTACAAAAATTTTACGTACACAAATACCAAAAGGTGTATACATTTGGAGAGGCACATATTTCTTCTTTCGGAAACCAGTTAAAAAATAAATATCGGCTGAAAACCAACTAAGTTACACGGTCATAAGTACTTGTACCTACCCAAAAACGGTTTATTCGGAATAACTCCGAAATTTGAGGGTGTTTCCGAAATTTTGAAAATTGATTCCTGATCTACTCAATAAGGTCTATAACCTACACTAGATCGCTTTTCAAGTATAAAAAAGTGCTCATTTGTAGCAGCGTGTAATTAGTCTTGTTGAATTCAGTGTTAAGCCAAGAGTAACTTTCATAACTAGTCTTATTCTATCAGTTAAAAATAGAAGTCCAAGGTCTTCAATCCACCGGTAGCAGTACCAACTTGTACGCCTTTTGCTGTTTTTATTGTCGCAAGCCCAAGGTTCAGAAAATACACACATCAAACACCCAATGTACTGTTCTAAAGCACGGTGTCGAACACAATCATGAATGCGTTTCGTGTTAGTATTTGGTTGTATACATGAACATGTTTCTATCACGTATTGTTTGATTCGAACACACATAAACCACACAGGTTCGAGTGTAGCTTTATTTTAAGTTCGTATTATTGCACGTGTACTTCTGAAAAAACAGAACATGAACAATAAATAGGTTCGATTATAGCTTTATTTTCAGTTCGTGTTCTGAACGCCTACAGCTAAAAATTAAAATATCGGAATATATCTATCTATATATATATATATATATATACATATCTCGATCGGAAAAATATATAAAAAAAAAATAAAAATAAAAAAATAAAAAGATAATAAAAAAAAAAAAAATAATAATAAAAATAAAAAAATAATAAAAAAGACGAAGTTAATCATAAATGAAATATTATATTTCTCTGTTTTCTATTTTATTATCCTATTTTTAATTTTTTATAACTGCTACGAATTACTTTAGATTTTTTAAATAAATTTGGTTGAAACAATTGTTGTCGTTTTTATCAGATTTTTTCAAACAATACGTGATAGAAACATGTTCGTGTATATAACCAAATATTAAAACGAAACGCATTCATGATTGTGTTCGGCACTGTACAACATTTAGAACACACATAATTGATATGAAAATAAAAATATGTGTTTGTTGGTCTAAGGTGTGTTTGTTCACAAATATATACGAGATTTTTATTCGGCGTGTATTTTTCTGAACTCTGCGCAAGCCTTACTTTCAGATCGCTGCCTGGCATTACGGATTGCCCCCGACCTGTAAGCCACTGTAGAGGGGAGATTATTGTCTTGTATGAGGATGAGTTGTCCTTCGCACCATTGGGTCTTTTAAAAACTGACGCACAGTCGACCATTTCACGAGAAGGCGGTCAAAAATCCATAACTTTTGATTGGATTGGAATTTTGGTATGCGGTTTTTTTTTTTGGTAGGTGGGACTTCAGCCTTTAATTTCTGCTATAAAACGTAAATATCGACCGATAATAAAAAAAAAAAAGCTATGGAGGGTTTAAATACATTTTCATTTTTAGTTGAATTTTAGTACAAAAGTGAAGTGTTAAAAGGTTGAAAAAGGTTTTTTTTATATAATGTCTTTTTTCAGTGAATTTTACAACTAATACTTTTTAAAAATTTTTTGTAACTTAAATTTTGTCAGAAAATGCAAAACTTTAGCCCCCGTAAACTTTTCAGTCCTAATGTTCACAAGGGCCAGAGGTTGGCTTTTTCTTTTGAAAGAACCCGAGTTAAAATATAATTTATTAAGCAGTGAACGTAAAAGTTACCTGATATTGGTTCAATATAGAGAAGTTTCAATGAAAAGGTCGTATGTTTTTACTTTAGTTAAAAAATTTTTTATTATCTTTTTAAATATTTCTATATCAATTTTTATTGTAAATTTATAAAATACATAAATTTTTAAATCAAGAAAAATTGTTAACTATATAAAAAAAGAGTATAACTTATTGTTAGGGTACTGAAAAACTATTTTAAATCAAAAAATTTTAGTAAATATTTCTTCCAAATAGGCTTGATTTTCATCTAGAAGTTGTGAAGCTTCTTCATCTAATTCAGTAGAGGTAGTTATCCATTTTTGTCGAATGTTGGATATATATGGATCTGAAGTGCACAACAAAATAGTGATAAGGTCTTAGTGCAACATCTGGCCGTTTTTCTTGCGTTGTGCTCGCGAAAGAATCTGTAGTCTTTGTTCCTTTTTTCTTGCGCTTCTTCAGATAGATCTCCTATTGATAGCATATTGTTTTGGATTGTTTGTTCCCCATGGTAAAAAATTTTATGAACTGTGGATGGCATATATCTCCAAGAGTATTTTTCGTTATAAAGTATAGCTGTTTTATTGGCGTACTCTCCAATTTTTTTTGCATTTATCTTTCTGCTGTATGCTAGAGAACTTGTAATATGCTTTTGAATGGTCTTATTAATTCATGATCTACACCTGCGATAGATGCTGCAGTTTCTGGGTCAGAAAAAAATCTTGCAGTATTTCCATCATTTGAGTTTCCTTCTCCTTGTTTTGGTTGGTCGATTTTGAGGCCTCTGTAGATATTTTTCTTGAATTCGTTTTTTTTTCTTCCTTTTTCCTTCATTTTCTTTGTTTTTCTCACTGTTTCGCCTAACGGACCAAATTCCAAATCATAGTCCAATTTAAGAATATGCTCCACAAAACGTATTCTATCATGAAGAGGGGACATTCCAAATTCGTAGGCTTCCTTAAAACTATCGTCTTGTGGTGGGGGTTGGCTTAATTGACTTGATGTCTGATGTCTGTTGGTATATAATGCAGCTTGACGATGACTTTGTTTGGGTTAAAGCTTGTGCAACTTTTCCATCAACCATTGTGACACATTTTAAAATTTACTTCAATGTCTTGGTCATCAAATTTAAATATTACTGGTTGAAGTTCTTTATTTTGATCTTTTATTTTTTGAACTTCTTCAGTTATGACATCTTTGGTTTCCTTTTTGAATGCAAATTTTATTGGTCTGCAATACTTTGTTGAAGAAGGAATTTCATTTTTCCATACATCAATTTCTGTTGCTCTACTAGTTGGCTGCTCTAAGCTGCAATAAATTTTTGTTAAGCGCAATGGAACGAAAGATTGCTTGTATTGTTTCTGACCAGAGGATCCATCACATCCCCATTTAGAAATTTAAGCAATGCTGCCATTTCCAATTTTTTTTTTAATGATCAGTATCAAGCGTATTTAGAAATCGTTCTGCAGTATGTTCAAGGTGATCTTGCAATTTTATTTCTGCTGAACTTGAAGTGACACTAATAGCAGATTGTGAAGGTAAGCATTCTTTTTTGGCAGAAACCAAATCTCGATACCATGGAAAAATCCAACAATTCTTTTCATTGGTTCGCTTCCGCAATTCCTTATATTGATTTTTGGTCAACTTCATATCCAAAAATAGGGCGAACGCTTCTTCTGGATTAAATTTCTTATCTTCAATTGGTGTAGGAATGCTTTTCAAAATCCTCTTTGTGCGGCTTGGCTCGCTTCTACTATTTTTTAATTTCAATTTTATTTGTCTTGTTTTGTGTTGGTTGAATTTGGTGCAAAAATGAAACCTTAATAATTCTTTGAGAAATTTGTTCACTGATATTCTTCAGCTTACACCTTTGAGATCTTTCACTACATCCGTCAATTGGTTTTGCTGGTCGACCCTTTTTCCACTTTCGTTGGCAGTTGTAGATGAACTCCCAAAAATAAGTTCCTTTATTAACAAGTCTTGGTGACGTTTGCATATATTTGCCTTGCTTGAGAGCATTCAATGTACCTTTTTTTTTAAATTTGATGCAAAAGTTGTAATTTTTTCTATGTGTATTTCAATTTCGTGCAGGTTACAATTCTTAAAGAAATGGTCGCTCAGTATATGCAAAATTATATCGTCTACATCTTTTTGTTGAAAATAAATATCAGCGAGATCTATATAACAGTTCTTAGCCATTGTTCAAACTGTAATGAATAATAATTGTGGAAACATTATTATAAATCCTCTTTCTTGCAATTATGTAAAATACAATTTTTTATCTTTTATTACTAATTTTTGAAGCATTAAAAACCCAGACCCTAACCCCTTTTAAAGGTGAAGCATACCTGCTTATATCTTAAAAGGGTGTGTCGCAATAGTTTTTTACCATTTACCTGTTATTTAATTTTTTTCCCATTTTGCCAGGTATTTAAACTATATAACTCAAGTTCCGACTGTTAATGTTTTTGAAAAATACCTATGTAAAATGTACTTGTCAAAATAAAAAAGATATTACCCATTAATATAATTTAACAATTAAGCGCATTATGTCTCAACCCTTTATAACAACTCGTGTTAACTCTACCAAAAAAAAAAAATACACCGGTACGACCAACTTTTGTATTCATAACACACAGACGGACGGACGGACATCGTTAAATCGACCCAGAAAGTGATTTTGAGTCGATCCGTATAATAAAAGATGAGTATAGGTCCAATATTTTTGGTAGTTACAAACATCAGGGCAAACTCATTATACCCTACCCACATAATGGAAAACTTTTGTATTCATAAATTTTGCACAAAATATCTGACCTTTGGTCAGAAAAATTGTTCTGTTGCACACGGGCGGAAACTAGCGGGTATACAATGGGGTATAGGAGTATAGGGGAGGGTTCGGACTACAGAAGAGTACAAGATTTTTTTTGATGGGCAGGAGTTATGCTCTATTAAGTAGATTTTCGGGAAATTTTGACCTTTCTTAATTTTTTTTTAATTTCTGAACGACTTGTGTCTTTATATTCCTAACATTAATTAAAGTTACAAAATTATACAAAATTTATTTTACTTTAAAATCTCTTAAAACAAAAAAGTTACAGTAATTTAAAAATTAAAATTTACAAAGAAATTTTTAATTTTACCAAAATACTGAGAAATAGAGTCGCAATTTTTTGGCTCCCGAGGTTCACTGGTATTTACTTTCAAATGAATAACATAACTTTAAAATCGGTAACCATAAAAAAATTATTTTTGGCCGCCTTCTCAAAATATGGTCCACTGTGCGACGTTCAAGAGAAAGAAAACGTCGCTTGGCTGAATCGAAAGAAAGACCTAACTTGGTAGGGCCTGTTTTCAAAGGTAATGTCACCTGAAATTTAGCCGACAATATTTATCGATCTGAAAAATGTCCTCGCACTTGTGGTGTTCCATAGATAAAATATTTTTAAACGTTCGGAATTTGAATTTCTCCTAATTTTCAAAATCTCTGTATAATTGAATCGAGGGATGATTCGGTTTCGATATTGGAATGAATTGACAAGACTTTGATTAATTAGCACCCTGCTGGTGATATTTACCACAAAATATTTAGCCAAGAAAAGTCTTCTGAAGTATGGGTAGACTAGGACTCGGTTTAATTTGACCAATACATAAGGGCTCGAAGAAAATTAACATGTCGATCTTTTGCGGCTTACAAAACAGTGGATCTGTCAATTCCAAATTACTTGGGATATTCCAATCCGTTGTCGATTTGTTTCGTATTTGAAATATTGCAGTAGACAAAATAACTTTATCATAATTGGAGGAAGAATGATTCACAAATGCACGAAGGCTGATCTGGATTAGGACTAGAACTTGTTCCCTGATTTAGAGCATCAGGGGGCTAAATCGCCTCATTCGATATCGAGTAAAATCAATCGAAATTCCAATTTTGATTTATAATTTAAAGAAGATGGACAAACGTCAGACCTCGTTTCACTTTTACTATTAACTAGGGGCCATAATTGGTTAACTGTGACAGAGGAAAATTATTCTTAGAGTTTTATTTTGGAAAATAAAAAAAAATAATTTCGATCGAAAATTTTCGATAACGAATGCGATGATTAAACCCCAGATGTCGCAAACTGATCCGTAGCTGAAGATTACAAAAAATCGGAAAGCAAACCGTTTTGGGGTCAATATTTTTTTTTTAATTTAGTCCAATCTTGTATCAAATAAGTAAATAAAAATTAATGCCAAAATAGTTTATTAACATATTTTTTTATATTTGTTGTTTTCCGTATTTTTTGCCCATACCTTATTCAAATTGGTAATTACAGTTTTTGTTGAGAATGTTATTTTATTTCATATTTAAAGTAGTTATTATAAAAAATATAGTTTCATGCTGTATTTACACCAAAGAAAATCCCCATTTGGTTTTGAAAACCGTAACCGTTTTAATTTGGTTATGGTTGATTTAGAATTTGGACAAAATTTTTCATTATGGTATAAGATATCAATTAATACTTACTCTGGCTTTTGAATATGAGAATTTAAATCCAATTTCGTACATATTTCATCCCAATCGGGGAAGCATCTGTCCTTCATACGCGAAACATGTCCAACCAAATTGGGGCATTTTTCAGTCATAAAATCGCGTAGAGCGTACGGAACATCCTTGGACAAAAAGTGCAACTGTGATAACACAGCAAATGCTACAACATCCAATGTTGTGGGTTCATCGCCAAAGAAGAATGGTTTACAATCCAACATTTCGCTAAGCACCTTTAAATCGTTTTTGCCGAATTCTTCAATCTCTTCTGCACTATGCACGCCAATTCCATGAGCCTTGAGTTTTTTGGTACCCTGGAACCACTATTTATGAAAAATTTGCACAATATAATTATGGGAAAAAAAAGTAAAAGTGTTGAATGAACTAAAACTTGAAAGCACAAAAGCAGCACCGAAAGCCAATATTTTTAAAGAGATAACACTGCAAATGTAGGAAGAACATGAATATCACACACACTCTTTTCTTTCATTTTTAGCACATGCTAAAAGATAATTTAATTTTCGCTTTAAAAATGGAGTGAATCGAAAAAATGGTTGGTTGAATTATGGAAATTATGAAGAGAATTAAAAAAATTTATGTTTAATATATCCTAACAGATATTTTTCATTGGTGTTGTCAATGGATGAATTACAATGTATTCGGAGGTAAATAGAACTTTTAAGTTATCCAACTTTTGCTATTACCTGAATTTACTGGGAAATCCTTTTTGCATTGCCACTTAAATCCCCATTAACATTTATTAAAAGTTTGGGTTTACTGTTGGAATAGTACAGTAAGAGAGATATTGTTAAAAAAAAATATTTTTGATTAATTTTTACTACATATTCAACAAATCCCATTATAGTTTTTATTTTCTCCATTTAATCATAGTTAAAAACATGTCTCAAAATCAAGTTCAGCTATTAACAGCATTTAATTTTTACTACTCTCTCCTAACTTACCTTTCTGCCAAATGTTATTTTAAAGAAGAAATTCAAAATGGAATTTGGTAGACGCAAACCTAAAGCATGCTGTAAATTCACTTTATAACCTTTAAGAACGTTGTCGGGAAATTTTGCACGCCAGTAAAATATAATCCAGATTAAATGATTCTCCAACATGGCAATCATAGCATATGACACATTGCGTTGTTCAGTAGTTAGGCCGGCATCTAGATCCTTGGTATATTTATCCGAAAGGTCTTTGATAATAATGGCAGAATCAGCGATTTCTTCCCCATTTAGTTCGATAAATGGCAGCTGTCCCTTTTTTGAACGGAATCGCATTTTGTGATCGACATTCTAAAATTAAAAGAAAAAGAAAATGTTTAAAACTTGCATATATATACACACCTGATCATAATAATAGACACACTATCTTGTTTTTTTAGACGAATAAATGCTCCTTCCACTATTTGGTTATTACTAAATTATATTTAAAGCAATAAAGGAAACTAAATACCAGAGCTCTCCAGTAATCGAGTAGTAAATACTTACATTTTTCATGGTTGAAAGCACGTAAAAAGATATATATAACTATTACAATTAAATTGTTTTCGTGGAAAAGATCTCTTTTGGAATAAGAATTAAGTAATGATAATGCGTATATCAAACGTGGTTGAATGCCAGCATTTTTATACATATGTATATAATGATTAGAAAATCTTTTTATATATGTTGCAAAATTCCGATTAATACAGAACCGTAAAACACTTCTTTCTAAAATCTAACTCATACGCCAAAGTTGGTGAAATAGTGAACCATACAGAAAGCCATAAAGAACGGATACTTATTTTATAGATTAATAGTTTTGATTTTTTACTCAAATTTTTATTAACAAGTAATTTTGTGAACATATCTTTTATTCAAATTATTTTCTTTTAAACAATACGTGCATGATCAGATCATTGAATTGATTGCCAAGATATTTAATTTTGTCTTTAAACTGGATTTTAACACCATTGAAAAATAAAACTAAGTTTTTACTTTGAAGTAAATTTGCCTGAAGCATTTCTAAAACATATTGATTCTAATTTCAGAGGGTTAATTTGAATTCCCCAACTTTTGTAATAGTCATCAATTATAGAAAAATGTTTCTTTACTAATTCTAAATAAATGGTGATTTGTGACTTGCATAAATAAGTGAATCATCAGCATATAAAATACTACTTGAACCATTATACATATATGTGTGGAAAATCATAAATTAAAATATTATATAGAAGTGGAGCTAAAATTACTTCTTGAGGTATTCCGCTGCTAATTATGCTTATATCCGAATGGGTATCATTAATATTAATATTAACAAAGAATTTCCTGTTTTGAATATAACTACTTAAATTTTTAATAATAAAAAAATTAAAACCAAATTGTATTAATTTATAAATAATCCCTTTATGAAAAGCTCTATCGAAAACTTTTTCAATGTCTAAAGAAATGGCTACGGAAAAATTTTGATCACGAAGATTTAAAATGACGTCGCCATTATTTGAAAGTAATGAATTGGTAATTATAGTTATTAAGACAAAAATAGTTTTTTTTTTAAGATGGTAAAGTTTAGAAATTTGCCATGAGTTCGGAAAATAACCATTATTTAAACAGTTATTAACTATAATTGTTAAATACTCGATTGCAGAAATTGGAAGTTTTTCAATTATAAAATTTTAAATTTTATCTGAACCTGAAGATTTTTTTGCATTAAGAGATTGCATATTTTGAGAAGGACAAGTAAAAGTAAGATGTACCTGCGTTTGTTAAAAAATTAAAACTTGAAGAAAACTCACAATGAGATAAACAATTATTAACCAAAACTTCTGATATAGTAGGTCTATTTGGTATATCATTTCAATATCATTTTTTACAATAATGATGCAAATGTTATTATATGCATTAGGTCCAGGATTTATATGAGAAAGGCGATTATACTTAATTCATTTGCTTAAAAAAGTTTTAGCTATTCTTTTATTATTATTTTTATTTATTGACATGATATTAAACTTATATGAATATAAAACTAATATATAAATATAAGCTAATACAGGCTGCAGGGCCATCAGCTATTATTAAGGACTTCAAGGATTCAAGGATTCAAATTTTTATATTTAATTTAGATATGTAATTACAAATATAATAAATGTTATCAATGGAAGGTTCCTTATTGAGACCATTGTTGAATAGGTATTTGGTTTGGAGACTTCTTAAATTAGGGCAAGTTAAACAGTAGTTGTTAAAGTTACTGCTTATTAGATGTTGATGTTTTGTGATTGTGTGGCCCATACGCAGGCTAAAAATTTGCGAATTTTTTTTGTTAATATTTTTTGGATAAATAGGATTTTTTTAAATTTGGGTTTATTTCTGTGTAATGTGAATGATGGCAATTTTTCAGGTCAGTAACTTTCTTTTTTTTTTGAGTTTATTAATAACTAAATGAAGTATGTGAAATTTTTCAGTCATCTTTTATAATTGGAGCTATACATGCATGCTTGGCAGCTGCGTCTGCATAATTATTACCGCATATTCCGGCATGCCCAGGGACCCAATTTTTTTTAATTTTGCCTTTGAAGTCTATTAATAAGTCGCGAATTTTGTTAACGGATCGCCAATTGTTGTTTGCCAGTTTGTTAATCGCCGTTATGACTGACCAGTTGTCAGAGAAGGTTATGGTTTTTTTCTTAAGACTTAATTGCGATAAATATTTCTCGTAAAATACCAGCTGCTGCTGCAGTAAAAATTGATGTGAAATCGGCTAGATTTTTTGCAGTTAAAATGTTACCGTTTTGGTAAACAACGGAATATGCTACATTATAATTATATTTTGATGCATCTGTATAGAGATGCTGCCTTTCTAAACTTGTAAAAGTTGATAAAAGTTGGTAGAAAAGTTGTATATACATGTCCGTTAGACGTAGTTTGTTTTTGTATGATGAAGGGCTTATGATGCATGAATTGGAGTCGTACGTCCATACAGGATGTGTGGTGTTGAATGTGGAAAGTTTTTCTTTGTAGTTTAATATGTTGTTGATACATTTGTATATAGCTGATTTAATTCTCACAGTTTTTTGGAAGAAGTAATTTTCGAAACGTCAGCATCTTTATTTGAGTTGTTGTATGTTAAGGTGCTATTACACGAAATGTTTTTTACATATGTACTGTCACTTTTTTTATCCATATGAAATTCTTCATGTCTGTCAAAATTGTCTTCTTACATACGATTCATAATTTTTGCTATCACACGTGCGTATGTATTTCCGTATGACATAACCTCTAAATGTAAACAACAGCTGATTTAATTTGTGAATTTAAAAAATTTTTTGTTAAAAAAAAGGTTATGTATTTTTTAATTGTTAATTAATACTAAACAATTTATTTTTCTTTCAATATTAATCTTTAAAATGTACTCTGTTTTTCTTTCGCCACAAGCAGTGTTGTATTTTCACTTGTTTGTCATGCAAAAATAGAACCTGTTCTAATTGAAAAATGTACATGTGACTTTTCTCATGTATTGTACATAAACAATGTTTTATATGTATCACACGATGTTTACAACTTTTGTTGTGGGAAAATTTGACAGTACATATGTAAAAAACACATCATGTAATAGCACCTTTAGTAACTTTGGTAATAGTCTGTTAATTGTTTCAAAAATCTTTTGTTCCAATGATGGAAGTCGAGATTCTATCATTAATATTTGTATAGGCGTTATTCGATAATCATATTTACTGGATTTGATTGTTTGGTAGTTATCGATTTTGTATGTGTTAGATTAGTTTTAGAACAGTTTCCGTAAAGAAAGAGTACGTAATCAATCTTACTTAAAATTAGTGTTTTTATGACATATTT
The DNA here is from genome assembly GCA_963682025.1 of Cordilura impudica. Classification (NCBI taxonomy): domain Eukaryota; kingdom Metazoa; phylum Arthropoda; class Insecta; order Diptera; family Scathophagidae; genus Cordilura; species Cordilura impudica. The sequence goes on from OY821519.1 coordinate 159,331,966, forward strand.
AATTGTATTTATGTGTGTATAACTTCTTGTGGTTAAATATCTTATATTCGTTTTGCAGGGTAGATATTTTTTAGCTTTAAGATATGATTTTTAAATCTATAGTTTTTTCGAGTACAACTCCTAATATTTTAAGTTCGGCAAAATTAGGTATTGTACTATTATGTACTGTTAGATTTGTAGGATTGCACTTATGTTTTCTGCATATATGAGGTATAGATGATTTTTCTAAATTTGAAATTTGATTTTCTAACGAAATCAGCCTTGGTTCTAAAAGCTGCTCCGATATATAATTTATTACTGTCCTTGCGATAATAGTGACTCTTCGTTTTCTATAATTTGTCAAAATATTCTCTTAAATGGGCCATATTTTCCGAAATGTTTGTTTTAAATAGAGTAAGAGGCGGTTGTCTGGCTTTTAACCAACCTTTAACCATATCAACGTTTACAGACAAAGTGGAGAGAAATGTAAAACGACACACCTGAAAGGATTCCTGGTTGTTAGGTAGGGTAAGTATAAAACTTGTCAGTTTTTTTAAATTCGCAAAAGAGGAATTGTGGTCAGCTTTCTCCGTGACATAGCTTTTCGCAAACACTTGTTTGGCTTCCCACGATATATTCCAAAACATTCTAAATATATTGCTTCTGGTTTCTTTATGAAATTTTTGGCAGTGTCTTAAATTAGTTTAAAAAAAAAAATTGATGAGCACACTAATCCCATTTTTCTTTGGGGTCTTTCAGAATTTTGTTTGGATACTCCCTTCTGTAGTAGGAAGCCCTAAATATTGTTGACCCCTTATTCTTTTTACCGAGTTTCCTTTTTGAGTATTTGAAATACAATTATGTTTCCCCTAATTTCTTCGGCGATATTCCACATTATAATTCATTTCGCCTATATGATCAAGATAAGCCATATACCTGTTATACACACATATTTCGTGTCTTCATTTGAAGATGCATAATTATTTGCTATACTCTGCAAGGAATTGTAATTTACTTGATATGGAACACAGTTACTATACCCAACATCAGACTTTTAGCTATTTTAAAATTTATTATTAAACTTCTGCTATTAAATATGTACATATATTAATCTTACCGACGATTATATTTATCACACGCAAATATTGTCATTCGAAATAGAATTATTTTTTGCTTTGCAAGGCTACTAATTATTTACTCAAAAAAGTAGTGAATTCTATGAAGAAAATTACGTGTGTAAGATAGAGAAGAAACAAAAATGAAAATAAAATCCGAATTTTTATTTTTATTTTATGAGGCTCATTTTACCGAATATTTTACCATCAAAAAGTCATTTTCGTAAATATGGAAGATAGAGGGTTTTGAATATAACCTCTCGATATGCTGTATTTATTTAAGGAATGTTCGATGATCGATCATCACATGTTGTTGCATTGTGATCCCCATAGTACATTCCAACTATTGAAATCCACTACTAAAATAATAGGAGCTTGAATATTTTGAAAAAGATCATTAAAATCATTTAACGAATAAGAGTCAGTGGGTGAGTAAATAGAAATTATTGTAAACTTTATATTAAGCATAATTTCAATTGATATGTTTAGAGATTTTGATGTATAGAACGATGTAGTTGGACAATATTAAATTTTGTTGTCATGAATTAATGTAATAAGTATAGAGTAATGTATATGTTATTAATTTAGAGTTCCATGTTTTGGTCTGGTGAATCGATTTCATTTCTTCCGTATTTAATTTTTCTTGCTTGTTTTTTCTGTGTTTCTGATAGTTTTGATTTTCATATAATTTGTCTAGATATCTCTAGATTAGGGGGAGCATTTAAAGTTTGTAGTGTGCTGTAGAGTACCTCTCTAAAGGCCAGTGGCAACGATCAAATAAACTCATGAATCACAAGGTTGTGTGTATGCAGTCGTTCTTTTTCGGCTAGACGTACCCGTTGATTTGTTGATAAGTCTATACTTATAGTTAAATTTTACATAAGAATTAATATATATATATATATATATATACATATATATATACATATTCAATTTTTTTTTTTAATTTCAATACGTGAGGGTCGGATTATTGTGACATTGGATCAAAAACTTTAGTGCGTAAAATTTGAGCCAAATCGGACAATGCTTTCTGGACGCGCATTGAGTTCAAATATGCATTTATATGTAAAAATTATCAAAAAAAAATCATTTTTCTCCAAAATTTTGATACTAATAATTGCGTTTCAATTAAATTAATAAACCATTATCTAGAGTAAATTATCTTTCTAATAAAACAACTAAATCTATTATCGGTTGCAAAACAGCCAAGTAAGATCAAGTTCCCCAGGCAATAGATGCACCGCAGACCACTTGATTAAGAAAATCGAGCTCACATTTTTAAAGACATTGAAATAATTTACAACAACAACATTTTTGCATTCTCCTGATCCCTAAATAATCATATGTAAGGTATTTTGCATCTCGCCTATTGTTATGCCGTTCTAAATTAATGTCAAAACGGTACGTATTTTTTAGCACTATTTCAAAATTCGACCAAAAATTTTTTTCATACAAACCGTTGTCACCATAATTAATTATTTAATATTTTATAATTTCATGATTTAATTATTTAATATTTTATCATTTAATTAGTTAATATTTTATAATTTAATTATTTAATATTTTATAATTTAATTATTTAATATTTTATAATATAATTATTTAATATTTTACAATTTAATTATTTAATATTTTATAATTTAAATTTTTAATATTTTATAATTAAATTATTATGATTATAATTAATAATGAATTAGTTAGAAATTATCAAAATTTTTTATCATAGTTTGAAATATGGTAAAATTTATACAAAAATTAACATATAAATTTAATTATTTTATATTTTTAATTAAATAATTTTTGTAGTTAATAAATTGATGGAAATTATAAAATTTTTAGTTATAAAATCATCCGATGACGACCTGATTTGATGCGAACGCTACGAAGTGAAAATACAAATTGTTTCAAAACGACGTGAACTTATTTAAATGAAACAAGTCTTTTTATTTGGAGTAGTTGTATAATACTTTTTTTTTAATGCATTTATTTATTGGATCTCCACATAGTGAACTAACAATAATTATTCAAATTTTAGAACTAATACTTTTCTTATTAAATCCGGCCAGTGCCAGAAAAAATTTAATGTTTCTACATAAATTCGAAATAAATAAATATTCATTAAAAATACTGATTCTTTATTTCTAAAATTATTCTAAAGTACTGCATACAAAAATCTTATAACTAATCTAGAACTAATTTCTTATCTGCTTGTGAGACCTTCGAAGTGTGTGGGAATTTCTTATCTTCTTGTGAAACCTCTTTAATGTGTGGGAATTTACACATGCGTATTTTCCACCCGTTGTCCTTTTGTGACGCTGTTTTAATGAGTGTCTACTTATACCATACCACCTAAGTACACACAGAAGGATAAGTATTTTTCCCTATGTTAATTTATAACATTAGAATGCAAAATATTCACCAAGCTGTTATTTTAATAAACATTTTTAAAAACCTTATATTTAAAATCATGTTCATATTTTAACATTCTGCCCGACTTGAATAGGAGCTGGAGGAGCAAAATCTAGCTTAACTGCCGTCCTATTTTGACGACAACATTTATACTTAACTAAATACAAATACAAAAAATAGATGCAATCATTTAACCAATTGCAGATTGGAATATGATTCTTTAACTGAGTTGCTCTCATTTTCCAAACGTGATGTACCACTGCTACTGCCAATACCATAACGTTGAAACTGGTGTTGTTCTTGTTGTTGTCGCTGTGGTGGTAGTTGATACTCTTGCTGCTGCTGCTGTTGAAGATTAATCACCATCTAACTGATTTTGATACGTTGTCGTTTGCTTTTCATCTTTGTCATAATCTTCTGTATTTTGGCTTAGACTTAACTCAGAACCAGTTTCAGAGGCACGAGAATCATGTCTTCTATAGCAGGAACTTATGCCATCAGTTGTACCAAAGCGATGAATCAAATTGAATTTATCGTATCCCTTACAGACAACAAAATGTATATCATTTCCAGCCGTGCGTAAAACATTAACTGCTTTTTGATATGAGGCACCCACTAAAGGAGTTGCTATTTAGAAAAAAAATTTTGTAGAATTGGTACATGCACAAAATTTTTTTTATAACGGTTTATTAAAAACATTAATTCCTTAATTAATTTTATAGTGCGTTTTTATTCGGTTTGAAATCTCAAAAAATTAGAGATTTAAAACCGAATCGAATGCTATCTCGGTATTGGTAAGATAGCACAAATCTGTTCACTATAAATAAGAAAATTAGATAAAATACTGAGTTAATTGTTCGTCAGTACACGAAAACAGATTATTCCGAACATCTTACAATTTCGAGTTTTCTGAAATTTAAGACTGTTTTGTAATGTATCAACAAGGCCTATAACCTGCACTACGTCGTTTTTCAAGTATATTTTCACTGTAGCTTCGTTAAATTAAAGTTCATTTTTTTACTTTACGAAATTTTCAAGACTTGAAGAGCAAACTGTACACTTTTTTTTGAAAATAACTAACAAAAAAACATACAAAAAGATAGAAAAAGGGATGTTCAGATTTAAAATTCATTTTAATTTATAATATAAAGCCTTTTTAAACTCTTTTAACTCATACTCTCTGTCTGTCGTGGGGCAACCCCATTCCCCCTTATCCAATTGATCTGAAACTTGGCCTAATCTTGCTGTGACTACAGATTAATTTTAAGGTAGTCACGCACAGTCACACACAGTCACGAAGTGATCTAAATGTCATTTCCCCTCTTCCGATCGATCTGAGACTTGGTCCATACACTTGCTGTGAAAAAAGATTAACTTTGACTCGGTCATGCACAATCACGCATGGTCACGCACAGTCACGGAGAGATTTAAAACGGATTTCCTTCATCCAATCAATCTGAAACTTGGTCGATAAAATTGCTGTAAAGAAAGATTAACTTCGACATAGTCAAGCACAGTCACGCATAGTCACGCACAGTCATGGAGTGATTTAAAACCCATTTCCCCTTATCCGATCGATCTGAAACTTGGTCTATAGACTTGCTGTGAAAAATAATTAACTTTGACATAGTCACGCATAGTCACGGAGAGATTCAAAACTCATATGCATAAGGAAAGAAAGTTTTAATAAAAACTTTGTTTTTATGGGTTAAGGTGGAAACACAACTGGGACGAACGACGAATTTCGCACAGCTCGACGAATTTGTCGGCAACAATTCGTTGCGTAAATTCGTCGAATGAAATACAATTAAGACGAATTCACATAGCAGCTGTAACGTCATTTACAAACAAGTTATTTATATAAATAAATATTGGAAAAATATGAATAAAAGAATTTTTAACTTTGCCGTACAAAAATAAAGGTTTTTACCAGGTTTTCATAAATTTTCATCAATAAATTAATTTCGTCATTTTTCTTTATATGTTGCAGCTGATAGTGTGACCATATTTAAAAAAAATCATGTGAGTCCGATCACAGGGGATATGTGTAAACATTTACGCCCGTATTCATAATCAAATTCTAGCAGTTGGCTAACTTTTTTTTCATATGAAAATTTCAAAATTTGTATGAAAACAAGTAAGAGTGTTAAATTCGGCTGTGCCGAATCTTTGATACCCTCCACCCCGGTTTGAGTCTTGATAATAAATGTAAATGAAAAAGTAAACAATTTGTTAAACTTAATACCAAATTATTTCAGCAAATTCTTTGGGTTGGTTTTCTTCTTTTCTATTATTTCGGATTTATTTCGGTGTTTGCTTTTTGGTCATCGTGGTTGCTGATCGGCATGCATTTTGGTTATATACCTATATGCATGCGTTTCCGGTTATATGACATAACTTCTCGTTTAATTTAGTTTTTGCTAATTAAATAGCTCGCCCTAACCTCCATTGCAAAGGTAATGGTTGTGTAGAGTGGCTATATGCATTAAATCGTGCTAATTGGAGATGGCTGTATAGTTTCTTTTAACTGGCCAAATATTTCTTCATTGTGGCCATATAGGTTGGATGGAGTAACAAAATAATAACCAAAACAAAAGCTCTCTCAACTTTTTTTTAAAATATTGCCATATTTTGAAAACATAGAGAATAAATTTATAATAATAAATAATCAAATTAGGGATGAAAAACGCAAAAAACGAAAAGTCCCAAACATTTTAAATAAAATAATTTAATGTTATCTTTATTTTCTGAAAAACTTCAAATTTTCATCCAAAAAAAATTTTGAAAATTTATATATAAAAAATAACATTCTCATAAAATTACGTTTACTTATGTAACAATTTTTATGTTAGCAATTCTTAAATATCATTTGAGGTTTTCTTAAATTCATTGAATTTAAATTAATATCGACAAATCTGTTTTTCTATTTATTTAAATTGTAAAGGAGTGGCATCTCTGTCAAAATAAGCGAAAAACACAAAGAATAGAAAAAAACAAATTACTTCGTGTTTGACAGGATGATTTTATGTTTATGTTTAATATCTTTATTTTTTTTTACTAATATTTCTGTTTATTTAATTAGCTATTTAATTAGCAAAAACTAAATTAAACGAGAAGTTATGTCATATAACCGGAAACGCATGCATATAGGTATATAACCAAAATGCATGCCGATCAGCAACCACGATGACCAAAAAGCAAACACCGAAATAAATCCGAAATAATAGAAAAGAAGAAAACCAACCCAAAGAATTTGCTGAAATAATTTGGTATTAAGTTTAACAAATTGTTTACTTTTTCATTTACATTTATTATCAAGACTCAAACCGGGGTGGAGGGTATCAAAGATTCGGCACAGCCGAATTTAACACTCTTACTTGTTAGTATTATTTTAATAATAGTTAACAATATTTATGCTCTATAATTAACAAACTTGCGTTTTTGTATGCGCATTTCAAAAAATAAATCATTATAATAGATTTAACAAGTTAAAACTTTAATTACAATTTTACAGAATCCAGTAAATTTGCATTAAATTTATAACAGGGTAACATTAATCATCGTTAGTGTCTGCCACTATTCGCACGAAAAATTTGGTGCCATTAGTGTGATCACTGCGGAAAATGTGTGTGTATTAGTAAAAACAAGTAAGAGTGTTAAATTCGGCTATGCCGAATCTTTGATACCCTCCACCTGGGTTTTACGTTTACATTAATATCTGGACTTCTTGCACTATTTGTAACAAATGTATAAAAAATATTTGAATATGTAAACACTTTGATAAACCTATTACTGAATTATTACAACAAATGCTCTGAATTTTCAGCATTTTATAGAGGTGTCTACATATTTTAGGTCATAAATTGGCAGAATGACTCCCGATTTATCCCATTTTAAATACTAACCTGATCCAGATAATTACAAACAATATTAAGTTTAACCAGGTAAATGGTTTATTTTGTAATTTTCTTTTTAATTTAAATTTTTTAATATAAAGGTGCATTTTATTTTTTACAATCCTTTTCAATTTTCCAGACCTATTAGTATAGGGCACATTTGTGAGTCCGCATAGATCAACTTTCAACTCTTACTTCTTTTTATTGTATTAAATCTATCTTTGTGTCTTTAAATTAATTAAGATAATTAAGATGAAAATATTTAACAAACTGTTTTTTTTTAGTTAATATCTGAACATTTTACTGATACAAGGCAAAACTAAAACTGCCAAAAATTTCAGTCAAAACTATTTTGAATGTATTTGTTAAATATCGCATAATTTTTTTCAATTTTAAACTTTAAAGTCTTTTTAAGTCTGGTAATAACTCCATAATATGAAGGAAGTAAATATGTGGATTCTTTAATAACAATGACAAGTATAAAACACTGTTTTGTGCATAACATTAAAATATTATAAATTTGAGCATAATTAATTTAGAAACATAATTAATTTTAGAAAAATGTCCGATTCGTTTTTCGATGATGCTGAAAACACATCAAAGAAATACAGAACATAAAGATTTTGCTTCAGTTAGTTGAGAGACGAGAAGCTAATGGATGGCTGGAGCAGGTCAAAGGTGACGACTATAAATGCAAATGCAAGGCTTTTGAAAATATATTAAAATGCGATAAATCAGATCTAAGTATACATGCTTATAACCACTGTTATAAAAAATCTTTTAAACCCAACAGTATTGCCATAATTTGAAATTGTAAAGATGCTAAATTGCAAAAAAAGATGCTTAAACGTACTGGATGCTAAATTTTTTTTTTCAAATTTCATTACCTTTATACTGAAAAATTATATACTTATTAATAAATTCTTTGGTTTTTAAATCGAAAAATTAATATAAAACATATGTTTCGATTTATATTTTTTAATTTTTAATTAAAATTATTTTGGATTTCATCTGAAATTTTTATTAACATCAAATTGAGTTTATTTTAAACTTAAATTAAATATTTTAGAGGATTTTTTTTTTATTTAAAATATAACAGAAATTACATTATCAAAAGATACGATTATATTAGAATAATTGGTTTATGGAATCTAACATTTCTGTGATGTCTTCATCTTCAAGTTCTTCTTGGCTCTGATATATTTCTGACGATCGACTCTTATCAACGACATCGCTCGGTATATTGTAAGTGTGACAGCACCAATTTTTCAATTTCAATCCTTCTTTTATACGTATTACAGAACATAACAACTCGGATTTTATTCTGTTCGAAGTTTGATTTTAATTAAAGCTATTAAGCTAAACAAACGTTCAACTTCGGCTTTTAAGAAAGACAAAACTAATATAGACAACACAAATATTGATTCCTAAAATGGATTTTCGCCAATAGAATTTTTCAATCCATAAAGAGGTTGTATTCAGTGTTGTATCCCAGTTTTGTTCTGTGATATAACTCCATTGGATTTGAATTTTTTCTGTTTCAGATGATATAAATTTAAACTCTTCTAATATATTGGTTATCTGTTCTTTTACCCGTTTTAATGTGTTTTGTATTGAAAATTTTGGCATTTTTTAATACAATAATATTTTTTGGCAATCGACTTTCAAATTCATTAAAAACTGTTGTTGGTGTTTACATTCTTCTATTTCAAAATGTTTTGTTATATTTGTTGAAAGAAACGAGCAGAGTGGTAAAAGGAGTAGTACACAAAATTACTGTACTACACTTTGAGAAATAAAAACATATCAATACCATTAAAAGATGCTAAAAGCAACATTTTATTAATAAAAGATTCTAAGTTAGCATCTAGCATCTTTTGATAAATTTTGGATGCTAAACGACAAAAAAAGTTGCTAAATCTAGCAACTAAAAAGCTAAAACGGCAACACTGAAAACCAAGAACAAATATTCTGTTTGAGTTGTAACATCTCATTTGCAAGCCATTTTAATTAAGCTGCGTTCACACTATGTGTTTTGCTTGTGTTTTTCTTATTGTTTTAGCACATGCAATTTGTACACATAGTGTGAACCCTTTCAAAAACTGTTTATGTACAACACATTTGGCAAAACATATGTAAATTTTTCAATTAGAGCAGGTTCTATTTTGGCATGACAACCATATTAAAATACAATACTGCTTGTGGCGAAAGAAAAACAGAGTAAATTATAAAGATAAATATTGAAAGAAAAATAAATTGTTTAATATTAATTAACAATTAAAAAATATAAAAAATATATTACTTTATTTTTAACAATAACTTTTTGTAAATTCACAAATTAAATCAGCTGTTGTTTACATTTAGAGGTTATGTCATACGGAAATACATATGTACGTTTGATCGCAAAATGATGAATTGTATGTAAAACGCCAATTTTGACACACACGCCGAATTACGTATGGATCGTAAAACTGAATTTACATATGGAAAATACACATAGTGTAAACACACCTTTAATTGTGTAAATTTTAAATGCACATCTAACCATATCAAAAAGATGAATTAAACAGAATTGCAAAAATATTTTTTTTATAATATCTGTATGTTTTTTATATTATTCTTATGTAATTCTCATGATATTTTTATCTTATTTTTTATTTTTACATAATTGAAATTGTACAAATTAAAAATAAATTTTAAAAAAAGTAGTGTAGGGAAAAAAGGGAATTTTTTTCATAAGCGTAGAGATTTCTGAAAAAATCTCCTGGCATCACTAGTACCTATTAAAAAACAATGTAAAAATTCACAAGACAACGCGACATAGACTTGCTTTGTTCAAAAGCTTCCATAAGACTGAATGAAATTGTTGCTTACTTTACTCTTTGGTGAGTATTTTCATTTTTGTTCGGCTGTATACATATAAGAAGCCAATTTGAGTTCGGTTTACTCGTGCTGCTATGCATATGTTTGTGTGTTAACAAAAATATACGATATCCCAGTCATCATTTCGAAGATTGTTTTAACAAAAAATACCTTACTGTGTTTTCTTCGAGCACTTTTGATAATTAAAAACTGCTTAATCAAATGCGCTATTAGAAAAAGACTAGATAATGATTTTTGCTTTCTCTTAGAAAGTGATTTATAGAAAAATTACATTAAATAAGACTCAAAAATGAGTCGAAACTGATTAGAAAAGCGGATAAAAAGGACTCTCAAGAAGATTCGCGGGTAAGGTAATATTTAATCCCAACAAAAGAATATTTTGTGATCAGCAAAAGGGCGCATTTATAACTGTTTTAATAGCACATATGAGTCAAAAAGACTCTACATGATCATTTATTGCATAAAATGCTTACTGGGATTTTATTCACTATCTGTAGAAACAGGTTTTTTAAGTCGGGGGTCACACAAGGCAATTTTTATTGCGCAACTTTTTGGCAATTCTCTTTTGAAATTGCTTTTATGTCCACACACGACAATTTCTTCGGCAATTTTACTGTTTTGTTGTGTTTTTATTTTCTTATAATTTGACATTTGTGCTCTAGTCGTAAAGAACAATAATAAAATTAAATACATACATACATAAATTAATTTAATTGGTTTTGTTGAAAAATGAATTCAAAAGAAAAAAATTAAGACCCGATTCCATTTAAAGGCTATTTTAATAAAGTAAACAATAATTACGAATTCTTCACACCAAGAAGCGAAACACCGAATGAAAAGAAATGTCAAATATTCAACAAAAAAAAAGCGAATGAGAGAATTGCTTGAAATATCCGAGAACCGGCAATTATTTTTCCCTTTTTATTCCCCTCACCGCAAACATCTACAAACTCAAGAATTGCGCAACAAAAGTTGCCTTGTGTGAACTCGGCCTAAGTAAAACAAATCTGCATACAATTTCAATTCTATTTCGTTCACAATGATACGATCAGTTTGTTTACTAGCTACTAGTAAAATAAGAAAATAGTATTATAATACAGCGTAATGATGAATTGTACTTCTCAATTAGTTTATTTTTAATGTGCCATAAGAAGTTCGGTTTGTGCTAAGAAAAGCATGAATATATGTTTCCCAGGGCGAAGCTTCATCATTGCACTATGATTGAGTTGAGCTCCGCGACTATACATAATGTGAATAGCTCGTGTCAAAAATTTTTGGTAGTTGGGAATGGCGTTTGTGTTAAGAAAAGCATAAACGCATGTTTCCCAGGGCAAGGCTCGATCATTGCACATTGATTGAGCTGAGCTCCGCGGTTATTCTTAATGTGGATAACTGTTGAAACAAAATTTTCGGAATGGCGTTTGCCTCCGTCCCGACATTAAATAACAAAGTTTAAAAATTTATTTTAATTAACATCTTTTTTTAACATCTGACAAAAAATAGTATTTTTCTAAACAACAATTTTTTTTACAGGGTAAATAAATATTTTATGGCTTACCTACCTACCTACTTACTTTTGAAAGCAAGTATGCAGGGTTTATACATGTACTAAAAATACAACTCTCAAAACCATACTATTTTTTCAACTCTAAAAATTTCAGAATTTTGTAAAAATAAAATAAAATACCGATTTATTTTAATATGCGCTTATTATGGATATACATATACAAAATATATGAATATTATTTATAGTATTTTGATATTTGCAACAGTAGTATGTATCAATTTGTAACATTTTGTGATGTTATAAAAATCGCAGAATATTGATATTGATTTTATATAGTTTCTTTTATTAATTAATTAACTTAAATATTACACCAAAAAATATTGATATTGATGAATTTTTATATTATTAACACAACGACCACAAAAACAACATGCACAGCTATGACAAAATACAAAATTTAGGAAAACAATATAGGAAAACGTCATATTTTTTTTTTACCTTTTCAGTGATTTCTCGGCACCTATGAAACCTATTGTCATGATTTAAAAACAGGAACCTTTTCAAGATGTTAGTGAATCATTCTCACTAAAAACAAGCGCCCTATCTGCCCTATTGAGGGCGTTATCACAAGAACACATATTCAAATCATATTTTCTCATGACTTTTTAATTCTTCGCTCAATTCTCGGGACCAGATTAACCGATTTGGACGATTTTAAATAGCAAACTTCTCAGGATGTTAGTGAATCATTTTTTATACCAAGGAGCACCCTAGCTATCCGATTGAAGCCGTCATCGTGATTTCCACAGACGGACAGACGGACAGACGGACAGACGGACAGCCGGACAGACGGACATCGTTATATCAACTTCGCTTGTTATAAGGATCACAAATATATATATTTTATGGGGTCCAGAATTTTTTTTCTAATTATTACAAACGGAATGACAAACTTATATATACCCTCTGCACACTGGAGTGGAGGGTATAAAAAGTTAGCCAACTCTAGAATTTGATTATGAATACGGGCGCTAGTAATTAAAGATTTTTTCATGGCAGTTTTTTAAAATCAAACAGAAAACGTCTTCTATGTATCACTCATAGCAATCAACTGCAGGGGCTCTACTAATATAAAAATATTTATTATTTCAACAGGTTAATTTTTAATTTTTCATTTTTTATTTTTAATTTTTTAATTTTTCGTTTTTCATTTTTAATTTTCCACTTTTTATTTTTAATTTTTCGTTTTTCGATTTTAATTTTTTTTTTCATTTTACATTTTTTATTTTTTATTTTTTATTTTTCATTTTCAAAAAGGTTATTACATATCATAATTTTTTCACTAATACAATAATAATTAACACTGATTTTGTCTTACGGCTCACATATTACGCTGTTTTAGAAATTTACCCCCCTGCGCGTATAGAAGCACTAAACGAAAAAGAATAAATATTAACCCATTTACGGCCGCCGTGCCAATTTGGGAACACTTAGTTATCGAGGGTGTATAGAAAAAGTATTGATATTTATTAAAAAATTTATGCATTAATATTTACTAGGAAGACCTATGGTTATAAAAAATGTAGAACGAATAAATTTGATTTATTTTTAGTGCTATAATAATCTAACTAATTTGGTCAATAATATAGATTTGAAGGTAGGTTTTGGTTAACAATAATTAAAATTTCTGTGTACAGTTTAAAGTCATAAATTCTTTTATTTGATCAATTCAATACATAACGAATTACACAAAATGACTTTTAGTTTGATATTTTATTTATATCTGATTTTATAACACATAAAATTGTGCTGTGCCAATTTGGGTACAATGGCTACAAGTATAATATTCAAATATACGCAAACACACGAATGAGTAAACGACTAGAAAACGTCAGATGCGTTGTTTTGCTGACTATGTAGTCTTAGTTGTTAAAACGGTGGCAGCACTTTATGGTGAAACAAAGTTATCAATTTATGTCCATAAGCAGGGAAATCTCCAAGTAAAATCTAAGTGTATTTTATTGTACGTATTACATTCATTAGTTGCTGAAACGTTGAAATATTAGTTGAACTAGTATATTAGAGCTTTTAGCACGCGTATTAACTTTACTAAGATGAACCGATATTTTAGCTCTAGTGATCACTTTCGCGGTTTAGAAGAAGCTGTTAGTACGATTATAGAGGATAGCACCGATGGATTTGATTATGATTTGACCATACTTACACCAGAACCTAGTGTTGTTACTGATGAAGAAGAAGGGTTTGACGACAATATAAATTTGTCAATCTTGCCAAATGATGTTCCTGGAGAAGTCGAGGTTTTTGTTCGCAATGTTGGCACTCTTTTGGATGATGCCGAATATTCCAGTGATGATGAGCCATTATCTGTTAAAAGGGATCGGATTAGAACTAATACGCCACGGTGTGGAGAGCAAGAGATTTCATCAGCATTTAAAGTTCCATCTTGGCGAAGATCAGCTCCGAATTATTCGAAGATTTATGGGGAAACTGTCGACCGGTTGCTAAGTGAAAGCCGCATGAAAGACACAGTAAAAGTATTGACACCAGTTCAAATATTTGAAATGTTTTTCGACGAAGTTTTTGAAATGATCGCTAATATTAGCCAGTCCAGCTGTACGCGACTCAAAACAATCGACACAATTTTACGGTCACCGTTGCAGAGCTAAAGATTTTCTTTGGAATACTTATTCTATCTGGATACCACAAACTTCCAAGGGAAAGCATGTATTGGTCTTTAGATGAAGATATAGGAGTAGAAGTTGTGTCAAATTCTATGTCCAGGAATAGGTTTAAAGAAATAAAGAGAAATTTGCACCTTGTCGATAATAATGAAGCTTCAAACACCACTGACAAAATGTTCAAGTTACGCAAACTTTCAGATGTTCTTATCAAAAAGTTCAATCAATTTGGCATTTTCCACGAAAATATTTCTATCGATGAGTCTATGGTTAAATATTATAGTCGTCATTCAGCAAAGCAGTTTATTAGAGGCAAACCAGTTCGGTTTGGCTATAAAAATTGGGTCGCAGCAAGTTCCTCTGGATACTGCTACTCTTTTGATATTTACTGTGGCAGGTCAAATAACTCTGTTTCTGAGCCATTGGGCACTAGAGTTGTCAAAATGCTGCTTGATAAATTATCGACGAACCCCGCCAATCACAAAATCTATTTTGATAACTTTTTTACAAGTTGTGAGTTGCTAAATGATTTACGTAAAGTAGGTTATCGTGCTACAGGAACAATAAGAGATAATCGCACTAAGATATGTCCCCTGACAAATGTAAAGGAGATGATGAAAAAACCTTCCGCTGGAAGGATAACAGTATTTGCACAATGGCTACCAATCATGATTCTTATGAACCACCAGGATTTGTTAAAAGATGGTGTTCCCAAAAAAAGCAAAAAACTGATATGCGGAACCCATACATGTTTCAAAATTACAACAAGGGCATGGGCGGAGTTGATGAAATGGATCAATCCATATCATTATACAGAATCGACATTCATCATGGCCAAAATGGTGGTGGGGTTTATTTACCTACATGATAGATATGGCTATGTCAAATGCATGGCGCTTGCATGTATGTAGTAAAGAAAACAGCATGGACCAGTTAATATTTCGACGAACTATAGCTAGATTTTACCTAAAGCATCAAATATTGAAGGCTTACAGCTAGACGGCGCCGATCACGTTCCCGAAAAGCTTCCAAATCGTGTACGTTGCGTCATCTGCCAAAAGAGAAGCCGTTGGAGTTGCAAAAAATGCAAGAAAACACTTTGCATTGACAAAGGGTGCTTTTCAAAATTTCACTCATAAGTAGCCACTGTGCCAATTTGGGTACACCCCTTTTATGTCCTGAAAAAAGAACATTTTTAATATTTTTTTTTTGTTTTCCTGTTTTTTTGTACTCCTAATTTTATATAAATAAAGAATTTTTCAAAGTTTTCCTTGTCGTTTTGGTTTGGCTTTGAATGGGTTAACAAAAAACAATGTAAAATAAAATTATATAATTAAAAATAGATTTTATTTAACTTATAAGTTATAAATAAAATATAAAACAATTCTTAAAGACAAAAATAACTTTATTTAATAAAACATTTGAAAAACTAAAATAAAATACGGCCACTCAATACCAATTTATTCGTCGTTCGTCGGCGTAAGAAATAGAAATAAACCTATCGCAGAGTTTGTTACGCACTAAGTATTTCGTTCAACGCACTGATTGATTGTGTGCATTTTCATATATACAAATGTGTTTTATTTCTGACGTCGAATATTCGGAACGAAAAATTCGTCGTTCGTCCTAGTTTAGATTATTAATAAACAAATTTAATAGAAAACAAAAATATAAAACTACAACAAAACAAATACAAAATTTTGTACTAAAAAAAAGTTGGAAGTAGTCTGCGTTTATAAATTATATTTCTTTTGTTTTGGGGGTAATGAGGTGAATTTTTGTTTTTGGAAGCTGGTAGTAGCCGCTTATTTGGAGAACCTCTGTCAATCTTTTTAGCATTAATTGATTTAGAGTTTCCTATTGTGTAATTTTTACCCATTCCTGCTGCACTACGAGTACTTCTTTCAGCATACTTTTCGATGTAATTGGTTGCTGGCGAACTTTTTTTTTTCCAAGAAGTCCCACAGATGCGGAGCAGTACGCATTTGTTGTGAAACGTTGTATATACACCAGTGTTAGCTAATTTGGGGGTGCTGAGTAAGGTAGGTTGTTTCACCTGGCTACAATGTGCTGTCCAATATATGGGACAAAATTATTCAGGGGACACATTCTAAGTAAATTATAAGTCAATAAGTATAATTAAATGAGACAAGAGTTATCAAAACATTTATTTTGGGTGATAGTTTGCAAAACAATTGTTCCGCGTTTTACACAAAGATACACGTTACAATGAAAGATTTTTTGAACAACCGGCCATTTTTCAGCGACCTACGTTGGTATTTTCTAAAAATTCCGGTAAGTGGTTATGACTATCATGTCGAACTTCTTTAGCAGGAGCACTTGTTTTGATTTGTTTTTTTTTTTTTGCATTTGAGTGAATATTGCAATAGTTCAATAGAAATCGTTGATATGCAGCTTTCTGGTGTAGGCGGACACGAAGGAGTTCCAGATGGTCTTCCTCTACGGGGTATATCATTTATTTCACACGCTTTTCGTTCCATCCACGAAGCTGTAATCGCCAAATCAACAAAATGCATTATTACGCGTACGGTCTATAGTACTGTAGCATTCCCACTCCCACGAAGTTCGAATCTAGATTTGTTGAAGCTGAACCACTTCCACGATTACTCAAAACTTTTTGATCTGCATAATCCAGAAGAATTTCAAATACTTGAAAAGAAGGGAAGTAATTATCAAAATATAATTTGTGACATTGGAATGTGCCTTGCCAAGTGCAATAAAACTGCTGATCCACTTCCTATAGTCTTGACTAATATTTGGTTGAGTGGTGATGTAGAACCACTATATAATGGAATCATAAGGCATTCCACTCTTACCGTATAAAAAGAACACTTTGATACCCCATGGGCATGGTTTGCCTTTTATGTACTGCAGCATATAAATTTGTATAATATGGCGCTTTGTCAAAAAACTCATGCGTTTCCAAAATATAATTATCATTTGGCGGATCATTTGTAACAAGTTCTTGATTTCGCATGAGCCTATACTTTCATACAATATCTTTTTTTTTTTTTTTTTTGGTGAATCGGATTTTGGTGTTTTCAGAAACTTCGCAAGGGCTTTCTGGTACTAAATCCACCAAGTGGGTCAGTTCAAATCCTAGAGTAGCAAATTCCATTTCCGAAATATTGGGTACCTCAATCTCTTCTAAAACTTCCCCATCTTCAATTTCTTCAGCCATTGTTTCGTGGCAATTAACTTGCACTACTTGTTCAGGAAGCTTACTAAGAGGAAACTGGTGGTCAAGTTCATCATCTTCTCCTGCATCACTTAGATCTGAAGTCTCTTCTAAGTGATTTAAGATTTCTTCTTCACTCAGTTGTCGCTTTGAAGTCATTTCATGAAATAAAGCAGTAATACTGACAAAGAAAAAAAAACAAAGCAAATTTGTCCAATATAATGGACATGCATTTAAATATGTCTGAAGACTTTATTATTGCAAAATTTAATGGAATTAATACACAAATGGCTTAACAACCACTCAAGTAACACTTACGTATTTTTTTAGAACACTTACGTTTTTTTTTAACCACCCCTGAAATTAAAACAAGATAAAATATTCTTATTGAAATCACTATCACAAAAATAACTCGTAAATGAAAAAAATTCTTAAATTTACGAGTTTTTTTTGCTGTTCTCTGATTTCAATAAGAACATTTTTTCTTGTTTTAATTAACATAGAAAAGGCTTTGTGAAATCAGCACAAATGAACTTTTTTTCTACTAAACAGGTATAAGGAGATTAAAAAACAATTGATAGTTAAACTTAACAGGTTTTTTATTGAACCTTGTCATTATTTTAAAAAAATAGACATTGGTTTTATGAAAAAAACGATTTTAAACAAAGTCACCATTTTGCGCTGATTTAAAAAAAAAAACTCGTAATCAGTGGTCGATTTCAATACAACACACTTTTGGAGATGATGTTGTTCTATAACTATGTAAAGGGTCCGCCAAAAAACTTTTTTTTTTTGAAAATGCTATAAAAAAAACTACTGAATATTATCTCAAATTTCTTTTTTTATTTGAAAGTACAATCCTTCCGGTTAATAATGGAAAATAATTTCATTCAAATGGCTGCCTCGGCTGGCCGTGCAGTAGCCTACACGATCGGTCCAATTTTTAAGCACATTATCGATTGTGTGCAGCTGTATTTCACCAATGGCTTCACGAATATTGTCCTTTAAAGCGTCAATTGTCTCTGGTTTGTTGGCGTAACACTTATCTTTGAGGGCACCCCACAAATAATAGTCCAACGGTGTCAAATCGCAGCTCCGAGGTGGCCAAACGACATCAGCTCTGCGGCTGATAATGCGATCTTCAAAAACAGGGCGCAAAACATCGAGTGTAGCTTCGGCTGTGTGGCACGTAGCGCCGTCCTGTTGAAACCAATTGTTGCCAATATCCTCCTCTTCAATTTTTGTGAACAAAAATTCGTTCAACATGGCCCGATAACGATCGCCATTGACTGTAACGGCCACTCCTTGCTCATTTTCGAAGAAAAATGGCCCAATTATGCCTCTGGACCAAAATTTGCTTGTTTATATACCCGCCAAAATCAAAAAGAGCTTCATCTGAAAAGATGGTTTTTTTTTTGGCAAAATCGGCATCTTCTGTAAGTCGATCGCAGGCCCACTTAGCGAAGCGAAAACGCATTGGATGGTCAGTTAGCTTCAACTCCTGAACCAATTGGACTTTGTATGGCGTCATACCAAGGTCTTTATGCAAAATTCGTCTCAATGATGCCTCCGAAATTTTCAATTCTTGAGAACGACGGTGAATTGATGTTGATGGCGCTTCACGCACTCTTTCTGCCACAGCAGCAATATTCTCGGGTGTACGCACTGTCTTTGGCTTTTCACGCTTTGGTTTATCGATGAGGATGCCAGTTTCTTTCACTTTTATCACAAGATAACGAACATACGGAGCTGACGGTGCTTCTCTTCTTCCAAAATCCGTACGCAATTTTCGCACACATTCTGCAACATTACCATGATTTTCGAAGTAATGTTGCAATATTTCCCAGCGTTGTTCAAGCGTATACACAACCATATTCGTTCAGCGGAAGGATAAAACTAATTATCTGTCAAATCAGACATGAGCTAAGTGTTACCATTCACGAAATAAGCACTAGTTGAAAAAAAAACGTTAGATGGCGGACCCTTTACCCACCAATCTCACATCACACTGCAAGTTCGAAAAACTCAATACACTCACATTTTTTTACTAATACACACACATTTTCCGCAGTGGTCACACTAATGGCACCAAATTTTTCGTGCGAGTAGTGGCAGACACTAACGATGTTACCCTGTTATAAATTTAATGCAAATTTACTGGATTCTGTAAAATTGTAATTAAAGTTTTAACTTGTTAAATCTATTATAATGATTTATTTTTTGAAATGCGCATACAAAAACGCAAGTTTGTTAATTATAGAGCATAAATATTATTAACTATTATTAAAATAATACTAATAATAATAAATGTAAACATTTTCCCTCAAACATGTGCCTGTATAATAAACTCGGTAACTCTACTTAAAATTAAATAAGAGAGAGAAGTATACAAATTTTTTCAAGTTTACGCTTCGACAACATTTTAAAAATGAGATTGCAGTCAGATGTGTGAGCATAAAATTTAATGGCGATGGATTCGACTAATTCGAACAATTTTTCGTTCATAATACGTACACAACGATTTTACAATTTCAGTGTGATGTGAGATTAGGGGGTTATAATAAAAACTTTTTATTTGAAAATGTATTTTCTATTATAATTCTTTCAATTATAACATAGATTATTTATGCACTCATTACTACAAATAAAGGAATTTAAAAAAATATTTCACTCAAATCACATATTCTTATTTTTTTGCATATGTCTGCCACAATTTTATTTATGTTCGAAACAGTAGTGATGCCAGTCAAATCCAATTTATTTGAATATTGAATTTTTTTTTATGATGCCTAACTGTTTAAAAATAGAAGTCATTTTTCATTGAATGAAATTGAAGAACAAAAACAATTAAATGAATGAATTATTTGTTATTTTAAAAGAAAATATTTTTCTTTAAACTTTTTCTATAAACTTAAGAAAAACATGCAAAAATTACTTAAAGTTTTTTGTGAGATTGACTAAAGAACCATATGGCACCTCGGTTTCTAGATAACATATGGTTCTTAACTCAAACATATGTTTACTTGAAATAAATATAAAAGTACAAAAAACAAACAAACAAAAGGTTTAATAATTTTTAAAAAGTTTTTATTTAAGTAAATAGCTGCAAAGGATACAACATGTATCCTTCTAAGTTTATATATTTCAATGAAATATTTTAATTTTTGTTATTTGACAATCAAAAAAATTAATTTCAAAAAATACTTCGAAAATGTAAGATTTGTGTTTTCAAGAAACCCAAAATTTCAAGTTCATGTTACTTTAAATTCATTCTTATTCAAATAACGTTTGAAGAACAGGGCTGGATGTTCTTATATAACTATAATAAAAACTTTTTCTTTACACAACTTATTTTCCATTATAATTTTTTCAATTATAACATAGATTCTTTATGCACTCATGAAATTTTTATTTTATATGCTCAGTTATTTGCCATCTTTTGCAGCGTGAAGTCGTGTTTTTTTTTTTTTTTGAAAAATATTGAAATGGCGGATTGAAGGTAACCTTTTTTTTCTTTGTTCACAAACTTTGAACGCGTTTATCTCGAAACCATGTTTTTTGTACAGGTTGCGGCACTAGCGGGTTCATTTTTGACGAAATTTTTTTTTTTTTTTTTTTTTGTATTTTTTTAAACTTGATTCGCTATCGTATGACACGAGCTTTTTTTAAATTTTTTTTTCGAGTTTTTATGAATTTTTAAAGTCAATATTTTTTTTCGAAAAAACACACTTTTAAATTTGGAACATCACCAAAAATTAAAAAAAATTTAAAAAAAAAACAGCTCGTGTCATACGATAACCAATTTTGTTAAGATTTAAAAAAGTCATTTTTTTCCAGATCGGAAAATTTTTACGACTCCCAGCGCTGCAACCACGAGGCCCCGTTTTTTCTCTGCCGCCAGTTTGGAGCTCTATAAAACCATGTTGGAGTGAAAAATATATTTTTTTGAATTTTTTTTCTTGTAATTTGTTCAATTCTCTAAAATAATAAATTTTGGGAAAATGTTTGTTTTTAACTGAGTTATGAATTTTTAAAAAAAGGTCTGTTTTCTCTGCCGCGAATGCCCTTAATGAGCGTACTTTTTTATTTAAAAATTATATTTCATATGAGTAGCTGAGATGCAAAACTCGTTCGTTGCATATTAACCAAATTTTTGGGAAAAAGCAAAAAACTTGTTGCGGCTAATTAAATTAACCAAATTAGTTGAATGCTGTTAATTCTTCAATGTTATGCCATTCTTGATTAAATCTCAACAGATGAAAAATCTAAACTTACTGAAATATAGAAAAATGTATTAATGAATTAAACTTTGTAACGAACGAGTTTTGGCACGAATTTTCGAAATAAACGAGTTTTGCTACATTCCATATGATATCGAGATAGTTTTGTAGCACAATATAGCCCACCAGTAAAATTAATCATTCAACTGCATTATATTTTAAAATTATATTAATTTATTAAAATTATGGGGACTGATGGAAAATGAATTAAAAGCTTATTTTAAAAAGTTTAAGAAACAAATATGAATTTTTAAACAGATGTACTCCTCATTATTTTCTTCCACTTCATCATCAACATTGGTATTGTCCAAGACCGAAACATAACATTGCAAATCTTCATTATGTTTCCAATTTTCCCCAAAGTGGTACGATAAAAGGGGTCCAACATCTTTTTGCTTTTCAGGTTTAATCGCCACATTGCTGGAAAGTAGTTCTGGAATAATGTCATAGATTTTCTTTCCTCGTTTAAAGAATGGTGTAGGGTTGTAATTAATCTCTCCTTGTTGAGTCATCCATCCTGTCGATATTTTTTATAACCATTCGCTTTGAAGGTTTAAATTGGATATGTAGTTGACCTGGTGTTTTCAGCACAGGAGCTACAGCAGTTTTCCAGTCATATGTAGGAACTTCGCTCCCAACTTTCCGTGATGTTCAGAATTCGTTAAGTAAATCCCAGTATTCGCTTTATTGTCGTATCTTTTTTATAATTTTTTTTAATCCTCCCGAACACCCTATCGGGAAGAATGAATGAATGCCTAACTACAGGATAAGTTATTGAAATTTTTTTGCAACATCGTGATTCAGACAAAAACTTGCACAGCAATTCTAAAACTGTTATATTCTTATTTTGGCGTGGGCAACCATCACAGAACAATTATATATCCTGAATATCTGACAAGTTTTTATTTTTTAAGTGGTAATATATTATGGAAGCGATTTCATTGGATCCTTCAGATTTTTCGTTTTCAGTCCATGCATACACTGATCCTGGTATCTGTGCACTTGTAGAATTTCTCTCACAGATTGTGAAATTGAACAGATAGAGTTGTCTTCTATAATATGCGGATTGGTCCGGGACACGCGGCAACAATAGGTTTTTTGGCAGTCAAATGTGATTCTGAAGGTATTTCTTTTATTTGTGATTTAAAAAGAATACATTACGAACAATCATCTGTCTCTGGATATTTGAAGCTAATGTTTAAGTCACAATTGAAAATTTTAAGAAAATAGGAATACGTGACTTGAAAATCAAGAGCAGCAGACCGGTTATACTCTTTCAATAAATCTTTGAGAGTGCAATCGCTTGGCAAATACTGCCTGTAGGAATTTTCCCGAGTATAATGGGAATCTACGAAGTGCAAGGATTTTATAAAATTGATAACTCCTACATTTTTAAATTAAAATTTCTGTGATATTCTATCACCTCCTTTTCGTTCTTTTGGGGACTTGTGATCCAAAAGGTAGGTTTTACCAATATTTTGCACACGAAAATGAGATTTAATAAACCAAGAAATATTAAAAAATATTTAATAGTTATAGAGCTGGTTCTCTGTTCATTGCTCAATTGCCTCTAATAAATTTTGCGAACTCTACGTTTTACTAGAGTTTTCTGAGATGTATGTTTCAAAATAAAATGATCTTGTTGGATCTTATTACTCGTGTTGTCCTGAGGGGTTAGCTGTGAGCATAAAAATCCTTTTTTTTAATCATTGCAAGGGGACATTGATGGAAACCCTTTGCATTTATGCCTAAAAAATATAACAGGCACCGAATTAAATATATGTTTAAATTATACAGTTTGCAAAATTATTATAAATCATGACTCTAATTTAGCAACTTTCCTTTTCCAACTGTTTTTATTAACTTTTCTTTTTTTGCTCTAATAGGTGCTTCACTATTGTCATTCATTTCTTAACATAAAATTAAGAAAAATTATTTTATTTAAATGTTTAAAACTTAAAGAACAAATAGTGTTTGATATTGATATAGCAAATATTCTTTAAAAGTATAAATATTGAAAATTTAAGAAATAGCTAATGAAATATTGATCTCGGATATTTTGATTAAAATAATAAAAATAAAGAAACAATGAGTATAGTATGAGTATAGTATAAAACTAATAAAAATAATGTTTTGGGAACTCGCACTTCGAATAGTGAACTAGCGACCTTTGCTACGAAGCATGCACTGAGATAGTTTTGAAAATAACTGGTATATGGAACAAACCAGTTTTTCTACTAACTGCAATTTTTGGTCATAAAAAAACATGGAAACATGCATTGACACAATCAGTATATTTCTTCTTACAAAGCGCCAAAAGAACTGTCAGAATCAATTGTCATCTCGTTTTTAATTTTTGTAACGAACGAGTTTTGCATCTCAGCTACTCATATATTACGTATTTTTTTTTTTTTTTTTTTGTTGATTTTAAATTAAATAAAAAGTAAAACTATATTTCTACATTGATCAGCTTATTTGATGCAGTCAACTTTTCACGGTATTGATACCATTGACCGAGTTGTAGTAGGCTTTTTTCTGAATTTATAAAATTGTGGTTTCGTGAAAAAATAACTATTCTAAAATAAACATTGGAAAACCAACGCACTTTTCGATTTATTACTAATACCTGACGCACAATATTGAGTAACGGGAGTTGGTCATCCACCACTATAAACAATTGAAAAGTCAGCGTGAAATTGCTGAACAAGTGAGTATACAGTCTTCTACAGTTCAGCCTTTTATAAACGGTTTTTGAGACAAAATAGATTTAAGGACAAGGGCAGAAAGGTACCAAATAAGATTGTTACTTTGAACGACGAAAGATGGATCAAACGGAAAATTAATGAAAACCCCAAGTTATCCGCAAAAAAAATTGGCTGATAAGGTGCTCAATTCTCTTGGCAAGGCCTCTAGTGTATCAAAAATTCGTCATCTCTTGCGATCACATGACTTTCATGGTCGAGTACCACGAACCAAGCACTACATAAACCTAAAAAATTAAACCTGCCAATTAAGTTTAAAAAAAAAATGCTTTTTTAATTTTTTCATAATTTTGAAACACTGTCATTAGTATCGAGAATTTATGGGGATTGTTAGAAACTAACATCCGAAAACACAACATTAACATATCTAGCAAAAAAGCTTAGAAACAGCATTGCGAGAAGAATGGAGTAAAATTCAGCCAGAAACTACAAAAAAAACTGGTTGATGCAAAATAGTCTTAATTCAATTATATCTCAATAGGGTTACCATACCAAATACTAAAAGTATTGAAAAAATCGAAGATTATGTTAGTTAATCGCAGTTGATAGACAACTCTCTTTGTGAACATACGCAAAACTTTATTAGTGCTCATAATAAAATTATATACAAAAACGTATGAGTACTAAATAGTTAATTTTGTTATTAATATTATTTTTTTACAAAAATCAATAAATACATTAAGTGTACTAAAAAAAAACGTATTTCATCGGCTTGAAGCCTAAATATGAATCAACCGCCAGATTGTGGTGGTCCTAAAACACCACTTATAACATTTTATAGAACAAGAAAACTAAATATATTATCTTCGGGAGAAAAATTCTTGGTTATGGAAAGGGTCAGTAGTGCAGACACGCTAACAAACGTGTCACCGTTCTTAATTAAACAGGTAATAGATAACGTTGAAGGAGGAGAAGTGCAGCAGTGTAAAAAGCTACTGAATGGTATCATCCTAATTCAAACATCATATTTTCAAGCAAGCAAATTGATTCTGCTGTCGTCACTCTCTACTGATATCGAAGTGGAGCTTAAGTAAGGAGTAATCTACTCCAATGATTTACGAGGAATCAACGAGTCGGAAATTCTTATGGAATTAAAAGACCAAAATGTAACTTACATTCATAAAATAATGAAAACCATCAACTGTTCAGTAATGGAAACAGGTCTGATTGTTATAACTTTCGCATCGATCAATTTACCAAATGGGATTTCTATTGGCTATGAAAAAGTTAGAATACGCCCTTACATACCTTTGCCACTAAAATGTAAGAACTGTCTTCAATTGCAATTGCACATTGCAAAAATATGTAAAAAATGAAAAAATCTATGCTAACTGCTCCAAGTTTTAATACTAACCCAGAATTAAACGTAAAGTGTGATCACGCAGCCTCTTGCATCAATTGCACAAACTCAAACGTTGAAGACAATAAACATGCAACTAACGACAGAAATTGCCTGATTTTCCTTAAAGAAAAAGAAATCCAGGCCTTTGTAACTCTTGAAAAAGTGGGAAAAAAAGGCAGCAACTATATACCGACAACGTCATGCTCAGCAAGCTACACTTTACTCCGCGGTAGCAAAAAATTTAAATAACAATAACTCCTCTATATCTACACATATGCCACCACCAAGAAATAATATTATGCCGCGTTTTATTAAAGACTACTCTGACATTGTAAGTGAATTCGACAACTCTCTTTCTGAAATGGAAACAGACCACCTAAGTAGTTCATCTCAAGCAACAAACCTGTAATATTACCCACAACCTGTAATATTACCAAAAAATTCGTCAAAATTTTAAGAGAAAAAATGAAGGCAGCGACCCGTAAATCAAAAAGCAACAAGTAAACTCATCATAATGTATACATTTTTTAATACGCCAAATTTCAATAATTGTATTGATCTGGCAATTTTAATATACCCACTGTTATTAAATCAACGAAAACCCGTTTGTTTACAAACTGCAAATTCAATATATATATTACTCTCTCCCACATTCCGCTATATTTATGTTAATAGTTTACTCCTCATGATTAAAGTCCTAACTCTTAGTTACAACATTATGGCTGTTTATTTAGTCATACAAAACTTATTTAACATTTATGCTTTAACGGCAAAAATTAAAAAATCTGCACTTTTTAAATGACTTTTACCATGATACAATGGAATATGAACGGCTACTTAAATAACTATAATGAATTACAAATTCTTGGTAAAAAAATACAAAATACAATCCAAGAAACCCAACTTCATTCCCTCCTAAACATCCCAATACCAATCAACTACACACTATATGCTATCAACACGTCTTCCACAAGGTCCGGATGAGTTTCAATTCTTGCTCATAAATCTCTACAGAAACGACAAATTAATGTTGCCAACGACTGTGATTCAGTGTGTGTCGAGATAGTATCATAATTCAAGTTAAAAATCTTTAGTGTACATATTCAAATTTTAGCAATGTTAACCCCCATAATATATTTAATTCAAACACTTCAACTATTGTTACAGGTGATTTTAACAGCCCACACACAAATTGGGGGTCCTCCTTTAACAGTCGAAAAGGTACTGTTCTATCTACATACATAAATAATTCAGACTTTATTTTACTAAATGATAAATCCCCACCTCATCTTAACACGCACTTTACATTTTCTCGTATTGATCTGTTCTGTTCTGTTTCCCATCCTTAGGTACCCAAGCAGAATGGAGAACAGAAGGTAAACTATGCGACAGTGATCACTTTTCCATATTAATTTCAATTTTTCCCGAACCAACTCTTTATACTTCATTTAGGCCTAAATACCAGAGCCAGTGCTCAAACCTCGAGGTTCATAAACCGGTTTCTAACAATATAAACAAAGAAACTGCAAATATTTGCAAAATTATAATACAATAGCCATCATATCCATTCCTCAATTCCAGAATATACCCAGAAAAGACCAATGGTGGAACAAAGAGTTAAACAACCTAAAACTTTAGAGAAACAGGTTTTGCCACTTGTTTAAAAACAATATGGTTCAAACAAACTATAAAAGAGCAAATGCAATATATAAAAGAAAAACAAGTAAGAAAATTATAGTCGGTCTAGACCGACTATACGATACCCTATACCATGGTTTAGAGACCCTATCTCTTCGGTGCAACTAATTGGATATAGAAAATAAGCATAAACCAAATTTGAGTGGCATTGTTATTAATTTTCTTGGCTGCAGATATGAAAAAGTTCACATCGGGTGCTATATTTATATGGGGACAAGGTCGAAAAATGGACCGATCCTGACCATATTTGGTAAGGTCACTTATTTTTTGCAACAACTTATACAAACCAACTTTGAGAAAAATCTGTGCAATATTTTTGTTTTTTGATAGATTTAAGTGTAGATCGGGAAGCAGCTCTATATGGGGCCTATGACTAAGAATTGTCCTATGGGGATTATTTTTGGACTACTGATTAATGGATATAATAAACCCATACAAACCCAATTTGGCTGAGATCTATATGATAATTTGGATCTTATGGCAATTAATGTCGATTTTATAGGGTCATTTGTATGGGGGCTAGGTCTGAACATGGACCGATTTTCACCAATTTTAATAGCGTTCAAATTTCATCAAAATTTCATCAAAATATATTCAAATTTGCGACCTGTAGTTTGATTACAAGGTTTACATGGACACACAGACGGATGGACGGACGGACATCGCTAAATCGACTCAGAAAGTGATTCTGAGTTGATCGGTATAATAAAAGATGGGTCTAGGTCAAATATTTTTGGTAGTTACAAACAGCATCACAAAGTCATTATACCCAAACCACATAGTGGTATAGGGTATAATTAAAATATCCAAAATAAATTCAATCACCTACTTTACATCCACAATCAATCCTAAAACTCCCACAAATCTACCCGCAATATACACTGTACCAGTAAATTAGAGAATACGGACATAATAATCATCGATAGAATGGAAACAGCGAATGAATTTGGTAAATTTTGGTCAGAAAATTCTTCTGACTCAAACTACTCAACAGCTTTCCAAACAAACAAGCAATCTGCAACTTTTAATCTACTTTATGTAGACTATCAAATTGCTAATTATCTCACTTTACGGAAACAAGCGACAATTATATCGCTGGACTTCGAAAGAGCTTTCGATAAAGTTGGTATACATACAATTGTCACACAGCTGAATGAATGGAAAGTAGGACCAAAGATAACAAAATATGCGATTTACTTATGACCAAGAGAAAAATTACAGTGCGAATTCAAATTACCACTACTCGACTTTTCCTCTATACAATGGAATTCCACAGGGCTCTCCCTATCCGTTATCCTCTTCATTATAGCTTATAATAAACTATGTTCGATCATATCCCTACATAGATTGATTTCTGCGCATGCGCACACGATTTTATCATAATAATCCGTTCAAATAGAGACTAAAACTTGGTTTTGAACCTAGATAACCTTTTTAATGATATTAATGACTGATATAACTACTCTGGAGCCACCCTATCTACCTCAAAATGTATATATATATATATATAATTGCAGACTTAAAAACTGTACCTGTGATATACAATCCTCTAACACCACAATATAGAGAGATAATACACTAACAATACCAGGTCTCCTCATAAATAAACGATATTGATCACATATCGACTGTATTAACACAAAGGCTTAATATCATTAAATTCCTTTCAAGTAAAAGGTTAAACGGTAACACCAATTCTCTCATCTCAATCACCAAAGCTCTCATTCTTTCTAATGTTAATTATGGTTTGACTTTATTTGCGTATGCTCCCAAGTCGCAAATACGAAAACTTGATTCCATAATTTATTCAGCAATAAGGCTTTCTCTTGAAGCACTTCGTTCTACTCCCATCAACAGCATGCTTTATGAAACGAACATAAGACCTTTATATACTCAGAGGGAAATTTTAACTTCAAAACTGTTTCGAACATTATTATATGGATATCCCCTTACGCATACCTATTTCTACTCCCAAATCAAAACAACCATGGCTTTTAGACAATAAATGCATAGATACAACCCTACATATACTCAGAAAATCGGACACAGATTCTTCACAATTCCAAATTATGTTTGGCATGATCAGAGAACAATTAAAAGACTATAAATTTTTATACATCGATGGCTCAAAAAGGAACAATTCCACTTCACACATAACACAGTTAATAGTATAATCAACACTTCAAATCTACCATTATACAGTAGTAGTGTGATGAAGAGAGTTCTGGAAACAAGAGCAGGGAGCAAAAATGTTATACTAATTTTGTATGGGAAAACTAACAGCAACGATAAGAAAATCAACCCTGTTTTGTTAAAAGTTCTGTTAAGTTCTGTTGTAGTTTTGATTGATATGTATGTGTGAATGTGTGTTTGAAACAGTTGATATGTTCTGTTGTTAAAAGTTCTGTTGTGGTTTTGATTAATTTGTATGTGTGAATGTGTGTTTGAAACAGTTGGTATGTACCTATAAGTTTTTTGAAATTGTGTGTATGTAATCAGATTCAGCGACGGTGTGAAAATAGTTTATGAAAACATTAAATTAAGTTGTTTGAATACAAAAGCTTGCTGTTAACCTTACTCAGCTAAGTTGATATAAAATTTAATGGTTTAAAAAACAAATCAAAACAATACTATTTATATGTATTTTATTTATTAATTTTTTTTTTTTTTTTGAGAATTTTATAATGTAATAAAACATAAATCTCATATTTAAGTATATATAATATTATTGAAGTTCATCTTTATTGATCCAAGAATTATGTTGATTGGAAAATCCCAACCATTTAACGTACATCTGTTGTCCCATAGTTTTAATAACTTTTTCAATCAAATATGTATTTGGATAATGTGTCTTCAATAGTTCATTTTCATAGAATCCTCCAACAATCGGATTCTTTTGATAGTCTTCTAATAAATAAGTAATGGGGTTTGTGTTCTGTAAAGTACGAATTTTAAAAATTTCAGTTGTCCAGTTTGGAGTGTATCCTTTTGCAAAAATATGTTTATATTTGCTAATTCGAACGTGATCTTAAATATTGTTTTTGTAAAAGAAAACACAGTTTTATTGTATGATTTAGACTTTATTAAAATTTCAATTATTGTTTATTTTGAAATGTCCCCAAGCGTAGGTATTAATACCATCTTCTCTTATATAACGTTTATTATCATCATAACTTAATACAACTTTTGATATTTGTTGTGTATAAATTTCATGTAGAATAGATTTAAATACATACATTTTATCATAATATATAGTTTTATCTATCAGACAGTTACGATAATCAGTAATAGTTAGTTTTTTTAAAGCAGAGTTTTTTACACCTTTAGCTTTTTTGGTTTCTTCTTTATCAACAACAGCTATTGAATACACTTTTGATCGAAGCCCAATAAATTCTAACATTACATGGCCATTATTCTCATCTTTCATCATTCCCAGCACCTTTTTGTTTTGCAAGGGGAAATTGAAAACATTATTAATTGAATAGTCTGATGTATCAAAGTTTAGATGAAGATCATTGTAAATATCATTATAGAAATCGTCTGTTCTTATTGTGTAAATTAACGAGTCAGTATCCATATAATTTAATGTTAAATTTCCATTAAATTTTGGTTGCATATACTGATAGTGAAAATCATACATTTTATATTTAGATAGTTCTAGAACCGAAAACCCTAAATATATAGGTTTATTAAACGTTATCCTATCCATACTCATTTGAATTGCAATCATATTATCGGTAAAATGTTTTGAACTATGGAAATTAGGTTTTGCTATAAGAGCTCGTGCACCCAAACGATTATGTTCACTCTCCCAAGCATTAACGATTTTCACATTTTTACGTTTTTCAACGTTTTCCATCGTTTTTCCGTATACTGCATTATTTAAAAGTTTAAAAAAATTTTTCTCAAATTCATTTTTGGCATTGGTTCGATGAAAGGTATTTAAATCGATATACTGTTTCAACCAAGTTGATTGTTTAAATCTTAATATTCTGTGAATTTTAACTAATTTTAAACCATTTCTAATACACTGCTGAAGATTTCGATAGTGAATTATATATGATTTTTTGTTAGTTAAATCGGGAATTAGTTTCTTGATATTATGATGTGCTATTGGTGGACTTTTAAGTTCAGCACAAAAGGGTAAATCATTGTGACTATCATGAAGTTCTTGAGGATAGTCTAAATCAACTTCTAAAATGTAACCAAAATCAGAGTTTTCGGTTACTTTCGAAATATCAAAGCTATCTATATCTTCAATCCATTCAAATTTACCTTCTGGTAAAGATTCAGACATTGCCCAACCATATAAATTGTTTGCATCTAAATACATAAGATATTGTGTGGGTTTAGAACAATCATATGTTTTCATATATTTATGATTTGCAACTGGTCGACGTTTTGAGCATTGAACAATACCACCTCTAATTCCTTTTTTAATGAAATTATACATATTTATATCGGTGAACAATTCCAATTCAATTTTCGTTATTTTTAACATGGCATCCCACGACAAACCAGGTGTCGTATAGTAATGACATGGATCAAGATGATATATTGATTTACAAACAGAACGAAAATTTTCAAATACATCGGTCAAAAGAAGTACATCTGTTTTTAGATATAAAAGCATATACTCATTTAGAGATTGACAGTTAAATGTAGATCAAACACTTAACGCATGTTCGTAATCATCAATAGTACATTCTTTATTATTTAATGTAGAGAAAAACTGTTCGCGAGAAGGTAAGAAATTTTCGTTTAATTTCTCAGCTGAATCGATATACTCATAAGGAAATATACCTTTTCTTTTCAAAAGATTAAATTCTAAATGATTTGGAAATATCGATTTTAATATTTTAAAGTCATCATTATGTAAATAATTAGATAAACTATCTAAACTTGATGACATAAATTTAAAAGAATCGAGAAAACGTAATTCTAAACTATATTTATCAGTAATTTGAATTCTTTTCGTAACAGATATATACAATTCTTTATTAAGGGGTATAACATTTATATCACCCGGATAATCTGCTAATACCTTTACAAACAAATGACAATCATAACCAGAAAAGTTATGAAAAATTATTGGGATATAGTTAGGTAATTGATAATTAATATTACATTTCGAATGAGCTGGACCGCGATATTGACCAGTTAAATGACAATGATCAGCACATCTATCATCATCATCTAAAAATTTTTTACATATATGACACACACTAGTATTATAATGTTTTTCAAGTTCATGGGGTAACAGAGAATTCATTGCTACTACTTTCATTAGAAAGTTTTCACACAAAAAACGTGCATCATCTATCAAATTTTGAACAAAATCTTTAACAACGTCGT
Source organism: Cordilura impudica (assembly GCA_963682025.1). NCBI lineage: Eukaryota > Metazoa > Arthropoda > Insecta > Diptera > Scathophagidae > Cordilura > Cordilura impudica. Next base: position 159,365,090 of record OY821519.1, read on the forward strand.
TACCCGTATACGTTCTAAACTTATTCAGTTTAGAATCAAAAGATGATTTTATGTAGTAGCTGTAAGCTATAGGTATATGTTTTTGAATGCTGGTAACATTATTAGAATTTTTGTTGTTAATTTTACTTAATATACATTCAAAATCCGCATAGATAACAAATGGTACATCTAATTGATTTTTATAATTTTTGAACAGCAATATATTATCATTATCAACACCCGTAGGCATTTTGGTGACAATTTTATTGCATTCTTGCTTATGTTTTAACAGCAAGAGTTCACTACTTGAATATTGTAAACAAAAATTACAAAAATATTTAGCACCATTGTGTTTTGAAACCTGTGTGCTCAATAAACTACTTATGTTTCTTATCCAAACATAATGTGATTCATCGTTTCTATCGTCTTGAATGTATAGTAGATTGATATGATTAATTTTTTCATCAACTGTCTTATAATATGGTCCAACGATTTCTTTTTTTATCACATCACATCCAAAAACATTCACACTTATATTTAAATTATTTTTTTCAAATATCTTAATATCACCAACAGATAGAGGAAAGGTTAAGGTGGTGAAATCAATTGTTATTCCATTTGTTAGTGTTATTAAGCTTTGTGTGATAACATTACTAAAATGTGAATGCTTTGGATTTAAATGTTTGTTTTCTAATGCAGCTATCAGAGCCCATTTAAAGCAATAATTATCATTATTTCTAATGTTGATGCATGCTTTTTTATTGCTGATAAATAGTGGTAGTTCTAAATATTTAGATCCTTTTATTGGACAATACTTGTTTACGTTTATCTCAATTCTATTTATAGAGACTAGAGCCCAACCACTATCTCGCTCTTGAAATTCATCCATTTTGGTAACAATTTCTATATTATGACTATCGTACACGTCTGATAGATCTTGTTCTAATTGAACTATTACCATTTTCGTTTGAAAAGATTTCATACTAATTAGAGCACTATCATCATCATCATTTTCATTCTTATTAGCTTTTGAGAATTTTATATACTCTGCAAAAAGTTCTATATTGAATTTTATATTTATATGTTCTAATAACATATTTTTTAAAATATTTACAATGCTTTCTTTTGCATTCGAAAATAAAATGTTTGCTGAAAGCTCATCTTCCTTTTTATTTTCGTATACAAAAGTTTGGATACGCTTATTAAATAAATTTTTGCTTATATATATATCGTTGTTCATAAACAAACGATTATTTTTTTTTTATGTTCATTAGTTCTCAAATGATGAGACCAAGAACCTTTTCTTATATTTAATTCACAAGTTTCACATCGTGTATAGCTACATGATGGAGTTTCTTCAATACTTTCTATTTTAACAATTTTTTCATTTTTTAAATTTAATTTTGTTTTAGTTGTTTTTGATTTCATATGTTTATTATTTAAATGCCTCTTAAAATTAAATTTGGATACGAAAGACGTTCCACATATCTCGCAGATAAACATAATGCAACAACAGAAATGAAAGTAACGTTCTGAAAGTATTTGAAATTGAAGTTGAAATAAACATAAACTATAGATTTGCTGTTACTCTCTATAACATACCTGGATTTAGTGTAGATGTTTATATATATATATATATATAGATATATGTGTGTGTGTGTGTGTGTGTGTATTTAAAATCGCAATTTCAATAGTTTTTAAATTAACTCAAATACCGTTTCCACTTTTTTTATATAAGTATAATCAAATTAAATTATATAAAAATTGTAATTTTGTGTTTTTAAGAATACTTTTTTATTAGTTTTATATCACTTTTAAATCAGCTTTTAAAAAATGCTTTTTATTTTTGTGAGCGATATGTTTTCGCAGAATGACGAAATTCAATTGTTTCATTAAAACTCATTAACAAAGGTTCTTATATACATTTTGTATTCTTACTAAACTAAAACTTTATTAAAATTGTTGTGGTCAAGTTCAGAGATAATGATAAAAAAAAAAAAAATAACAAACGTTTTTTAATCACATTTTTAATTCAGTACATATTTCATACTATACTATTATTAGCATAATAAAATAATATTGTTCTTGTCTGTACAACATACAGCTTTATCAATCACCTCTATTATGGGTGCGCTGATGTTTGAGATTTGTTTATTGGTTTCATTCATATAGTTTTGTTATATAATCTCAAACCCGATGAATATAATTCAAGTGCAAGTTTTTACGATCTAACAAAAAATAATAACAAATATTTAGTTTTTTAATTTTTTTACTTAAAAAATTTTTTTTATTTTTATTAATTTTTAAGTTTTATGTATTAAAAATGCTATATATCAATAATATTTAATTTTTAATTTTAATAAATAACATAAATAATAATTTAACAAATAATTTCGGCTTCTGTTTTGTTGTCATCGTCAATGGCATTTAACAATCAAATTATTTTGGTGTACCTTGTGCTAAAACGATAATAATTAATATTTAGATTTTTATAATAAATAAAAACTATTTACCTAAAATTACCTGTTGTTGCTGCCTGTATATTAAGTTCATAATATACATCACTGTTTCCTTTTCTATTTTTTATAAGATAATAGGTATTCTTGTCAAATTCGGCAATGCAGTCATCATCGAGGGTGTCGTTAAATATACCGGGTAGGTATATGTAGTTGCTGTTTTCCACCAAACAGCGAATTTTACTTCCAAAGCGTGTCTGTACACGCTCTAGTTTTGAAATTTTGTACTTATGATTAAAAACCATATCCTTTACGGAGAGAATGGTTTTGTTTTGACATTTTTTAAAAATTTGTTTTAAACGTGCTTCCATTTCTTTGGATTTACTTGACTTGAATAACAATTAAAGAAAATTAGACATAGTTTTTATACAAAATTAAGAGATGTAATTTTATAGCTTTGCAATCTTTTTATTGTTTTTGTTTATAAACATGAAAAATTCCTAAAATGTGTGAGAAATTTTTTTGCGGTGTTTTTTTTTTTTTCTTATCGTTATATATGTTTTTTAATTTTAAGAAGTTATCGTTGCGGTTTTTTCATTTTTATTTAGTTTCTAGTTCATCAAATGCATGAGAAATTTTAGTGCTTACAAAGTTTTTACTGATAAGTATATGTTTTAATTTTAAAAAGTTTCTGTTGCGGTTTTTCGTTTTGTATAAAGTTTCTAGGTCATCAAATGCGTGAGAAATTTTAGTTCTTGTAGGGATTTTTACTGATAATATATTTTAATTTTAAAAAGTTTCTATTTAAAATGTGTTTTCTACTTCATTATAATGATCATCATCATCGTCATCTTCATCAGTACTGTCATGCAAGTTGTTATAGAATGCATATTGCTTCTTCTTTTTAATGATTAGAGTATATAACCCATTCACTTCTTTAACTTTTTTTAAAATGTGTGGAGTTGTGTTTAGATAATCCATCTGATTTTTAGTAATAATCAGAAATCGTTTAGGTAAATAAATATGATATTCTTTATTTACAAGACATCTTATACTTTCACCATATTTTGTATCCTCGTTCTATCTTGTTGATTTCATATGCAGTACTCTCTTCCATATCCTTTAAAGGTAAGTATATAATATTAGGGTTTTGAAACAATTTTCTTAAACTTGCTCTCATTATTTTGCTTTCAACTTTTCACCGTAAAACGAATTTTCGAACTGATTCTTTATATGCAATAATTGATACTATAAGGTGTTTTTAGATATTTTAATAACTTCTTATCAATTGCGGTTATATATATATATATATATAACACACAAACTTGAATACAATAAGATTAAAACACCAGCTGTCTATATATATTACATACATACATACATACATACGTATACTTTTTTAATATTTATGCTTAACCGCAATTGATAAGAAGTTATTAAAATATATATATATATATATATATATATATATATATATATATATATATATATATACCTTATTTATAATGAGAGATTTAGTTGAATTAAAAACTTTGATAAATATGTATTGGGGTCAATTTTTAAAAACTGGTGATAAATATTGCACTTGTCATGCACAGTGGAAAACTTTTCAAATAATAAATGCAATAGTTTTGGATATTATAATGCAGGTGTTCCTAACCGCAGAAGGAGGGACAAGAACTCAAATTTTTTCTCTTAATAGAGGACAAGATATGCCAGCAAATATTCCAATATTTCAATTTAGTCACAATCAACATATAAAAATTGAGGTTATCGGTGGTATGATATCACTAGTTGGAACAGTCTATGAAGGTGGTTTTAAAGATATAAATGTATACTCATACAAACCATCGTGTGTTTATAGTGAAATAGAGGCTAAAGTTTTCAGAGGTACAAATAAACTATATAATGATAAGACTGGTATCCACTCATTGAATAAAAATCAACAAAAACCTCCCCTCCTTCAAAAAATGGTTAATGATAGTAAAGTTAAGAAGGGAGGTAGTGACGGTGGTGGTGATGACTCAGTTGATAACTCATTCGAAGACGACGATTATTAAATTAGTATATATAAATATGAGAAACAATTCTTATCATCTCATTTAAAAATATATCGCTAACTTAAGAACACGTCTATTAAAAAGAAAAACTAAAATGAAAAATATTTTTATCATATTTTTTTCATATATCTACATCATACAAGTGTTTTCAGCTTCATTACCTATTGATTTGAGTGAAAATGAACTTAAAAATACAGAATTTGCTATAAAATTACCAAATAATGATACTGTGAGCATACAACTAAATTTCAAACTTTTAAAGTTTAGTAATGATTTAAATAAAAACATCGAGTCAACAACAAAAGCAGAATATAAATCAAACGAAGAACAAGAAGACTCCCCACCGCCTATAAATCAATCTTTTACTGTTGAACAAGCTATTGAAACATTTAGGCAAGATTTAGTAAAAAAAGAAAAAAATATTGCAGGAATAATTGAAAGTTCGGCTCCATTTTATAGACATTTTCAACTCCAATACAAGATAATATAAAATTGAGAATCCGTTGTACATATGACAGCAATTACTTGAAACGTCGATTAAATATTTCATGCTTCGAATATCGTCAAGTTGAATACGAGAGAATTTTAAGTAATGGTGAAATTGAGGTGGTTTCTGAGGATGACACTACATACCGATCCGATGTTACATTAATCAACATTCAAGATTATACACATGATTTGGATATGGAAATAATATAAATTAGCTGATATGATGAAATACATTTACTACTAGTTAATATAAACTTTGATGTTGATGTGTTAGGAGGTTTTATTTAACACAAATAAAAAAATAAAAAAAAATATATAAATAAAATAAGAAAAAGAATGAATAACGAGTTTTATTCTAAAATTTTACATGACTTCATGAAGGAAGAAACGCTTTTGTGGTATGAACATGAGATTATTTTGAAAAAATTAAAAGCTCAATTCGATGAATATGCATTTTATAAGAAAAGTAAATCAAAATTTGGATATCATTATACCAATTGTGTGTGGTCCAACGATGAAACAACTTGTGATCCTGATACCTGTAAATGTTCCCTTATCGATAAAAGTTGGAATCAAGCATTATATATAATGAATTTTTATAATAATTTAAAAACACATACTTTATCAACAGTTCTACAGTCTCCGTTGTGACTTGATTAGTATTAAACAATGTCTGAGGAGAGAATATTAGTTGTAGACGTACAAGGTTTTTATCTCAACAATAAATTCATCGTAAAAGAACTGAGTATTTTAATTGACGACTCACAAATTCAAACATTTATTATTAAACCACCTTTTCAATATTCATTGCTGACAACAAAAGAAAAAGATTCAATTAATTGGCTTTATAATCATCATCATGGCTTAAAATGGAAAGATGGCGATTCAACCTTAACAAATATTATGGAATATTATATTAAACATCTTAAAGATAACAATTTTATTTATTATGTTAAAGGATTAGAAAAAATTAAGTGGATTCAAAATATTTTTAAAGATGAAATTAATTTTTGTAACCTAGATGATCTAAATTGTCCAAATTTGAAAACGTTATATCAAAATGATAAATCTATAAATGTTTGTTGTTATCATAGGAAATATTGTATATGTGCTGAAAAAAATGTAATACTCTTAAGAAAGTTTATTAAATCAAATATTAATAAAGAAAACATAAAATTGTAAAAAAAAGCATTTTTTTAATATTATTATTTAACACTTAAATCAACTAAAATAAACATCAATCATCAGTTCATTCTGAATACTTGTAATGTCAATAACAATCTCTTTAACCGGAAACACTTCAACTTTGGTTGGAGAATATTTTCCTCCAATTGAACTGCCTACAAATTATGTCTGTGGACTTATTGATTTTGTAGTATTCAATTCCATACCCAATGTAGATGTTTACAACAATTTGTTTCATATAGGAAATTATACTATTACTGTTCCAGTGGGCTCATACGAACTTGAGGATATTGATTTTCACTTAAACTCATGCTTAAGAGATATCGATAAATCAATTAACCTAACAATTGAAGCTAACAATAACACCCTTAAAACTGAAATAACCTCATCTATGGATATAGATTTTTCACAACCAAACAGTATAGGAAAGTTGCTTGGGTTTAGCAAAAGAAAATTAGAAGTAAATTCAACTGAATATTTTGAATCTGATTTACCTACACATATTACTAATGTTAACACAATACGCATTGAAAACAACTTAACAACCGGATCATTTATTAATAATACCTCAGATCATACTATTCATGAATTTCCTCTTGATGTTCCTCCAGGATATAAAATAAACGAAAAACCTCGAAATGTCATTTATTTACCAGTCAACTGTCGACAAATAAGCAACATAACGATTAGAATCTTAAATCAAGACGGTGAACTTATAAATTTTAGAGGAGAAAAAATCACTCTTAGACTCCACTTCAAACCAGAATAATGATCATTTTCAATAAAAACGTAATGCAAAGAGGATTTCCATTCAATTCTTCGTCAACTCACATTCGAGAAAGTATAAAAAATAAAAAACCGTTGTCATCATCTAATACAGAATACTTAAAATCATTGGGATTTATTCTTCAATCATGAATGAAATACTAAATGTTCTTCAAAAACCTATGTATGATGAGAGTATCGTAAAAAGGGAATATCATAGTTACTCTCCATATCTAAAATCATTCAACAACAATGATGAGATTCGTATACCAATTCAAAATCAAGATCTCTTCGTCTTACCAAGTGAGAGTATGATTTACATTCATGGTTTTATAGTAAAGAAGGAAGCAACCAAAGAGGTTCCAGCTATAGATGTGAAATTTAAAAACAACTTTGCTTCATATTTGTTTGATGAAATTCGTTATGAAATTAATGGTTTTGAAGTTGATCGTACACGCAAACTTGGAATTTCATCTACCATGAAAAATTTTGTATCGTTGAATAAGGCTGAAAGTGATACATTAAAAAACGCTGGTTGGTGTCCTGAAGAAACTTTTGCTTTGGAAAAAAGTCATTTTAGTTGTTGTATACCTCTGAAAATGTTGATGGGTTTTGCTGAAGATTATAACAAAATACTATTAAATTCAAAACATAGCTCATCCTTCAACGTTCTACATCCGATGAGAGATCATATTATTGTACAAATACAACTGATAAGTTGAAATTAACAATTCTGGATATAACATGGAAAATGCTGCACATTCAACTATCGGACTTTGCAAAATTGGAAATGTTTAAGATAATCAACAGCAAACATTCTATACCAATAGCGTTTCGAAGTTGGGACTGTCATGTAAATCCTGTGTTACCAAAGAGTACAAAGGTTTTATGGAATGTAAAGCTTTCTCCACAAAACGAAAGACCACGATTTCTTATAATTGGTTTACAAAAAGAGAAAAGTAAAGAACAAGAAAATAATTTTGACCATTGTAATATATCTAATTTAAAAGTATATCTAAACTCAGAGTCATATCCATATGATGATTTAAATAATCATTTCGAAATGGGTCAATATTCTGTTCTATATAATATGTATGCAAAATTTCAACAAAGCTTTTACATGCGAGAACCTGAACCATTGCTAGATGTTGATGAATACAAGTCTTATGCACCGCTTATTGTTGTTGATGTTTCACATCAAAATGAGACTGTTAAAATTGGACCTATTGATGTACGAATTGAATTTGATACTGAAGCAAACAAACCCATTCCAGATAATACATCAGCATACTGTTTAGTTATTCATGATCGCTTAATTGAATACTCACCTCTAACAAGCGAAATTAGAAAAATTATTTAATTGTAACATTTCTCTTGAAATTTTTAATAAATGACAAAAAATATTTTTATTTATAAATAAAACAAGATCTTTTTAATTCTTAATCGTTGTATTTTATTAAAGCAATTATAATTTCTTCTTATTAGGTTAGTTTCGAAAACAAAAATTTTAAACATAAATGACCACAGTTTATTGTATTAAAATTTTGATATCTATCATAATTATAACTAATGTTTTTTCCTAAATATTTTATTAAATGTTTCGGTGGTTGCAAGTTACCAAAGCTATCAAAATATTCAATTTGATTGTTGTTTTTCTAGTACGCTACCCAATGTGTGCCAGGTCCCTTTGAAGTATCCAGATTGAGTATTCCACATTCTTTTTTAAATGGTGTACTTGGAAGAGTGTTGCACATAAACACCCCTCTAAAATTTGGAATATGTTTTGCATATTTTCTCAAGTCTACATCAGAAAGGGCTCTTTTAGGTAGCGTCATTAAAAATTCTGTTGATAAGGTTTTAAATATAATCCAAAACCTTTTTTATATGGTTTTAGGAACATGCCTTTTCCCATCGCGATGGCTTCCATTGTGCTATTGTGTCGTTTTGCTTCAGTCAACTGCTGCTTTCCATTTTTAACTACATTGATTGCTTTTGCAATACCAGATACACCACCAGCTAAACCGCCAAGTGCGCCCAGTGCAGCAAATATAGGTGCAAGTGGAAGGAAACCTCCAGATTTTGGTAGCGGTATTATTCGAGGTGTTTTTATTAATGATTTTTTTTTCCCCTTGAAAATATTGTTTACAACTTTTCGTGAAATCTTTATAGCATCTTTCAAGTTTTCAGTTTTCTTTATATTCTTTCTTGCACTTTTCAATGCATGTCTAAATAGTTGATGTTCATTTACTGGAGACGATCTTTTAGTTTTACTAATAACGTTACCCATTCCGAATTTTGTTTTTGCTTTCATTGCAGTAGTAACAAACCAAGCGTTTGATTTTTCACCCAAACTACTATCACTTGCTTTAACCCTTTGCCAAGCCTTTTCAGCTAAGATTCTATCAGCAATATGTCTTTTCTCTAAATCTTTATTGTTTGAGTATGCTATATCGTGCTGTCTGCAAGCGGTATCCAACGGATTGATTCCTTGATCACCTCTATCTAAACGTTTCTTTAATTTTGTACCAGGTCCGCAAAATTGATAACCGGGTAAATGAAGTTCAATAGGAAGTTTATTAATTATTTTATTCAGAAACCCTTTACCAATGAAGGATGGATGACGACTGAATATCTTTTTATAAATGATAGTCATATCAATTGGTACTTTATCGATTAAAGATTGAAATTAAATTGATTGAAAACAAATAAAAGAGCCTGGTTTATATATTATGTTATCATTAGACTTCAGAATGCGTTTTTTTAAACAACAGAAAAGCATTAATGTAAAGAATATTGAATCAATGTTCGATTCATCAAATAAAATTCGTCATAGTTCATTACTATCGAATTCTATTCGAGCTCTTATTGTGGGTCCATCAAATTGTGGAAAAACAAATGTGATGATCAGTCTTATCGAAAGTCCCCATGGATTGAAATTTAAAAATATTTACTTATATTCAAAATCAACACAACAACCGAAATATAAGTACTTAGAAAATTTAATTAAACCTCTCAAGATGATAAATTTTTCATCATTTTCCAATAATGATGATGTTCTATCCCCAGACGAAGTTAAACCGAATTCAATATTTATATTCGATGATATAGCTTGTGAGAAACAAAATCATGTACGTTCTTACTTTTGTATGGGTCGTCATAAAGACATTGATAGTTTTTATTTATGTCAAACTTATACACGTATACCAAAACACTTGATTCGCGATAATGCAAATATGATTATAATGTTTAAACAGGATGCAATGAATATTAAACATATTTACAATAATCATGTTGGTTCTGATATGACTTTAAAAACATTTTATAAGTTATGTGCCGAGTGTTGGAAAGAAAAATATGGTTTTCTAGTTATTAACAAAGATGATCCCATGAATAATGGTCGATATAGAAAAGGTTTCGATGTATTTATAAATCTATAAAAGAAATATTATGGATATTTTAAAATCAGTACACAATCAATTATTAAACTAATAACTTCTCAACTATAATCTGCTACTATCTAATAAATCGCTAACTGCTAATCTGATCTGTTTGTTTTGCTTCTATTTCAATCTATCAATATGAATACAAATCTAGTTAATAATCTTATTAAAACTCGAAATATTTTAAAAAAGAAATATAAAGATATTTTACTTGGGGAAATCGCAAATGATGAGATGTTAGAAAAGACATTTAAACCAATATCAAAACCATTAAAAGAAATAGCTCAATCAACTAATAATAATAATATTATAAAACATGAAAATTATTTGGATAACTCTTTTAAACATGATCTTGAGAATAACAAAGTTGGCTTCAGCACACCATATAAAAAGAGTAAGCTTGATTATAATACGTTTTCTTCAAGCTTTGATAACAAGAAAATCGAGAAAAGTTCAAATACGTTTAAATCATTTGATGGTGAAAATGATGTTGATCACTATGATGATGGTGTTGATAATAATGATAATGATGATGATGATGATGATGATGATGATGATGATGATGATGACACTATTGCAATACATCCCGATCAAAGTATTCAATATAATTTATCAAAAGTTAATTTAGATACATATGATAAAACCTATGGACCACGTAAGGATAAAAATCAAATCTGGAGACTGGGTAGTGAACCCATCACTTTCAATTCAACCAATATTACTGTAGGTAATTCAAAATGGCCCTTTACATCAGGTTTATATGAATTGCTAGTTTATAAGAAACCAATCAGTTATAATAACACAGATTTAAATAATTATAAACAAATATTGGAGATGACTAATGCTTATAAACGAAATAACAGCATTAATGGTCAAATTAAAGGAAATCGTTCAATTAAATATACAACGATTATTAAAAACCTATTTAAACAACAGACAATTCATAAGGGAAAAGGTTTAATGAAGTTGAATAGAAAAAAGGTCAATTATGTTTATTGGGATGATCCTAACGAATTGGTTGATAGATTACGTCTATTGATTTCATCCACAACAGCTGGTCACTCAAATCATAATAATGAAATTGTATCAATTATTGAGGAATTGAGAGAAGCAAAGATTATTATATAAATAGGCTTAAAAATATTTAACAATTCATACACATAAAATGCCTATCGATAAGTTTGGACATTATATTGAACAATCTGCAAGATATCAAAATCCGCATTTCAAGATTCATTTGGATAGTGATCGTAATTTCAACTTTAACTTGCGGAGAATAAAAAATATTGCTAATCCTGTATTGGAAAACGATGCTGTGAACAAAATTTATATGAAAAGTTATTTTAGTGAAATAAAGAAACAACTGGATACAATTTGTATGGAGAGAATTAAGGAAACGGAGAATCGTTTTAACGAAATAATACAACAACAAAACGTGTTGTGTACAGAAAAATTCGGGAATATAGAAACAAGTTTAAATAAATTAATACATAATCAAAGTATCTTACAAAATAATCTCGATCAATCACTAAAAGAAATGAGATCATTATTTAATTATAAAATTGATTCAGTTGAAGAACGTCTTAAGCTCATTACAAAACATTTAAACATTGAAATATAAATCGTTTTCATTTAAATCCTACATCAACAGCATTTAAATTGATGTAATCTAAGAAAGATGTTAGAAATGGAGCGACAAGAAGTGGTTCAGGAGCTTCATAAACAAGCACGCAGAAATTTCATTCGACGTAGAGTGGTACACAAGGGAATTGACGATCTTTGGCAAGCAGATCTTGTTGAAATGGGTGTTTATTCAAAATATAACAAAGGTTATAGATTTATTTTAACAGTTATAGATACATTTTCAAAGTTTGCTTGGGCTGTTCCCGTAAAATCTAAAGGTAGTGAAGATATTACCAATGCTATGAAATCTATTTTTTCACTAAAGAGATTTCCAAAAAACTTGCAAACTGATAATGGTAAAGAGTTCTATAATAAAATATTTCAAAACCTGATGAAAAAACATAATATCAACCACTATTCTACATATAGTATCATGAAAGCGTCTATTGTAGAACGATTTAATAGAACTCTAAAAGGAATGATGTGGAAAAAGTTTAGTCTACAAGGAAATTATCAATGGATACATATATGCAAGGATTTAATTAATCAATATAATAATAAAAAACATAGAACAATTGGAATGAAGCCAAATTCTGTTAACATAGAAAATGAAAGTTCTATATTAAAACAAGCCTATAATCATCCCAAAATATATAAATTTGGTAAACTAAAAGTTGGAGATCACGTTCGAATTAGCAAATATAAACATATTTTTGCAAAAGGATACACTCCAAACTGGACAACTGAAATTTTTAAAATTCGTACTTTACAGAACACAAACCCCATTACTTATTTATTAGAAGACTATCAAAAGAATCCGATTGTTGGCGGATTCTATGAAAATGAACTATTGAAGACACATTATCCAAATACATATTTGATTGAAAAAGTTATTAAAACTATGGGACAACAGATGTACGTTAAATGGTTGGGATTTTCCAATCAACATAATTCTTGGATCAACAAAGATGAACTTCAATAATATTATATATATATATATATACTTAAATATGAGATTTATTTTTTTATTACATTATAAAATTCTCCAAAAAAAATTAATAAATAAAATGAATATAAATAGTATTGTTTTGATTTGTTTTTTTAACGATTAAATTTTATATCAACTTAGTTGAGTAAGGTTAACAACAAGCTTTTGTATTCAAACAACTTAATTTGATGTTTTCATAAACTATTTTCACACCGTCGCTGAATCTGATTACATACACACAATTTCAAAAAAACTTATTGGTACATACCAACTGTTTCAAACACACAGTCATACATACATATCAATCAAATACCACAACAGAACTTTTAACAACAGAACATATCAACTGTTTCAAACACACATTCACACATACATATCAATCAAAACCACAACAGAACTTTTAACAACAGAACTTTTAACAAAACAGGGTTGATTTTCTTATCGTTGCTGTTAGTTTTCCCATACAAAATTAGTATAACATTTTTGCTCCCTGCTCTTGTTTCCAGAACTCTCTTCATCACACTACTTACAGTTCAATATTCTCGACGGAACTAATAGCAATTTACGAAGCCATATTATTTGTAAAAGAGAAAACGGATAAGTTTGCTCTGCTCAGATTCCCTAGCGTCTCTAGAATCGATTCGAAATGTTTCAAATAACGGTTACTATATATCAAATATCAGAAACATCCTAGTGAAAAAGTGTCCAGATATCATCTTAGTGTGGGTACCTGGCCATATTAATATAAAAGGAAATGAATTTGCAGAATTAAGTTGAAATAAAATCATTATTGGAAGCAATTGAAAAACGATATGATGATAGATTTAAGAAAATATATAATATACAAAAACTATGTGAAAAAGTGTAAGAAGTAAAAAACTTATACGGAAATGTAAATGAAATGGAAAATAAAAATAAAGATATGTATAATGCAATTGAGAAAAATAATATGATAATGTGTAATGAAATAAAAAGAGCGGTCAAAGATACAAACGTCAAAACAGAAATGCCATACGCGAAAAAAATGTCAAATACCATAGTGATGGCCAGATGTTTCAAAAATTGTCCCCTTAATTATAAAACCAAGAGAAAAGCAAAGTGAAGAAAATATAAAAGCGGAATTAAACAAAAAAGTGGATCCAATTAATTTTAAAATAAAAAAATGTTGAAAATAGAAAAAATTGTACTTTGGTTATTCAAAGCGAAACTATTGAAGAACGAGATAAAATTAAGGAGGCAATACAAAATGAAATAAGTGAAAATTATGAAATAAAAGTTCAAAAAAAATCGATATGATACCTGAATAAGAATTAATTAACAGAAAAAAAAATTTTAAAAAAGAATTAGTAAAAATATATGAGAAAAAGATATAACGGAACAATATATAATGCAAAAATAGAAATTGGTAATGAGTCGTATCCAAAAGTCATAGCAGGTAAGATGCTTAATGTTGGATGGGATAGATGTAGAGTTTCCGATGGTACAAATATAATAGTGTTTTAAATGTCAAGGGTATACTCATAAATCGTCGGAATGCAAAAATGAAGAAATATGTTACAAGTGCCATGGAAAACACAAGAGTAAAGATTGTTAAAAGGAAATAATAATGAAATGTGTTAACTGTATAAATGAAAATAGAAGACTTAAATTAGGACTTGATGACAACCATGCCACCAATAACCGGGAATGTCCGGTATATCAAAATAAACTTAGTGTAAGAAAGAGAACAGGTTTAACAACCTAACAATCAAAGCAAATACATGGAATATATATGGAAATTATTGCCCATCTGACTAAGAAAATAGATGAAAAGGAGATAGAAATAAAACAATATGACCATTATATAACATTATCAAATTCATCTAAAACTGGCGGAGTAATTATTTATTTCAAAAAGCAATGGAATTTAAATAAAATTAAAGACAATGTAAATGACTCAAATTATTGGATTAGTGCATATATGGCAAAATGTGTAAAAACTTCTTTTATAATAGTAATGGTATATACATAGATCACCAAGCAGTCATAAAGCGGAATTTAGAAGAAATATTACGATATTATAATAGCTGGAGATTTAAACATAGATTGGTTTAAAGATTTTTATAAAAATAAATTGGAAAGTATACTAAATGATAATGGCTTAAAACAAATAATCAATGAATATACCAGAATAACACAAAACTCAAAAACCTTAATAGACTATATTATAACAAATAATGAAAGGATTTCGGTGAAAAATAATACAAATAATAAAATAGCGGATCATGAATCCATAGACATTTTTATTCAATACAAAAATAGAAACCGGGAAACACAAACTAAAGAAATAGAAATTTTTAAATTCAATAAAAATAATTTTAATAATGAACTAAGTGCAATACTACAATGTAATGAAATAAATGATTTGAATGGTTATGTCTACAATTTTGATACCTGTTTAGAAAATATAATAAAAAAAAATTAACTATTAAAAGAAAAATAAATGAACAATAATAAATGGTTTTATAACGAACTCAGAATACTGAAAAGAGAGAAAGTTCTTAAATACCAGAAGGCAATTATTGAAAACAGCTTTGCGGCATGGAATAGTTATAAATTAATAAGAAATACATATAAAGTTAAGATTGAAAACGAAAAAAATAATTATATAAACAATAAAATATCCAATACAAATAACCAGAAAGAAATGCGGAGCAAAATAAAAGAACTAGTTCCAAGAAAACCCCGAAATGTGATAAAATCTGTGATATTTCAGCAAATAGAGTTTAGAACAATTTTGTGGTTTCCTAGAATAACCGCGTATGTCATAAAATCAAAATGTTCAGGGGAGCCAAAAAACGTTATATTTGAAATTATGGGCTCGATATAAAGTTTTTAGAGCTTTTTATTTAACAGTCCTGTAGATATGTGCAATAAATACTTTATATAAAATTTTGAGACAAAAATCTTCAGAGGAATGGATCCTAGAGAAGGACGAAAAACAATATGTACATATGTGTGCAGATAAAACAACTTATGTCGACAAACGTAGTTTTCTTTGAAAAAGAAAACTACCAATGCAACCACCTATGTAGACGTAAGTTGTTATTGCTTGAAAAATTGATTTTTTTGTTCGTCAACAAAAAGTTAACGGGACTTAGGATGAGAATATAACAACGTATCAAGAATAATAGTGACAAAAAATAACAGAAATAAACACACAAGTTTTTACAACTGGTTATAAACTGAAAAATAATCCCAAATTATTTTTCATTTAGTTTCATTAATAACAACGTATGTCGCTATGTGTCGTTTTCTGAGAAAATAATTTGTCATCGATCAAACTTAGGTTGACATACGTCGATAGTGCTGCAAATTAATTTAATAAACATTTAAGTTACGTCGTTATTTAAAGAAAATGGTCAATATTTTTTTTTTTTTTTATTTAACACATGCAAAGAGCGTTAAAAATTAATATATTATTCCAGAAAACCACAGAATTTTGAAATATCCGAAAAATTTTATTATTTTGTAAATAGTATTAAGGAAATAAGGTACTCCATTGAAAATGTGCAATATAACAATAACATATCTGTGATAGACTCAAAATTCAAATTTCGTGCAATATATTTACAAGAACTAAAAATTATATGTAAAAATATGAAAAACAAACCAGACTACAATAAAATATCAAACAAAATAATCTTAGATAATTGGAACACAACAGGCAATATTATGCTCAATATTATAAATAAAGCAACTTATTTTTGGAGTTTTCCCTAACAACTGAAAGGAATCGATGATTACACCAATAGAAAAAGTTAAAAATACTATCAAATGTGAGGAATACCGTAATTAACACATTAAAAACATGTGAAAAAATTATTGAAAAGATAGTTGAAAATCAATTTGAGTACTATATGGAACAACACAAGTTACTGTCAAAGCATCAATCTGGTTTTAGAAAGAGATATTCATGAGAAACAGTGGTCAACTATGTTATTAATAGATGGATATATAAGGTGAGGAATAATAAAGTATTGGCTATTTTCCTAGACTTTAAGAGAGCGTTCGAAACAATTGATAGAATTATCCTGCTGCAGAAACTCCATAAGTATGGTATTCATATTTAACTAACCGCAGACAAATTACAAAAGTTAATAATGTTGAATCTAATGCAATAGCGAATGATTTTGGAGTGTCCCAAGGCTCAATTTTAGGAGCTCTTTTATATATTATATACATTAATGATATGGAAAGAGTTTTAAACAAATGCGAAATTGTTCTATATGCAGACGGCACTCTGATTTTTACAGAAGCAGCAACTGAAGAAATGTGTCATGAAAATTTAACAACGGATATGTCTAATATCAATAATTGGATAAAAATTAATAAACTAAAATTAAACGAAAGTAAAACGAAAATAATAGAAATAAATATGAACACTAACATAACATTTAAAATAGTGTTCTAATAGAAAAAGTTAACAACATTAAATATCTGGGTTTCTTAATAGACAAAGACTTAAATTTCAAGGAACATTTTGGATATATAAGTAAAAAATAGGTAAAAAAAATCGGATTTTTCAAACGAATAAGAAATAAACTATCAATTACAACTGCAATAAAAATATATAATACAATAATTAAACCCCATTTTGAATATGGATCAACTGTTTTTAAACATGTTGTTCACAGCGGCAAATAACAAGACTACAAAACCTACAAAATAAGGCGATAAGTACAATTTTGAAATGTAATCGATTTACCTCTATAAATCTTATGTTAGACATTCTGAAATGGCTGAATATACAACAAAGATTAGAACTAAATACAATAAATTTCATACAGAAAATGAAGAATGGAGATGCATCCGAATATTTGATCGAACAAATAAGGTATGTTGGTGATGTTCAACCGTACAGCCTGAGGAATGCAACGGATTTCAGGCTTCAACAAGCAGATACTAATGATATGCAAAAATCACTATATTATAAAGGATTAAGACTTTACAATATGATGCCAAATAGTATTAAAAATATTTTAAATGCAAATATTTTTAGAAGAAAACTTGTATTTTTTATAAGAAATATTAATATAAACCCGAGCTTATACACATATGGTCAAAATAATAAGTGCAGCCTGAAATATTTTATTTAAAGGCTCGTAGCCGAAAATTTATTTAAATTTAAGGAAAAAACAAATACTATTTCGTTTTTTTATAAAATTAGATATAAAATAAATACTAAAACAATAACAAAAAACAAAAAATAAATTCAGTGGTATTCAAAAAGTAAGTAATTAATCAAAAAACATTGGACAAAAAAAAACATTGGACAAAATAATAAGTACATTTAGTTAAAATAAGCAAAACAGTAAAAAATTTCAAGTTTTTTCTGCTAAATTGAGTGATTTTAGCTGAACTTCGTTAAAAGCCAGTATATCCGCCATTATTTTCAATTATTTTGTTGACTCTTTTTGGCATGCTGGCAATAGGCTTCCTGAGGTCTCTACTGGTATTTCATACCAAGTTTTTTGAACAAAATTCCATAACTATCCTTATTTTTAAAAACCTCCTTTCCAATTCTTTGTTTTACCTCTCCCCAAAGATTTTCAATGGGGTTTAAGTCCAGAGATTGACTTGGCCAGTCTTGGATCCAATCCTTTACCAACTTAGAAATGTGCTTTGGATCGTTATACTGCTGGAATGTCCATCTATGAGGCATACTTTCCTCAGCATAGGGCAACATCGTATTTTCCAAGATATCTCTGTATTGGTCATAGTGTCGGTAATTAGATGTATCGGACCGACACCATACCACGAGAAACAACCCCAGGCCATAATATTGCCGCCCCCGTGCTTGACCGTCTTCTTTGTAAAGCGAACATGGAATTCCTTACCCTTAGGGCGTCGAACATTCCGGGCACAGTCGTTTCCAAATAAATTAATTTTTGATTCATCACTCCACAAAATGTTTCGCCATTTTTTCACCGTCTGCTTCAGATCAATTGGAATGACTTTTTGCAAATGCCAACCTAGTCTTTAGATTTTTTTGTCTTAGCAAAGGGACTCTTCTGGCTATCCGTCCTGGTAAATTAGCTTCTTGTAGTCTACGACGAACCGTTCGTGATGAAATTACATTTCCAATATCTGCTGAAATCGATCTTGAAGACACAAATGGGTCCATCTTCGCAAGAGTTACAATACGGATATCTGTTTTTTAAGTTTTTTTTTTGGGTCTTCCGCGAGTTCCGACAGGATTTTTAGGCTTTAAAGCATTTTGTACAAAAAATAGGGACCGATTCATAGTTTTTACTACAGAACGAAGACTTTGGCCACTTTCTCTTAGTCTTGAAACAATTCTTCTCTCCAGAACAATAACAATAACTTTTTCGACCCAACGCTGATTTTTTTTTTACTATATATTTCGTTATGAATAAAGATAAACAACAGTAAAATAACTAGCCTTTCCAAAAAACTAGGGCAGACTGCGAAAATATTAAAGAATTCAGCAATGTATTTATTATTTTGACCAAGTACTGAAATCACACCTCCATAAAACTAACACATAATGAAAACAACGGGGAAGCCCCAGTTTTGTTTTTGCTTTTAAAGACATTGCCATATTAAAGTTATTTAAATAAAAAAGAATTGCCACGTTTACTTTCCGTTGAAGTAACTAAAATTAAACAAAGAAAAAATAAGCAGGTGTACTAATTTATTAAATGAAAATACTACTTAAAATTAACTAAATTATTCCAAAACCATAATTCATACAGCTTATGCTGCAACAGAGCTTATTCCGTGGTTCGTACCAGGGATGAGTAATCTCTAGCATATGCGGACCTATGCAGGGGTGGATTTATATCTAATTCTTAATTCTTCATTAACAGTATTCCAAAACTTTGAACCTTTATTTCCCTTCAACAGATAACATAACTTTGATAACTAAATTCCTTAAAATTTCAAATCTTTATAACGAAATATAAAATTTAAATATTCTTATATATGTATATGTAAATATCTCTCTGTAGATATACAAATAATTTAAGGTATTGCTAATAATGTATTTTGAGCTGAAGGCCTCAGCTGCTATTGCTCATAAACAACAATTATTGGTAACAATTTGTAATTATAATGCCTGGTTCTCACTATGTCATTTTCAATGTCAGTTGTTGTCAATTATTGTCAGTTGTATGAAAATGGGCTGTAATATCTTGCCATTTGCAACCCCTGGCAACATTTGACATCTAAAATGAAATTGCCAACATGTTGATAGTTTATTTTTGTTTAACAGCCGGATTTTGTGTTAGTTTATAAGATGCGTTGCAAACGTAATTAAAAGAAAATTACGAGATGTCAGCTGAGGCAACTTTTTGTTGTCAGTTTATATGACATTGTGAAAACCAGGCATAAATTCAATAAATAAAATATAAAAAAATATGTTAGTTTATAAGTAATATCATGCTGCATCAAATAAGCTGATCAATGTGGAAATATAGTTTTTTATACCCTCCACACCTCAGTGACAGAGGGTATATATAGGTTTGTCATTCCGCTTGTAACGCATCGAAAAACTAATTTCCGGTCCCATAACGTATATATATTCTTGATCCCTATCACAGCTCGAGTCGATGTAGCGATGTCCGTCTATCCGTCTGTCTGTTGAAATCACGCTCATTCACAAAAAAAAACCATTTAACTGGGTAAGGTTATAATAATATCATTTGCCATAATTCCCAGCAGGTTGGAATTGATACGAGCAAAAATATGAAGTTACCCCTAAAAAAAAAACATATAAACCAGTGTGTTTGTAATATTTTAGTGGTTGACCATAATAGTTGTACAACAACATTCACAGTTCAAAAAAGCCACAAAAAATGATGCAATCACACCAACAAACACAACTACCATGAGCTATGTAGTAGTATTACCACATATTTTTTTTATCGTTATCACGTTATAATTAAAAAAAATCGGCAATATGAAAGAACAAATGAAAACGAAAAATGGAAAATGAATAATGAAAAATGGAAAATGAAAAATGGAAAATAAAAAATGGAAAATAAAAAATGAAAAATGGAAAATAGAATATGAAAAATGAAGAATGGAGAATGGAAAATGGAAAATGAAAAACGGAAAATGGAAAATGGAAAAAAGAAAATGAAAAATGGAGAATGGAGAATGGAAAATGAAAAACGGAAAATGGAAAATGAAAAACGGAAAATGGAAAATGAAGAACGGAAAATGTAAAATGGAAAACGAAATATGGAGAATGGAAAATGAGAAATGAAAAATGGAAAATGAAAAATGGAAAATAGAAAATGAAAAATGGAGAATGGAAAATGAAAAATGAAAAATTAAAAATTAGATATTAGAAATTAAAAATTTGAAATTAAAAAATAAAATTAAAAATTAATAATTAAAATGAAAAATTTAAATTAAAAAATCAAAAAAATTTAAAAATTAAAAATAACTTTCCTTTTCCATTTTTCATTTTTAAATTTTTTTTTTAACTTTCCGTTTTAAATTTTTCATTTTCCGTTCTCCCTTTTTTTTAATTTTCATTTTTCATTTTCCAGTTTTAATTTTTAATTTTCCATTTTTCAATCTTCATTTTTCATTTTTAATTTTCATTTTTAATATTTCATTTTTCATTGTTCATTTTCCTTTTTCCATTTTTCATTTTGAATTTTCCATTTTTCAATTTTCATTTTTAATATTTCATTTTTCATTTTCCATTTTTCATTTTCCATCTTTCATTTTCCATTTTTCATTTTTTAATGTTCAGTTTTCATTTTTCATTTTTTATTTTCCAGTTTTCATTTTCCATTTTTAATTTTTCCATTTTTCATTTTCCATTTTTCATTTTTCATTTTCCATTTTTCATTTTCCATTTTCGATTTTCATTTGCCCTTTTTCGTTTTTCATTTTCCATTCTCCATTTTTCATTTTCCATTTTCTGTTTTTCATTTTTCATTTTCCATTTTTCATTTTCTATTTTCCATTTTTCAATTTTCAGTTTTCATTTTCATTTTTCTTTTTCAATTTTTTATTTTCCAGTTTTTATTTTCCAGTTTTCATTTTCCATTTATCATGTTTCATTTTCCATTTATCATGTTTCATTTTCCATTTATCATGTTTCAGTTTCCTTTCTCCATTTATCATTTTTCATTAAAATTTTCCATTTTTCATTTCCCATTCTCCATTTTCCATTCTTAATTTTACATTTTCTATTTTCCATTTTCCATTTTACATTTTCCATTCTCCATTTTCCGTTTTTCATTTTCCATTTTTCATTTTCCATTTTCCATTTCCCATTTTTCATTTTCCATTTTCCATTTTTCGTTTTCATTTTTTCTTTCATATTGGCGATTTTTTATTATATATGGCAATACTACTAACATAGCTCATGTTTGTTGGTATGATTGCATGATTTTTTAGTGGCTTTTTTGAACTGTGAATGTTGTTGTACAAATATTACGTTCAACCACTAAAATATTACAACAAACACACTGGGTTTAATGTTTTTTTTTTTGTAGAGGTATCTATATATGTAAATGTAAAAAAAAATGTAAATGCGTGAATTCAACACAGACGGACATCGCTATATCGACTCGAGCTGTGATAAGGATCAAGAATATATATACATACTTTATGGGGCCGGAAATTAGTTTTTCGATGCATTACTAACGGAATGACAAACCTATATATACCCTCTGCCGCAGAGGTGTGGAAGGTATAAAAATGGAAAATGAAAAATGGAAAATGAAAAATGGAGAATGGAAAATGGAAAATAGAAAATAAAAATGGAAAATGGAAAATGAAAACTGAAAAATGGAAAATGAAAAATGGAAAATAGAAAATGAAAAATGGAGAATGAAAAATGAAAAATGGAAACTGAAAACTGAAAATGGAACATGGAAAATGAAAAATGGAAAATGAAAAATGGAAAATGTAAAATGGACAATGAAAAATTAAAAAAAAGTTAAAAATTAAAAACTAAAAATTAAAAATGAAAATTGAAAAATTAAAAATGAAAATTGAAAAATTAAAAATAAAAAATTAAAAATTGAAAATTAAAATTAAAAATTAAAAATTAATCATTAAAAATTAAAAATTAAGAATTAAATATTAAAAGGTTTAATTTCTATAGTTAGTTTCTTACCTGTTATTATTATGTAGTTCTTTTTTTGTATTAAATGTATCCTTAAATTAACATATTACTAGCTTATTCAGATAAAAATATTTTAAAATTAGCTTATTTTAAATATTAATAATTTTTAGCCAAGAATCATTTGCATTTTTTTTTTTAATTATCATATAACTTCTAAGGTCTCAAAATATTCTAAGAGGGATCAAACTTTTGGTATTATAACGCTGGCTGTGTTATATAATGAGTTTCGTTAGTGTTCTATGAAGGACTTAGGGAACTTATAGGATTTACCCACCAATCTCACATCACACTGCAAGTTCGAAAAACTCAATACACTCACATTTTTTTTACTAATACACACACATTTTCCGCAGTGGTCACACTAATGGCACCAAATTTTTCGTGCGAGTAGTGGCAGACACTAACGATGATTAATGTTACCCTGTTATAAATTTAATGCAAATTTACTGGATTCTGTAAAATTGTAATTAAAGTTTTAACTTGTTAAATCTATTATAATGATTTATTTTTTGAAATGCGCATACAAAAACGCAAGTCTGTTAATTATAGAGCATAAATATTATTAACTATTATTAAAATAATACTAATAATAATAAATGTAAACATTTTCCCTCAAACATGTGCCTGTATAATAAACTCGGGTAACTCTACTTAAAATAAAATAAGAGAGAGAAGTATACAAATTTTTTCAAGTTTACGCTTCGACAACATTTTAAAAATGAGATTGCAGTCAGATGTGTGAGCATAAAATTTAATGGCGATGGATTCGACTGATTCGAACAATTTTTCGTTGATAATACGTACACAACGATTTTACAATTTCAGTGTGATGTTAGATTGGGGGGTTAGACACTAGTAATTAATTGTTTCTATAGTACGTACACATGATCATTATTTTTTTATAAAAAGAAATTATAATAGAAACTGACGAAAAAGAAAAAAAACAATTAACTTTAAATTTAATTGGTATTCGGAATTAATGTTTCAGTATCTGCAATAGTTTTAAAGTGGTAGCCGTACTCAACACTGGGTGTAATACTGAGTTTAAGACGCAGGTGGAGGGTATCAAAAAATTCAGCACAGCCGAATTTAACACTCTTACTTGTTTTACTTTTTATTTTATTTAAAATCAACAAAACAAACTGTAAAATATATGAAATATTATTATACCCTATACAGAGTTCAGAAAAAAACTCGTACATATATGTAAACAAACATCCCTGCCGGAGAACGAACTGGTACCTAACTAGTACTAAACTAGTTCAGAAATCACCAGTACTAGTTCTCGACTGTAAACTTTTCTATACCATCTTAATGCTCAAATTAGCATTGAGTGTGCTTGGAAAATTACTAGTACCATTGGTTCTACACGTGTACTAGTACACATGGACCCAATTGGGTGCTTTAGAACCAGTTTGTTACTAGTTCTTTTGTGCTTTTAAAATCACTAGTACCATTGGTTCTAGACGTTTACTAGTACACTTGGATCCAATTGGGCGTTTTAGCACCAGTTTGTTACTAGTTCTTTTGTATAGAAAAATTTCCCATAATAGGTCGATTTACTCCCTTGATGCTATAGTGAAAAGTACTAGTAAATCAAATTAGTTTTTCTGTATTGTTTTATTTATTAAAATACTTAAATACAAAAAAGAAATAACTTAAAACTTAAAAATTAAATAAAATGCCCATTTTTTCAAGGCTGGCTAGACCTTAAGATAAAAAAAACAAACTATAAATAATATCGCCAGTCCCAAAAATATCGCCAGTGTCCCAAAATTGAATTTAGGTATCGTCCAACATTCCCTTTTAACAACGATTTCATTCGTCGTATCTGCGAAAAAGCAAACATTAATATATATATT
Source organism: Cordilura impudica (assembly GCA_963682025.1). Classification (NCBI taxonomy): domain Eukaryota; kingdom Metazoa; phylum Arthropoda; class Insecta; order Diptera; family Scathophagidae; genus Cordilura; species Cordilura impudica. The sequence goes on from OY821519.1 coordinate 159,390,093, forward strand.
TTTTTAATTTAATAGATGTACTAACATAAGGATCTGCCTGTGACTGCATTAAAACATTCAGCTCACTTAACTTTTCTTTTGTTGTTATAGGAAAGATTTCCATGATGTCATCCAGAATTTGATTTTGCGAAACTATTTTTGAAAGCAGCACTTTGTGTTCCGCTAATATTTCGATCATGCTGTTGCTTTGCCGGTCAATGGTATCTAATAAAAGACATATATTTATAAAGCTATAGAAGAAAACTTATATTTATAAAATAACCTTGTAGACTTTGAACTTTTGCTGAGAGCTCTTCACAATGAACGCACTTTTTGTTATCTAAAAATAAAAAGGTATACCATAAGACCGGTTATTACAACATTTCAATCAATTTAAGACAATTTAAAACCTACCTTTTGGATAATATTTCAATGTCGCTTTTGAAGGCTGTGGGTCGAGGTCCTTTGGCATGTCTGCGGTAAGCAACTGTGCAAAAGAGGAAGAAGTATAAAATTATTTACAGATGGCAGACAAATAAATTTGTATTGAATATCTTTAAGTGAAAATCTTTCGATTCCACCTAATGTTAAATCTGTCTGATATATCCCGAGCTGAACAGAGTCTATGGGCTCTTGAAAAAAACTTTCAGTATTTAAAATAGGTCTTCCTTCAACCAAATGTTCATATCCTCTTATAAATTTCTCAATTTTTATTGGGATGTGTGTGCGTACCGAACAAAAATTATTAGGGCTTTTTGTTGAAAAATAGCAGTCATTAATAAATACCCCAGCTATTTCGTTTCCAATGTAAGCAAAGTCACTTTTTTCGGTTTTTGTGAGTATTTCATATTTTTCCTTATTTACAATTTGTTGAAGAATCCCGGTTGGTTTTCGTACATGTTTCTTCAAAATCTGTAATTTATTTTCGAAATCGTAAGCGGAAAATGAGTAAAGGGGTCCATACTTTTCTGCGCAGGATGTTATGTGTAGAAGATTATGCACATTGAATGAAACGCTATTTTCACCAAAAACAATTGGAAAATTTTCCACAAATAGCTCTAGCAGCTCGTTTGCTTGACTTATATTGGAAGCTATTTGGCGAGGATTACAAAGTAATCTATATGCACAATGGAGAATCAAAAAAGTATAGTAAATGTCTTCGTGTACATTTTCATATAGTGCAATTATGCCAGTGTAAGCTAAAAATTGATGGAACTCAGTTGCCTTCCAGTTGTGTATGTCATCCAAAGTTCTTGGTTTTCGCGGAAATTCTTTTGGAATCCATTTGCGCATGTTAATTAACGCTGAGGATATATGAGTTATGTTTGCTTTTGGAGTTTTTTGTAACGTTTTATTAATTATCCGAAGAAGAATTTTTTTTGTAACACCTAAATCAATTAAGTGCATGCTGTCTAAAGGTGTTTGTGTAATCATTTTTAAGCCAATTTTTTCAAGCGGAGTTTGTTTCCGCAAAAATGATTGGTTGTGATGCTCGGGATATTTTCTTACTGAAAAATCTTCATCCGAAATTGGATTTCCGCGAACTGTGCTGTATGTTAGTATGTTATTTATTTTTTTTGCTACCTGAGTGCATTTCGTGCACCCGTGTGAGGAGGTATGTCCAGGAATGCAGCAAACAAAAGATTTTGCTGGTGTATCACAGCACAAGTTTCGAAATTCAAGGTCAATAGTTTTACTTAAAATATGCAGTTTACCATTTAACAAATTTACTTCCATAATAAATTCTTTTAAATAGTCCTCAACGCAAAGTGGTTTACCAGGCCCCACATAAATACCTACTGGCATCGGTAATATTTTTTCTTTAACATTTACTACTTTAATCAGAATAGGCCAGAGCTGCATTCTGGAACTCTTGAATAGTGGAATGCCATCAACATTTATTTCTAGTTCGACTTTTGGATAGTTTTGTAAAGTATTTTCCACTCTGTTAAGCTGATTTTCGATGCCTATATAGTGGAAAATGCCTGGGGGAACACTTCTAACTTCAATTTTCTTTTTCTCTCCTAAAAGCCCTTCTACTGACAGCGGAACATCCATGCCTTCTTCTGACAAAATTGCAAACAATTCTTCAGCGCAGCTTCTCGTAGGTTTAGTTTTAATTATCCACTTTTTTAACTTTTGCTTTAAAGTAAGCTTTGGTAGTTCTGGAATATTTCGCAATTTATCTTCTTGATTGCTTTCTTCTTGTAAGCACGGTTGAGGGCCAATATTATTAACAAAATCTAATTCTTCACATTCTTTAATATTTTCTTCCGAATTTTCGCGTTGCAATACTCTATTTTTATATAAACTTATTTGATTTTTTAATTTTCTTTTAAAATATCTTTTAGAAGCACTCATTTTAAAAATTACCTTTTAATAACTTTTGTAAAATAAACTGTTTTACACACGAGCGACTCAAATAACACAGCACACTTAAATGAAAGGGGAAAAACATGTTTTGCAATAATAAAATGTTTTTTCTTTATGCATGCTTGCCACATTATTAAGCCTGTTATCGTGCTCTTGTGTGTACGGCAGCACTTAAAAAAATAAAGAAATGCAAATGAAAATTAGCATTTCGCATTTAAACATATTTTTTAATAATATAGATGGCATAAATCAACGATTTGAAATCAAATTTAAGAAGCATTATCAAAATACAAATATGCCAATTTTTTTTTTGTTACTCAAAAATATTTATAGAATATTCTATCAATCTACAAGTGGTGCCCTAGTACTACATCAAGCACTAGTATTTTTATATAAAAACTCTAACCCCGTTTGCACTACTGTCTTTTGTTCTAGTAATTGTACTAGTAGCTTTTAGACAATTGACGCATATTCTCCTGAAGGGATAACTTAGACCAACACACACATATTTTTATTTTCATATCAATTATGTTTGTTTTTAAATTTTCTTCGGTGCCCAACACAATCATGGCTGTGTTCGTTTCAATATTTCGTTATTTACACGAACATTTTTGTATCACGTACTTTTTGTTTCAATCACACATAAACCACACATTTTTGAGTGTTGCTTTATTTGAAGTTCATGTTATGGTAGGTGTACTGAAAAAAAAAAACAGAACATGTACAATAAACAGGTTCGAGTTCAGTTATATTTTAAGTCGTGTTGTGGCTCGTGTAATAAGAAAAAACAGAACATGTACAATAAACAGGTTCGAGTTCAGTTATATTTTAAGTCGTGTTTAAAATAAAATAAACCCTATAGGACGATTCTAAGTCATAGCCCCCATATGAAGCAGTTTCCCGATCTTCACTTAAATCTATTAAAAAACAAAAATATTGAGGATTTTTCTCAAATTTAGTTTGTATAAGTTTTTGCAAAACAAAGTGATCTTACCAAATATGGTCAGGATCGGTCCATTTTTCGATCTCATATAAATATAGCATCCGATATGAACTTTTTTTATATCCGAAGGCAAAAAAAATTAATAACAATGTCGCTCGAATTTGGTTTACGCTTATTTTCTAAATCTAATTAGTTGGACCTGAGTCTCAAAACGCATGGTATAGGGTATCGTATAGTCGGCCTAGACCGATCATAATTTACTACCTCGTTTTTGAATAAATAGTACGCTCTTTACAAAGGCATTTTTATTTTTTCAGTATATTATTTGGTTCAGAAGTTACGCTTATTTTCTAAATCTAATTAGTTGGACCTAAGGAGTCACAAAACGCATGGTATAGGGTATCGTATAGGTATCGTATATTACTGTACGATGAATTTGAATTTTTGCCCTGCATCAAATAAGCTGATGCCCACTGTATACATATGTATGTATGTATGTGTGTATATGCAAGTAATAAGAAAAGATAGACAATGCTACATGTTGCTTCTTTATGATTTTAAAAGGGAGTGGTTCATATGTTAGCAATTCCAGATGGAATACTTAATTGAAAAGGGTGGGATTCATTGAAACAAGTCAGTTTACTGCTTTTTATTTCCAGATTATGTACATACAAAAGAGAGTATATTCAAACAGAGTGGGAAGGTAGTTTTCTAGTAAATGTAATTTCAATAAGGATTCTTCTGTGTTACTCATTTCTAAAATTAGTTAAGTGTTATTTTATTTTATGTACAAATTCGAATGAAAATGATATAAAAATTTCTTTTGTGCAGACAATTATATATATTAATGCTAAAAAAATGTATGTAAACTTTCCTTCTTCTCTCTACTACGCAACTATCTCTTTGACTCATGGAACTACTCAATCTTCCATGAGTAAAAGTATATATTATATTCAAAACGCACACACACACACACTCATTCATCCACACCCTATCTCTTATTCAAGCTCTTGGTCATTGCTGCCAGATTGACGATATTTTATTTTTAAAAAATCGCGATTTTTCCTCCTAATATAACGATTTATATTGCAACTTTCGATTATTTAACCAGTATTGAAAAATTAATTGAACCAGTTAAAGTTTCCAGAACTTTTCAGAGTTGTACGAGGACATTATATTCCAAACAACAGACAACAGTATGTGAAAACTATAATTTAATATCAAAATATTCTTTAAACAAAAGAAAGAAATAGGCATATGTGCCAACAGTTCCTAGTTTAATTTAAGGTATGACCTCTCTTAAAAAAAAAATTTTTCAAATTTTTCAAATTTTTTTTTTATAAATGTCTTCTAAAATCCTTCAGAAATAATTCCCTAAAAGGATTTTTTGAAATTCTAATTATTTTTGGAGTTACAGAGCTATATATTTATACATATGTATATTTGTACGACAATACAGAAAATTCTTGTTATAAAACTTTAAAATGCGTTTTTCTCGAAATCCCTTTTTTCAAACTGGGGTGTCGTTTTTCTTGAGAACCAGATGTCGTATCGAAATTCGGCGAACAGCGTTTTGTACGTAATCACGTCAGGCTAATTTAACTACCGGAGGAGGGGTGGGGCAAAAACCCCCCAAAAAAACAGCTCATTTTTGAATTTTTTTTTAAACACGTCATTTTGTCAATTTTTGAAATTTTGGAAATAGCCCTTTCCCTTCTCATTTTTACGTACCACTTTCATCACTCTCGGAGGGGAGGATAAAAAAATATAAACATAAACAAGTACGGAAAAAGTTAGAAAATTACGTCTACTATTACGTAAAAAAACTCAAAGTTGATAAATTGAAAAACGACTGAGCTACAGCACTTTTAAAAAACGTTATTTGTGTGGGATTGAAAGGTAGGACATACCTTAAACAAAATTAAATATTATTGCTACATTTATAAAATAATAAATTTGTATTTAAGAAATATTTGGTTTTGATGTCATAGACTTTTGATACTCTATAACCACTATGTAGTGAGGGTAATAATGACTTTGTGCTGATGTTTGTAACTACCAAAAATATTTGACCTAGACCCTTCTTTTATTATAACGATCGACTCAGAATCACTTTCTAAATCCATTTAGCGATGTCCGTCCGTCGCTCTGACCGCCTGGCGGTCCGTCTGTATGCAACCTTGTAATCAAAATACAGGTCGCAAATATGAATATATTTTGATAAAATTTGATATAAAAAATTCTATCAGACCTAGTTGCAATACAAATGACCCCTATGCCATAAGATCCAAATTATCATACAGATCTCGGACAAATTGGGTTTGTGTGTGTTTATGACCTACATTAGTCAGTAGCCCAAAAAAAAAAACCTATAGGACAATTCTTAGTCATAGCCCCCATATAAAGCTGCATCCCGTTATTCACTTAAACCTATCAAAAACAAAAAATTTTGCACAGATTTTTCTCAAAATTGGTTTGTATATGTTTTTGCAAAAAAAAATAAGTGACTTTATCAAATATGGTTAAGATAGGTCCATTTTGTTACGTAGTCCCCATATAAATTTAGAATCCGATATTAACTTTCTCAATTTTTCTTCAGCAATAAAATTAATAAAAATTTCACTCAGATTTGGTTTAAGTTTATGTTCTAAACCCAATTACTTGGACATATACCAATTCTCTAACCGCATGGTAAAGGGTTTCGCATATCGCATAGTGTGTATGTACATACATACATATATATTCTACCTTATTTTTAGTGTCCGACCGAACGTTCGGGGTCGGTGTGTGACAGAAAGTAACGTTGGCATGTAGCCAAATTTTCGCCGAACTTTACCAAACAACATAGTTTCTATAAAATTTACAGTAAACATATAAAACCATGTTTGTATCGATAACATATGTTTCTGAGGGAAAATATTTTTTGTTAAAAGTACAAAATATTTTTCTTTTTATTCAACTACAGTGGTACATCTAAAATTTGTGAACATAATATTTCAGATTTATGAATTCGATATTTACTTTTCTTTTTCCTAAATAAATTTATCACAAAAACAAAAATTCTTTACATTTAAATAACAAAAGTTCGGTCTAATCTAATGCTATTTTTATACGGGGACTATAAAATATTTTTCTCAAAAACATATTTTTCTCAAAGCTACGAATTAATGGTCGATCACATAGGGGTCTCTATGCTATAGCCGACTGAAGCTCATACAAAATTTTATCAAAACATATTCATATCTGCAATCTATAGTTTGATAAAAAATTTACATCATAGCTGGCCATAACGGCACCATGGAGCCGAGCTTTAATCGGCTTATATGTATACAGCCGAACGAAAACAAAAATACTCACCAAAGAGTAAAAGTAAACAACAATTTCATTTAGTTTTATGAAAGCTTTTGAACTAAGCAGGTCTATGTCGCATTGCCTCTTGAAATTTGTACATTGTTTTTTTTTTTTAATAGGTACACAGAGAATATTTACAGCAACGCACAATTTTTTTGTTTTATTGAAGCTTATATTTTACAAAAAAAAATTAGAATAAAAAATAAAGATCTCATGTGGGATGAAGAATGGGAAAGTATTATCTTTTGTTTAAACGCACTAAATGAAGCGAAGTGTTTGGTGTGTAAGCAAGTATTAAAAATAGTAAAGGCATATTTGTTTTTGTTTTTTAGAGAAATTAATTACTTATTTGATTTAATAATTTCAAAATTATGGATAAAGAACATTACATTTTCTTTACATTTAGTTTAAAATTTTCCAAATGTAAGATTTAAAATTTTAAAACAACAAAATATATTTAAAATTTTCCCATATCATCGTGACCTTAACTATTTTTCCTTTTAGTCATTCATATTAACATTCACACAAAACCTACACAAACCAATTTAATATCGGCATTGTGCTACGTCTATGGGTTTCGATCAGTGTTATACAACTAACATAAACACTACTACTAACTCATTTCTCTCGATGGCCAGCACCGATTTACATGAAAACACAGACAGATAGACAGACATTGAGACGGAGGGACATCGTTAAATCGACTCAGAAAATGATTCTTATCGATCGGTATAGGAAAGGTGGTAGTTACCACAGAGTAGTATAGGGTATAATGAGGTATTTCGAAGACATATCTATCGCATTTAATTTTACGGCCAAATATTTACTCCAATTTGTCGTGTAACTGATGTTTAAACTTGGGATAAACTTAATGTTTCATTCTAAGCTTATCAAAGTGCCAATTAAATTCATAATTTTTACTGAAGATAATTTATAATATTAATAGGTAAGGCGCGATTAATTGTGACCGATGATTTGTTAAACAGTTTTCTCCCGATTTTGACCAAACTTATCATATTTGAAAAGTATTTATTTTTAACCGTCCACCAGATTTACAGATTTTAAAATTTTTACATTTTTTTGTAAAATGCATTTAAAGTTGCTACTAACGCATACATAAAATTATAAATGCTGTGTGTGTGTTTATTAAATTTGTTAGCTTCTTTTCTTCATTCATAATAATAATTGTGTTGAATGGAAAACTAACTTTGCGTATAAACCATTCACAATAATCTTCAGAAGTCATTTATCTGATTTTGTAAATAAAAAAGCACCAGAGAAAAAATTTAAGAAGTAAAAACTTTATTGAGACTTTTTCTTACATATAAGTTTGGTATAAAACGACCATATCACAAATTATATTTCTTAAAACTATGTTTGTCTTGTTTTAATTCACAGTGAATGTATAAGCTACTTGCTAATACGAATTTGAAAATGTATATTGTGCTTCTTTTGAAGATAACATAACTGATGTTTGCTCCCGACATTCACAGTGTCAAACAGAGATAATTCTGTCAAAATATAACATTACATAATAAACACAACAAAAACTAAATTAAAACTAGATAACACCTATAAACGGAACGTTACTACATTTAACATCTAATAGGTTACAGTATTGCAAAATCAAGTTGTATGGATACCAGGTGTACATGCGTATGTATGCGACTTAATAAAACTGAAGTCACTTTATTTATCCTTTGAGATTATACTATTGTAAGATCGAGATGTATGTACATGAATATGTACATATATATATATATCGTATTTCTTCATAATATTCTAATATCACTCTAGATGGTGTTTTTCTTTTAGCCCCTATGCGTGCCCGGAGTGGACTTGCTGAAAAAGTCAGGCAAAGAATATATGCCGGGCGTGTCTTCCAAGGTTGCCAACAGGGGATAAGTAGCTTGAGCTGGACCAATCAAAGCCGATCTCCCATTCGAAGATTTCGTTTAAAAGTATGTTCTCGTGGGGAACTCGACAAATCTCGACAAATCTCTTTTGGTGGGCGAGGGCATATGAGCATAATGCAACAACTGAGGAAAAAATGTTTGCCTATACTCTTCCTAAGAATTCTCCTTTCGAACACTTCCATTTTCTTTGCCATAATCGGAGAAATGGTGAACCAGATGGGAAAAGCATACAGCAATACTGATCTTATAGCAACCTTATAAATCAGTAGTTTGGTATTATTGGGAAGGTATCTGCTATTCAATAGATGTGAGAGCATGCCAGAGACTCTTAGCTTTAGCTTACCATGGCCATGGAATTTCTGAAGTTTATCAAATGTTACTCCCGAATATTTTAAGGTGTCTTTGAAGCGGATTTCATTGCCGTCCAGAGATAGATGTAGACGTTTACTTTCTGGAACCACAAATCTAGGATATTTTCCCGATGCGTTTCATAAGCCTATTTGCCTCAGATTTGGTTGCGTTTATGTGGATACCCCAAACTTTTTAGAAATCATTGATGATTTGTAGATGAGTTGAGGCACTTTCCAAGGCATGTGAAAAGATCAAGCAGTCATCTACATATAATATAGCTTTGGAGTCAGTCGATTGATGCGGAAAGTTATACAGGAGCAAGTTGAATAAAAACGGCGACAGTACACTGCCCTGCGGAACGCCATTATTTACCGAGCAGGAATTTGAAATAGAGTTATTAATTTGTATATAAAATCTGCGTTCGAGGTAATAGCTCTGGAAGAGTTTCAATAAAAATGGGTCAATGCCGAGTCCAACTAGCTTATAGAGGATTCCCTTATGGCTGCTTTTTGGATGTTGAGCGTTATTGCAACATTACATCTTTTATTTCTTAGATTAACTGTAGTCATTATGGAATTTTAATAGCGCATGAACCGTCGAGTGTGACTGCCTGAATCCAAACTGATAGCATCACAACGGATCGATTATAAATTCACTTTCCAGTTTTTGTTTAAGAAAATTTTCCAAAATTTTACCCAAGTTGGAGATAAGGAAAATTGGGCGATATTCGTCAAGTTTTTCACTTCCATTTTTCTTCTTGAGTGGAATGATTTTTGTTTCTTTCCAATTAATGGGTAAATAACCGTTATTAATAGAATTATTATAAATAATTGTGAGGAATTCAAATGCTATGTGAGGAAATTTCCTTATTATATAGTTTGAAATCCCATCTATTCCAAAAGATTTCTTATTGTTTGTGCTCCTGGCAATAGTCTCGATTATGTCAACTAACACAAAATGGTACGTATCATCATTATTTAATGAGCCGAAAGTGTCATCAAATGAGTAGGTAGAGCGAGGAATATTGCAGGTGCTGTCAGAGATGTGCTGGACAAGGTTATCAACTGGTATTAAGGAAGGCTTCTCAGCGTATAATGAGCCATAGTAGTCACGAAACAATTCACATTTTTCTCATTATCTGTTATAGTGCCATTATCGGTTACAATTTTGCCGCAAAACGGTAATTTCTTTTTTACCCATCACTTAAAAAATGTATGTTTCATAACCTCATATTTTAGATAAAATCGATTTCATAGACCTAAAAAATCTGAAAAAATTCTCAAAAATCTTTTAGGCATAAGAATTTATATTTCGGTTTACAAGTTGTAAAAATAAAAAAGTTTTTGGTAAAACGCCCGAATGTGTGTACATATATAATAAGATTTTTTTAATTTTCATATGAATTTTTAAGTATGGGTGTTTTGTTCATATTATTAAAATTAAAAATTTCCACAGAAAGGTCCACCATGACCGAAAATTTTAAAATTCCGCAGAAGTTTTTTCTTACTTGTATTATTAAAGACAAATATTCAAAATTAATAAAATTAAAAAGCTCAAAGTTTTCCTTAGTTGCGATTGCGAGATATTGTTCTCAAAGTTCAAGTTCACGTTTATGCCACTTTTGTTTATTTGTAAGGGTACCTTCTTTTTACAATTTAAATGTCTAAAAGTAATTGTGGAATTGCACTCTTATCGCAAATCCTTAGCTGCAACAACAATTAACCATATAATAAATGCAAAAAAGCAAACCAATATCAACTAACGGTAAAATTTTAATTTGCTTTTAATAATATTCCAAGAGAACGTCACGTCAGACAAAAACCATTTATTTTAATTATCTGAACGCTGTTGATCGTAAGTGCGTGAAATTTTGCATTTTAATAAAGGGTAGTAAAGTAAACTAATAATAAAAAACTCAGTTATTAAACAAATAGTTAATTTTATATTAAATTTCAAATGTGTGTAACGTCACGCCACATTGTAACTAAAAATTTTTTTTTATTTAAAATTTTTATTAAATTAAGTATTTTTGTGCCCCTTAAATATTTAGCAATAAATGGAAACATTGGCGCAAAGTGAAACACCGGATTCCGTTGATACATACCGAAGTTTCTCTATCTGAGCTCTTGTACGAATTAGATGCACAGTTGCTCTTTTTTAAACGCCACTTTTTTGTTAATCGTTAGAAGCAAAATTATTTTGAAACAAAAAAAAAAAACATATTAAGGCAGAATATCTACCCCCGAATTCATAATGAAAAGTTAGCTGCTGTTTAAATGTCGCGCTCAACGAGGTGCTTATTAGTCAACCGGTTAGCCTTAGTTTTTAGTTAGCACATAGTTTATTCATAATCAATTTTTTGTTGTCATCTAATAGCTTTAAAAACAACTCTGAAATTTGTTCTGCATTAATGCAACCTGATATAGTGAAAATCAACTCTGTTTACATTTCAATTTGTGTGATTTCACACCTTCATTTTTTTAAATTTATATTTACAAGTGCTAAGTTTACGACAAAATTAATTTAACTAGAAAATTATGTAAAAAATGTTTGAAAGATCCGCAGTAAAAAATATTTCTTTGCACTTAAAAATAATTTATATATTTATATATGTTTTAACACACTTAAGGTGCTATTACACGAAATGTTTTTTACATATGTACTGTCACATTTTTTATCCATATGAAATTCCTCATGTCTGTCAAAATTGTCTTTTACATACGATTCATAATTTTTGCTATCACACGTGCATATGCATTTCCATATGACATAACCTCTAAATGTAAACAACAGCTGATTTAATTTGTGAATTTAAAAAAATTTATTGTTAAAAAAAGGGTTATATATTTTTTAATTGTTAAATAATACTAAACAATTTATTTTTCTTTCAATATTAATCTTTAAAATTTACTCTGTTTTTCTTTCGCCACAAGCAGTGTTGTATTTCCATATGTTTGTCATGCAAAAATAGAACCTGTTCTAATTGAAAAATGTACATGTGACTTTCCTCATGTATTGTGCATAAGCAATGTTTCATATGTATCACACGATGTGTACAACTTTTGTTGTGGGAAAATTTGACAGTACATATGTAAAAAAACACATCATGTAATAGCACCTTTAGTCAGTGTTTGAAAGGTTGTTGATCTGAGTTTAGCAAACGCAGCAGCAAGTGCATTATAAAGGTGTGTTTACACTATGTGTATTTTCCATATGTAAATTCATTTTTACGATCCATACGTAATTCCGTGTGTGTGTCAAAATTGGCGTTTTACATACAATTCATAATTTTTGCGTTCAAGCGTACATATGTTTTTCCGTATGACATAACCTCTAAATGTAAACAACAGCTAAAAATAAAGTTATATATTTTATATATTTTTTAATTGTTAATTAATATTAAACAACTTATTTTTCTTTCAATGTTAATCTTTATAATTTACTCTGTTTTTCTTTCGCCACAAGCAGTGTTGTATTTTCACATGTTTGTCTTGCCAAAATAGAACCTGCTCTAATTGAAAAATTTACATATGTCTTGCAAAATGTGTTGTACATAAACAATGTTTGAAAGGGTTCACACTATGTGTACAAATTACACGTGTTAAAAAACTAAGAAAAACACAAGCAAAACACGTAGTGTGAACGCAGCTTAAATAATACTCATGCTAGATACTGCATAAGTTTTCATTATAAATACGGCCGCTAGTCTGCAAATTGATTTCGCAGAGAATTATCTGTCAAGTTACCATATTTACCTGCGTTGCTTGGCTGAGTAAAATCCTATGAGATAATCAGTGACAAACTCAGCCACAATAACTCGATGTTTGCTGATTTTTGACAACACTTGTGGAGACGATTAAAAAAGAACATGGTCAATTTCAAAATATTTATATTATTTTGGATGGATGCAGCTCCCGAACTTCTCACGGCAAAGGTGCGATCGATGGGGTAGGAGCAACCATAAAACGAAGAGTTTCGCAGAAGACAAAAACAAAATATAATTTTAGACAATGCCTTTTCATTTTATCAATGTGCTCGAAAGAACATCCTTGGAGTTATTTAATGTATATTTCCGCAGAGCAAGTAGACAAGTTTTCTACTTTGCTAATTGAAAAGTGGAAAGAATTGCCAAAAATACCTGGTATACATCAAATTCATTTTTTTATCAAGCAGAGAAACATGCAAATACAAGCAGCTGAAACTGCATTTTCGCATAAAACTATTATATTATAATATACATACATATATCTAATTTTCTACGAGTATATATCTTGAAAATCTAATCATAATATTACAATAAAAAATATATTACGCTTAGAATTTTTTAATTTTTGATGTTTTATTTGCGTTAAATAATTTCTTAAAAACAATCTTAACTAAAAATTTTATAATGGAAATATAAGTAACGTAACGTCATGTAATGTCACTTCAGATACTTAGGCTAATAAAATAAAAACGAGACAAAATTTTAAAATTTTATAACTTGGGAGATAAGCTTATATTAATTCAAATCCTTCGAAAAAAAAGTTTTATGCAAAAAGTCTTGCCCAATTCGCAGAGTTTTGCATTTTGTAATCCAAGTCAAAACTAACTTCTGCTTTTTTTTTGTAACGTAACGCCAGCGCATATTTTTCTTATAGCTTTAAATCCTTAGTGTCGATTGTTGCAACTTTTTTAATTAATATAGTGCTACCTAACTACTACACATCCACAAGAAAAACTTTAAAAAAATTAAATTTTTTCATTATTTTTTTTTTTAATTTTTTCGTACAAATGCCACGTCACGCAGCATTGGAAATACCCATATATATATTTTTGCCGATAGCCTAAGTTGCTAGTGCTTTAGACTTAAGATTTATTGTAATTTAAATTATAATATATATCTAAATAATAATAATAATAATATTTTTGATTTACCCACCCCAATTTTACAATTTTAGAAACTCGTTAGAACGATTTTTAATTTCCCATTTATCATTCCTGATATAAAACTAGAAAGAAAACACAGTCATTACTGAATCGATTTAAGCCATTTCCAAATCTTTCTTGCTCGAAATATACCTCTACCTACCTGACTTTCCTGGCTAGGTGTAAGATTGCATTCATGTCGACGGACTGTTATAGATAAATAAGGGTTTTTAAAGTACGATATAGTAGCGAATCAATTACAATTTCGACATATGTTTAAGATTATTATCCTGTTGGATAATACAATTAAATGATAGGTCCGATATTTTAAAAAATTGATACAATTCATTTAATTTATGGTGGAGTCAATGAAAACAATACGAAATCTTTTACCACCATTCAACCCAAAATACTACACTATTTCTAATAGTTTTAGTTTTATATTGTCTGGTAGTGTAGGCAACACACCAGACGGTGTTACGAAAACTAGCGCTGGCCCATAAAACGAATACACAATCTTAAACATACACAATCTTAAACATACATTATTATTTGGAATCCAATTAACCGAAACACTCATATAACCGAAATTTTAATTCGTACAAACCTTTTTTGTTTTTTCTCGTTCACAAAAAAATTTTTTTGATGTGTAAACATCTATACGCGCAGGGGGGTAAATTTCTATTTCACAATACAATCACAAAAACAGCGTAACTCATATCGGTGTGAGCTGAAACATAACGCTGTGTGACTTATGATTGTATTGGTGAAAAAATTATGATATAAAATTGTTTTTTTATGCCACTTTTTTAAAAGCGTCATCTATGTATCACTTATATGGTCAAAAACGTGGACTGCCACGTTACACTCGTACGCAGTTTTTTTGATTTATCTCATTTAAAATTAACTTTGGGTCTTATTCTTTTATGCATAGAACAAATCTCCTAAGACTACAAATTTTGTGTAAAGAAAGTGTTTTCATAATGTAGACGGTAAAAAAGTTATAAGCGCTTAAAGTGGACTGCTACGTTACATAATTTTGGAAGGGCTATTTGAGGTGCAGTTACATTTTCCCAAATTTCTGCTCTTTTAATTGACGAATAAATACAATTTCTGGATAAGTGATAGCCAAGGGTTCAGTAAGTATTATTGCGTTTAAATTTTTAAATATAGTTGCAGAAATAAAAAGTTTAACGCGAAAATGTACGAACTGCCACGTTACATGTTGGACTGCCACGTTACATCGCTCGAATTTATCAATTAAAGAGAATCGAAAAACAAGGAGAGTGTATAGTTAAACAAGCCGGGATTATAATACACATACTTTATATTCGCATTTGTTCATAGAAAGTGGGTGTGGCCATTCGACATAAATACTCAATTTTTAACTTTGGTTTTTATTTTTTATTTAACAGTAAACAATAACAAAAAAAAAAACAGTCTTATTCTGGACTTTTAAAACATTTTGAATACAAACATGAAAACTTAGGCATTTTGGTACCCTTGCATCGAGATTGTGTATGCAACGGCCTTGCCACAAATTTCTTGAATTTGATGAGCCGATGATATATTCGGAACTTGTTGAGCATTAGCAAATATTTGAGTAGTGCCTAAGTGCTCATTTATTTTATCGAAGTCTTTGCTTGTAAATTCTTCAAGATCAATTCTGGATTGCGTGCGCTTAAATGTGCTTACAAACTCTAGTGCGCTGTTAACAATAACATGCCGTGCTTTAATGTGCTTTCGCACAACAGTCTTAACAGTGGCACCGATTCCGTCAACATAACCCTTACCATGCGAAGTTGCGAAGAAGTTCCAAAATATCTTCACTCCAAATTCTTTTTCTAGGTGTGGTATTATAGCCGCGATATATTTATTTTTAAATTGGGATGATGGTCCGTCACTCCAAATTTTTAAAATTTTTACTGATGTTGGCATTTCTGATGCCAGCTTGTAAACGAAAGGAATGATCGTATCCTTAGTGTGTTGCAAATTGTCTGTAACGAAAACTTTGGAACAAAGAATACCGTTGTATATAAAAGCCGATGTGAACAGGCTGAGTTGCCATTATTTTAGTTGTTTGGCCAATAATTGTAAATATTTTAATGTTATCTTTAATAAGCTAATGTGGCCTGAATTTTTTATGTAAATAAAAACAAATTTGATTTACAATTTTGGTCCCGACGTTTCGTCGATTATTTGTCGACTTCTTCTGGGGTTTGTCTATTTATTTGAAGATATAAAAAACATATTAATACACTTCCTTACACCATATAGTATGTGTCATAAACTTACAATTGAATTGTTTAAATTTAAAACATAATAAAAATATATTTCACACAAAACGTAAAACATAAAAACAACATCTTAACATTCAAACACATATTAATTTAATAACACAGCTTAACTAATAGCGACAATGTAACTTGCATTTATATTGCTGGTATCTTCTTTCAAATTCATCGTCCGTTTTATATTTTGTTGTATATACAAACTTTCTTTGGTATATCTCTTTCTTTCTCTATTTTCCTTGTCTAGTATTCTAATCGTTTCAAAATTAGCTATATGACCTGTTTTAAATATATGTTGCGCCAAAGCTGTTGTTTCTCTCCTCTTGGCGATGTCTAGTTGATGTTCTCCCATTCTCGTAGCTAAAGCTCTCTTTGTTGTTCCTATGTATATTAAATCACATTTCTGATTGTCATTTCCCTTGCATGCTATTTCATACACTACGTTATTTTTTTGTTGTTTTTCTATAGGTGCCTTGACATTTGTGAATATTGCGCTTAGTGTTTGGTTGGGTTTGTAGGCAAAATTAATGTTATTGTTTTTAATTGTATTTCTCATGTTTCTGTTGTCTGTTAAGCCAGGGATGTATTGTACACTGTAAAACTTTATATCCTTATTTTCTTCAGTGTTGTCACGTTGGTTGTTATTTTTTAATCGCTGTTTTATTTCTTCTATTAGAGACCTTATGATGTTATTGGGAAAACTGTTTTCCATTAATATCTGGTGTATTTTCTTAATGTTTTTAACGTGGAATTGTTGGTCGCTAATTTTAAGAATTCTTTCAATGAGATTTTTTGCCGTATTTAATATTTGATGTTTTGGTTGGGTTGCATTATAATTCATGAGTCTCCCCGATGCTGTTTCTTTGGCATACCAGTCAAAATTAATATTATTTGAGGATCTATGTAATCTTGTATCTAAATATGTTATGGTATTTTCTTTTTCTATTTCAATAGTGAATTTAATCTTTGGATGTTGGTTGTTTAAAGTGTTCAATATATCATCTTGGTCTTCTTTATTCACAATGGCTAAGATGTCATCTACATATTTAGTTATGTATTTGATGTGGATGTTTTTGTCTTTTAATTCCATTATAACGTCGTCAAGTAAGCTATCGAGAACTATATCGGCTATTGTGGGCGATAGTGGGTTGCCCATTGGCATACCAAAGATTTGGTTATACAATTTTTTGTTATAAATAAAATAATTATTTTCAGTTAGGCAAAAATTAAGAATCTCCATGAATTTGGAACTAGGAATTTTTGTAAAATTTTTAATTATGTACCATTTTTTCATAATATTTTTGATGGCAGTATGCACTGGAATATTGGTGAATAGTGAAACCACATCAAATGAAACCAATATCTCGCTATCTTCAACTTTGAAATTTTTTAGGTTATTTTTCAATTCTATAGAATTTTTAATGTTATAATCTTTAGATATTATATGTTTGAGAATTTGTCCTATATATTTGGAAAGATGGTAACAAGGTACCTGTGTTGAGGAGATGATTGGTCTCAGGGGGATCCCTGTTTTGTGGATTTTAGGCAATCCGTAGATTCGTGGGGCTGTAGCTGCTGAACATAGTAATTTCTTTTTTTGCCAATTATCAATATATCCTTTTTTGAAAAGGTCCGATATAATATTGTTGTTCGTTTTTTGTAGTTTTGTTGTTGGATCTGTTCTTAGAGTTCGGTATGTATTTCTGTCTTCCAATAAGTGTTCCATTTTATGTATATATTCACTTTTGTACATTGCTACTGTCTTGTTACCCTTATCTGCTTGAATAATTATTATATCTTTGTGTGCTCTTAAAAACTTTTTAGTTTTTTCAAAAATCGTCAGTATAAATTTTTCTTTGGGTTTATTTTTGCCGTTGATTCCAATGCGCGCTCTGAACTTCATCTTGGCTTTCGCAAACAAAATTTTCGGCAAAATCAATTTGGAGCAACGCTGCTTCCTTATATTGCAAACTAAGGGCTCGAGGTCGGTCTTCAAGATTGAACATCCGTGATTGTTCCCGCTTAACAAAGCAGTGCTTCAGAAATTGAGGCGAAAGGCTTGCAATATGTCCGATAAGATCTTCAATCGATCCGTTTGCTTCTTTTTTTTCCGTTCTTTTAGATACAAGGCTTTTTTTTCCAAACTTTCCATGTTACGTGCTTGTTTAGGATTACTCCTTCCACCAAGGCCTTCAATCTTTCTTCATTGACGCCAACACAACTTTGTCATCTTCCAAACCAGCAATCGATAGTTGAGTCTTCACATAAGAATTTGTTGGCAAATCCTTGTTCGTAGCTTGGTATTGAGGGAACAACTGAATGCAAAACGGCAACGGCTTCGATGTAATTCGAATGGTAGAAGCATAAGCAAAGGTTATGTGGTAAGTCATTTATTAATTTCACCCATTGCGGACGTTGACTACTAAATTTAGTTAAACCACAAAACTCTATAAAAGCAAAAGTAAAAACAAAATATGACGATAAAAGTGACACTTTTTTATATTCTAAACGAAGAACCATGCATATATATCCGTCAATTTCTCACACATACTTACCTTTTTCTGCACCATTTCTTTATTCTACAAATAATGCGTAAGCTTCCCTCAAACTTTAGACCATATATCTTAAAACTATTCGAACTTTTTGCCCATCCGCAATGAAAGATTTCACGTCTCGGGCTTTAGGTGAAACCTGAGAAATGTCATCTCTCTCGAAGAAGCCTTTCATGTCCAAATTTAATAGATCAACATTTTTTGGTTTCTTAGTCGGCTTTTCAGTTAGAGCATTAGCTAAATTAATTTCACCGCTTTTGTCTATGCTGGAAACTATTGCAGCCAGAACTTCTTTTTTTTCCTTGGACAGGAAGGCAGAGCTTTTTTTAACTTTTTGAACAGCTTTTCATAACGTTTTCCTTGCCCTATAGCCTTCCATCATGTCAAGGGATACCATAGGTTCATTCTCCTTCTTTGTCTTTACACCTTCTCTGTGTTTCCGAACACGCTCTCTTATTATTGCGCGACATTCCTCAACCACTGTATTTAATTTTGCTTGACTTAGTTTACATTCCTCATTCTTTTTCTTTAAGCGGTATGCCCGCGAAGCCGCTGCTCTTCTCTTTTTATATTCATCAAACTTTCCGTTATCTTTCAGTTTGTTGATATAATTTGTATTTTTTGCTGTTTTTGTTAAGCGAACCTGTAAATATTTTAAAAAACTGTATTCAAAGCAAATTGCTCATATTCGGGACAAAGACTGCCACGTTACTCTTTAAATTGCTCATAATTTAGCAACTGTAACCGTTTTTTGCAAAATATGAATAAAAATCGAAATAAATACCAGAAATGCTTTTAAGAAATAGACCTTATATTTTTTTTTTAACGACGTATGTCAAAAAAACAAACATTATGTTTTTCGGACTGTCACGTTACATGAAATCTGCGGCACTATTCAAAAGCCTTTTTTAGCTTACTCAAAATACTGCCTTGGAATTTATTCCTTGGGTTAGTTTAAGTAAGGAATTTTTTTCAAGAAAAGTCCAATAAAAACAAAAATAACACTCAAATTATAATTTTATTTACCTTTTTGCCGCAGCCTTCATTTCGTTCCATTTTTCTGCTATCTGCTACTTCTTGAAAAACGTCCTCAAATGTCAAAATCTTTTACAATTTTTTCAAATTTCTTATTGTTGCCAGACTGGTAAAAGTCCATTATTTTAAGAAATATTAAAAAATTCCAACATTTAGGAAACCAAATTTCTTGCCACGGTTGACATTTTCACGTTTTTGACCATATACGTTTATATTAGGATATTTTTAACGTTTTACAGCAAACGGTTGTTGAATTAGCTGAAACAGTTTTTGCTATAAGTGATACATAGATGACGCTTTCTGTTTGATTTTAAAAAATGACATAAAAAAATCTTTAATTACTAGATGTTTACACATCTTCCCTGTGATCGGACTCACATTATTATTCAGGGATTACGAAAGACAATGAACTGATGTAGAAAAAAATTTTCTGCCACCGACTATACGATACCCTATACCATGCGTTTAGAGACCCTTTCTCTTAGGCCCAACTAATTGGATATAGAAAATAAGCATAAACCAAATTTGAGTGGCATATTTATTAATTTTTTTGGCTGCAGATATGAAAAAGTTCATATCGGATGCTATGTCTATATGGGGACTAGGTCCAAAAATGGACTGATCCTAGTCATGGTTGGTAAAGTCTCTTGTATTTTGCAAAAATATATACAAACAAAATTTGAGATGAATCAGTGCAATATTTTTGTTTTTTGATAGATTTAAGTGAAGATCAGGAAGCAGCTCTATATGGGGCCTATGACTAAGAGTTGTCCCATAGGGATCGTTTTTGGACTACTCAGTAATGGATGTAATAAACACATACAAATCCAATTTGACTAAGATCTATACGACAATTTGGATCTTATGGCAATTTATGTCTATTTCATAGGGGTCATTTGTATGGGGGCCAGGTCTGAACATGGACCGATTCTCACCAATTTCAATAGCGTTCATCCCATGGCCGATAAAAGCTTATATACCAAATTTCATATATTGATATTTGCGACCTGCAGTTTGATTACAAGGTTTACATGGACACGCAGACGGACGGACGGACGGACGGACATTGTTAAATCAACTCAAAAAGTGATTCTGATTCGATCGGTATAATAAAAGATGGGTCTAGGTCAAATATTTTTGGTAGTTACAAACAGCAGCACAAAGTTATTATACCCAAACCACATAGTGGTATAGGGTATAAAAATAAATAAACGAGAATAAAAATTTTTAGTTTTGATGAAACATTCAATTATCCGGAATCCTTGGGAATGAGAGGGCTTTTACTGTAAAACACTTTTATAGCAGATGATACATATGTACATATGTCTTAATATTTTTGTTAAGAATCTTTTTTATCTCTAATAATACATTTGGCTTGAGTGGCGTTGTATTGGATTTTTCATTCTTTCGAACTGAACTTCGGCTCTGGGAGGACTTTTAATATATGTAGGTCAGAGTTCAATTTCAAAATATACAATTTTTTTAAATTGTAACAAATTTATTCTATTATTTAGAAAGAATTTGGCAGATTTGCCGTATAATAAATTATTCAACTAAGTTATTAAAAAACAAGTAAGAGTGTTAAATTCGGCAGAGCCGAATCTTTGATACCCTCCACCTCGGAATGAGTATTGATAATAAATGTAAAAAAATATTTGAAAAAGTAATTTGTTAAACTTAATACCAAATTATTTCAGCAAATTCTTTGGTTTGATCTGGATTTTTGTTTATTCCAAGAGTTGGTATATAGAGCTCTCTCACATTGGTAATTCGCGCTCCAGCGAGGAAAGATCGTTTTCTCTTTTCTATCATTTCGGATAAAATAAAACACGTTTCGGTGTTTGCTTTTTGGTCATCGAGGTTGCTGATCGGCATGCATTTAAGTTATGCACCTATATGCATGCGTTTCCGGTTATATGACATAATTAGTTAATTATTTTTTAGTTTAAGTTTTTGCAAATTATATAGCTCGCCCTAACCTCCATTGCGAAGGTAATGGTTGTGTAGGATGGCTATACGCATTAAATCGTGATCGAATAATTCTTCATTGCGGACGTATAGGTCGGATCGAGTAACAAAATAATAACCAATAAAAAGCTCTCTCAATTTTTTTTGTTCAAATATTGCAATATTTGGAAAATAAAATTTTTTTACATACTAAAAGGAAGTTTTCACTATTACACAATACAATACAAAATCTAACCCAGTGATGCCAACTTTTGATTTTGAATTATATAATGTTAATAAAATATATTTTCATTTATTGGCTCCAAATACTACTACCTAGGAATTATTATCGAACTTCAATGTTTTGGGTTTTACCTTGCCTACCATGAAGTGTAATTTTGAAGTCATCATGAACACTGGTTCAAATTAGGGATGCCAAACGCAAAAAACCAAATGTCCCAAAAATTTTAAATAAAATAATTTGTTATCTTCATTTTCTGAAAAACTTAAAATTTTCATCCAAAAAAAAATTGTGAAAAATAATATATAAATAACATTGTTATCAAATTGCGCTTTATTTAGGTAACAATTTTTATGTTAGCAATTCTTAAATATCATTATCCTGAAATGCAATTAATGTCTCCTCAATCGCAATATTTTTTTTTAATTTCAGTTGATTTTTTAAATGTAAACATATTTGGTGTTTTCTGAATTTCAATTTGTGTTTAAGGAATAAAACTTATATTTTAAAAATTCAATTGATGTCTTCTAAATTTCAAGTTATTATTTCCGAGGTTTTAATATGATTTTCTGAAATTCAATTGATATTTTCTAATTTATGATTGGAAATCTAAATTCCAATTTTAGAATTGATATTTTCTTAAATTTGAATGTAAAATTTAAAAGGTGCAATTTTGAACTTATGTCAATAGTAATGCTTTAGTAATTATAAACAATTTTTTAAAATTATATGTAATCGCAATCAGATATTGTGTAGGTAAAGCAGAATAATAATTTTATATATCTATGTAGAACTGTTTTGAAAATGTTGACATTCATGTTAAAATAGAAATAACGATTGCAACGCTAATTAGAACAAAAATTGCGGCGCCATCTACTGTGGCATAGCAACACTGAGCGAAACGAAGTTTGATATCTAATTGCAAATGTTGACATTCATGTTAAAATAGAATTAACGATTGCAAAGCTAATTAGAACAAAAATTGTGATGCCATCTACTGTGGCATAGTCACACTGAGCAAAACGAAGTGCCACTCTGTTTGTTAATGTAAAAGAAATTTATTTTCCCTAAAAACAAAATACATATTAAAGAATTTTATATAAATAAAATAATATACCGATTTATTTCTAACATGCGGTTATTATGAATATACATGTATAGAATATATGTGTATTATTTTGTTATTTAATATATGTATGTATGTACATTGTACATACATATATGTAAATATTACACACAAAAAATACAACATCAAAAGTTATTTTCGTGTTTTTCTTTAAATAAATTAATACAAAAAATTGTGTTTGGTAAATTTACATTGCTTTTTTTTATTAACAACTAGGTAGTTTAACATTATTTACTTTAGATGTTGGTGAATTTATACTCCCTTTATATTAACTCGTAGTGTCTGCTTGTCGAAAAAATTTTGGATTGATTTTTAACCCCTTTCCCGCGACCCAATCGATCTGAAACTTTGCAGGCAGGCTCGTGGCGATGATGCCAAAACAATGGAAACTTTAAAAATTTTCTACCAGAGTTGATAAAAAAAAATTTACAGAGGGCTAGTTTTTATAATATTATTACTACAACGACCACAAACACAAGTCCAGCTATGACAACAATACAACATTTAGGATAACAAGAAAAATATAGAAACATATTTTTAATTTTTTTTTTTTACTTTTTCAGACATTTCCCTGGACCTGTTTAACCGATTTTAATGATTTTTGAATCATCACCCTAGCTGTCCTATTGAGGCCGTGATAGTGACAAGAACAACATAGAAAATCATATTTTTTCAAGACTTTTTTTATTTTAGTTCTTCATTCAGATCTCGATTTCGACGATTTTAAATAGCAAACTTCTCAGAAAGTCAATGAATCATTTTTTATGCAAGCGAGCACTCTACCTACCCGATTGAAGTTGTCATCGTGATTTCCACAGACAGACAGACGGACAGACATTTATTAACATTTATTTGTATTTACATTTGATTATATATTTTAAGAGTTTAGGGACTATGTTCCTTTTCTACTTAGTTTTTAAATTTTAGTTTTAATATTTACATTTCAAATTATTAAGTGTGGAGGAAAAATGTCTGGTGGAGTAATGCCAGGGAAGTCGAAATATCATTTTTAACAGTTTGTTCTGAGCTATTTGTATTTTACTGATATGACATTTTGCAGCAGTGGACCAAACTGGACAACAGTAGAACATGATGAGATGGAAGATAGCTTTTATTATTTGCTTTTTGTTATCAGTATTTAGATCAGAATTCCGGTTTATCAGTGGGTACATAAGCCGTGTAGTTTTGTTTATTTTGTCGAGCAGATAGTGTATATGTTCATTAAAGTTTAATTTGGTATCTAGAATAACTCCAAGATATTTAACTTTACTTTCCCAAGAAATATCATGGCTCATAAACCTGAACGGTGACTGTGGAATAAATCATGCTTTCCTTTTCCTCGTAAAATATATGGCTTGCATTTTTTCGGGGTTTACTAGGATGTTCCATTTGTTAAAGTTCTTGTTTAACTCAACTAATGCACTTTGTAGATTTGAAACAATGCTAGTTGCGTGAAGATCAGAGCTTAATATTGAAGTATCATCTGCAAAGATTGAAGTGGTACAATTTGGGAAGGTTGGAATGTCTGATGTAAAAATGTTATATAATATTGGTGAAAGACATGAGCCTTGCGGACAACCTGCTGATATGTAGGTTTGTTGAGAACAAGTTTTACCCAAATACACCTAAAACGACCTGCCATGCAAAAAACTTTGTATTATTTTTATTATTTCCAAAGGAAAGTTACTTCCTTTTAATTTGAAAATGAGGCCATCGTGCCAGACTGAGTCAAAAGTAGCTTTTATGTCTAGCAGGACCATACCGGATGATTTTCCATTTCGAAAATTATTTTTGACCAAATTCCTGATTTTTTTTCAAAGGTTGGCATGTATTGTGTTCACTTCTAAATCCATATTGTTGTCTTGGAAGTATATTATTTGAATCAATAAATATAGATAATTTTTCTTTTATAATTTTTTCTAATATTTTGCTCACAGAAGAAAGCAGACTTATTGGTCTGTATGAGAGAGGTGAGTTAGATGGTTTATTTGGTTTTGGTATTGCTATTGTTTTGTATATTTTCCAGGAATTTGGGAAGTAACATTGTTTTAAACATCCATTAAAGATAGTGGTAAGATATGTTATAGCTTTTTTTGGTAGCTTTTTTAAGCATTTATTATTAATTTGATCCAGTCCTGGTGACTTTTTCGTTTTTAAATTTTTAATAATTTGCGCTATTTTCTCATGCGTTACGAAGTAACAATTTTGAGGAATTGTTTCCACTGATCGCACGAAGTCTGCTGTATTGTTCACTTCTAAAACAGTTTCTGTATCGCTAAGATGAGATGAAAGACAATGGTTCATTTTAAAATTGTGAGCTAAGATTTCACACTTATCTTGCTGTGTGTAATACGTTTCATTATTTTGTTTAAGTATCGGCATATTTTTAGATTTCTTTCTTAACATTTTAGAAATTTTCCAAAACGAAGAAGAAGATTTATCCAATGTTGACAGCATATTATTCCAGGACTTATTTTTAAAGTCATTTATTTCTTTTGTAATCTGGTTGTTCAGTCTCGCCATTTGTTGGTGGTCATAACTATCCCTATAGCGTTTCCAATTCCGCCTGAATCTGTTCCTAATTTGTATCATCAATTTGATGTTATGAGGTAATGGTTTTGACGATGGAGTAATTCTGCGTTTAGGCACACTGTTTTCTATTGCTATTTTAATGTTTTCATTGAAAATATTTATCATGCTATCGATCTGAGTGCAATCATTTATTTCACTTACTTCACGTCCTCTTGGCAGATTTCTTTTAATGAACCTAGAAAATCGGGTCCAGTTAGCTTTATTAAAATCGTAATATAGATCATCCAAAAAAACACACCTTAAATCAATCTCACTACTAATAGGTAGGTGATCAGAGCTTAGATCATTTATCACTTTAACTGCAGACATGTTAATCGCTACATTTGTTAGAAAAAAGTCTAGAGTAGACCCTTGTTTATTTGGATCTGATGGTATGTACGTGTGTTCGTGGGGAAAATTTATTTGGGTTTGATTTAATTGCAGTTTTCCATACAATATATTTCCCCAACAATTGTTTCTTATACTGCCCCAGTAGCTGTGCCTGCAGTTGAAATCGCCCCCTATAATATATTTATGATTTGATGCTGTTAATTTTCGAAGATCATTAGTAAAGGCTTGTGTTTTAGATTGGTCGTGTCCCGATGAACCCCCTGGAAAGTAACAGGAGTAGATGTGTACAAAATCATTAACATTTTGGATTATAACACCTACATTTTCAATTAATGATGTATTTATTACAGGTAATAGTTGATGTTTAATGTTTTTTTTAACAAGAATTGCTACTCCCCCACCTCTGCCTTCTTGACGGTCATTTCTATAGCAATAATAATTTTGGTTTCTTATTGAAATATTTTCGTTAAGCCATGTTTCGCATAACATACAGACATCAACATTGTTTTCTTCCAAAAACTGAAACAATTCTTATTTTTTGTTGCGTACTCCTCGTGCGTTCCATGATACTATTTTGGTTTTCGCATTCATTGAAAAAGAAATTTACAAGCTAGGTCGGTTACAACCTTAAACTGATCTTCTCTAGATTTGTAATTTCCTAGTCTAGAAATCAGTTCAAACGTAAGATCTTTTATTTCTTCAATAGAAAACATGTTGTTTGTGTTATTATTTCCATTTGTACCATTTGTTGTAGTACTGAATGGTTGATTATAATTTATATTTGGAGCGTTTGCCCTAACATTTTGGTTTAACGCGTTGGGGAAGTTACCATTGTAATTTGCAGTGGTATTATATGTTCGACTGGCTATCCTGCGCGTTTTCGGTTGTGTGCGCTGTCGTATCTGCATGTAGGTACCTCTACTTGGGCATTCGAGAGACATGGCTTTATGAGGACCATTGCAATTTGCACATTTTTCGAAAGATGCGTTACATTCTACAGTTTTGTGTTCCCCTGCACAGTGGGCACAGAATGATTTTACCTTACATTTACTTGAACCGTGTCCAAAGGAAAAGCACACTTAGACTCTGGGGTCCATTGTGACAGTTATACATTTGACAGTTATAACATTGTGTCACCCTCGACTTGTTGGGCTTTTGGTACTCCCACCTGACTTTAATATAATTTATGACCGAGTAATTTTCCCGCAATTCCTTTAACGTAATAGTTTTATGTTCGAAATACACAATATGTATAACTATTTCATTACGATTTTCTCTCGTTTTTGTAACGATTTTAACATCAGAACATTTCAAACCTAATGATGTAAGTTCATGTTTTATTACTTTTGGGTCTGTTTTATCCAAGGTTCAGAAAATACACACATGAAACACACAATGTTCTGTTCAAAAGCAGCCAACACATATCTTTATTTTCATATCAATTATGTGCGTTTCTAAATTTTCTACGGTGCCCAACACAACCATGACTGTGTTCGTTTTAATATTTCGTTATTTACACGAACATTTTTGTATCACATATTTTTTGTTTCAATCACACATAAAGCACACATTTTTGAGTGTTGCTTTATTTGAAGTTCATGTTCTGGTACGTGTAGTGAAAAAAAACACAGAACATGTACAATAAACAGGTTCGAGTTCAGTTATATTTTAAGTCGTGTTGTGGCTCGTGTAGTAAGAAAAAACACAACATGTACAATAAACAGGTTCGAGTTCAGTTATATTTTAAGTCGTGTTTAAAGTCGTGTTTAAAATATAACTGAACTCGAACCTGTTTATTGTACATGTTCTGTTTTTTCTCACTACACGAGCCACAACACGACTTAAAATATAACTGAACTCGAACCTGTTTATTGTACATGTTCTGTGTTTTTTTTTCACTACACGTACCAGAACATGAACTTCAAATAAAGCAACACTCAAAAATGTGTGCTTTATGTGTGATTGAAACAAAAAGTATGTGATACAAAAATGTTCGTGTAAATAACGAAATATTAAAACGAACACAGTCATGGTTGTGTTGGGCACCGAAGAAAATTTAAAAACAAACATAATTGGTATGAAAATAAAAATATGTGTGTGTTGGTCTAAGTTATGTTTGTTTACATATATGTACGAGTTTTTTATTCAGTGTGTGTTTTTTTTCTGAACTCTGGTTTTATCCAAACCTAAAAGGACAGCTTTATAGGGTTTTTCACTTTTAGTGGCATATGTGAAATATTCCAATTGAAATGTTTTTGTTAATGACTCACAAATGTCGTCAAAGTCTTTTTATTGTTGCAGAAAAGTTTTAGACCAATAGATATTTTTCGTATTGAATATTCTTTTATATTTAATATTCTGCATACTTCATGGACTTGCTCTGTTTTGCATTTAAGTATAGTTATTGGCGGTATTTTAACTTTTACGGTGGTATCGATAACAACTTCGTCATCTTGATCGTCGATTGTTTGTAGAGGTGCATAATAATTTTGATTTGCAGTTCTCTGAGAACTGTTTGGTTTTGTTTTTTTAGTCATGCTCTGACTAGCAGAGGCATCGACATCACTCGCTCGCACGCGTTTAATTTTGTTGTTTTTTTATAGTTGTTTGTTTTTATTAAAAATGTTTTACAAAAGTATGGAAAAAAGAAAAAGTAGCTGTAAACTGAGTTTTACAAGAAGACAATAAATCACGACCATACGCATTAAATGCTAGTACGAGACTCATTCTACTATTTTCAATGCTTATATACTAAAAGAAAATACTTATTGATGAATAATTATAATTACAAAATTTTTCATAAATAGAGCATTAACCTTTATAAATAATTGTTTGTTAATGATTGTGCATACTTTTACACATTCAGTCCAATTCTAAACAAAAATTCCGCATGAAATATTTCACTTCTCCCTTTTCCCCTATTATGAAGAAAAATTCCTTCGGAAAAAAATTCTATGGGAAAAAGTAATTATTCTCAATGCACTTGATTTTGGTTTTTCCCCTCAAAAAATTTCCTTTGCAAAACAGACGGGAGTTTACATAAAAATGTAAGAAGTATTTTGATAAAACAAAATTTAAATAAAGAAAATAATATTTTATTGTTCTTGTAGGTTGAAGACCACAAATAAAGCCCAACTTCAACTTTTGTTAACATTAATAAAAGCCAATTCACGCACTGATTGCGTTTTTCATTCAGCCCGCAATTGACTTCTAGCAATCCTTTAGCTATTTCCTTGTTGTTATTCTACAACACCAATTTCCCCCACAAGTGCTTGCATCGTAGCTATGCTATTCATTTTTTTATTTAATAAATTTATTTTCGTTTGCACACACAAAAATAAAATAGAAAATTAATTGTCAATACAACTGGCTTCGAAATTCGATGATGCCACTTATTCATTTTTTTGTTCACGCGGAATTTTCAATTGGAGGATTTTTTTCCGAGAAACGCATTTTCCGTGAGAAAGAAATTCCTTGAGAATATTCGTAATTGGGCTGATTACGTTTGGTATTATTATTGAACATTGACTTTTATTGTATGTGTAAACATTTGCATACAATGCATATTATGTTTGTCTCGTATACGTTGACATTCATAATTGTGCACACTACAAAATGAACAAAAATTTTAACTTATTGCATTTTTCTTGATTGTAGTTATACATATATAAATTATTAACTTGTTAGGATATCGCTAACCCCATTTAACGTGATGGCGAAAATGACTGCTATACTTTGTATACCAAATTTTTAATAATTGCAGCAAACGAGATGCAAATAAATGTTTAAACAAAATAAAATTAAGGGTAATTTAACGTAAATGCAATTTAACGAAAATTGTTTGCAATATAATCTCTAAACTACAATTACTGCAAAAAATTCATATTTTGAGATATTCGCTGAAAATATGAGTACCGTATTGTTTTTAAAATGTTTAGTGGCAGCGGGGACTTTGAAGATAAACTACGATCGGTCTGAAACAGTGTCGGCCATATCAACACCAGCGAGCCGAACCAGTGTTGCCATTATTTGAAATTATAAAGATGCTAAATTTAAAAAAAAATAGCTAAAACGTACTGGAGTCAAAAAAAAGATGCAAAAATTTTTTTGTTAATTTTATTACCTTTTTATTGTAAAATGAAATACTTATTAATAAATTTTTTGGTTTTTAAATGGAAAAATGAATATAAAACATAAGTTTCGATTTATATTTTTTATATTTTAATAAAAATTATTTTGAATTTCATCTGCAATTTTTTAACATCAAATCGAGTTTTTTTTTTTAATTTTAAATTAAATATTTTTAATTTCAGAGAGATTTTTTTTAATTTCAAATATAACAGAATTTACATTATCAAAAGATACGAGTATATTACAATAATTGGTTTATGGAATCTAATATTTCTGTGATGTCTTCATCTTCAAGTTCTTCTTGGCTCTGATATTTTTCTGACGATCGCTTTTATAAACGACATCGCTCGGTATATATAAGTGTAACAACACGCATTTTCCAATTTCAGGCCTTCTTTCATCCGTATTATAGAACGTAACAACTCCGATTTTATTCTGTTGCAAAGTTTGCTTTTAACTAAAACCATTAAACTAAACAAACGTTCAACTCCGGCTTTTGAGAAAGACAAAACTAATAAAGATAATATAAATGTGGATAACTCTTTAAATGGATTTTCGCCAATAGAATTTTTGAAATTATTAACTTCAATCCATAAAGAGGTTGTATGCAGTGTTGTATCCCAATATTTTTCTGTGATATAACTCCATTGGATTTGAATTTTTTCTGTTTTAGATGATCTAAATTTAAACTCTTCTAATATATTGGTTATCGGTTCTTTTACCAGGTTTAATGTGTTTTGTATTGAAAATTTTGCCATTATTTTAATACAATATTTTTTGGCAATCGACTTTTTAATTCATTAACAACTGTTGTTGCTGTTTACATTCATCTATTTCAAAATGTTTTGTTATATTTGTTGAAAGAAACGAGCAGAGTGGTAAAAGGAGTAGTACACAAATTTCTCATATTACACTTTAAGAAATTAAAACATATCAATACCATTAAAATTAAAATTGTATATTCAAAAATAATGAAAAAAATCAGCCGTATTCATAAAAATCCTAAACAGCATTTCAAATCCATTTTAAGCAAAAATCGATAAAATTGTATTCATAAACGAATTTTAGCTTAAAATACCTATTTTAAACCTTGTGTAAATAAAAGAATTTTAAAATTGGTTCGACCCTATTTTAAACCTATTTTAAAATGACATTTGTGCTTTTTGCTTTGTGTTTGTTTTCATTTTGAACACAATAGCGAAAAATTGACATTCAATCGAAAGAAGTTAGTAGATTTTTTAATGAGAAACAGACAATTTATATTTGATTAATAGAATTGGTAAGAATTATTTTTATTGACAAAAATTACGTTTTAATTACATATATTTTGTTTACAATAGAAATTATTATTGCCCAAATCTCAAATAATCGTCAAAAGAAAATTTACAAAAAAAAAAGGAGCGACGCATTTGCTATTCCGGATAAGGAGCTCTTGCGCTCGAAGTATTTATACAAATTATTAAAATAACTTAATTAAGTCAACTACATTAAAAGGAATATTTTTAATTTGTAATAATAATAGAACAAAGAAAACTAGTGATGTGTAAACAATCAAAACAAATTAAATAAAACTGGTTATTTGAATACTTTTTTAATCTGCAATAAAATCACCACATAAATTACATATCATTTTGTTTTGAATGTTTTTCTTTATTTAATTAATAGACAAGTTTATCATTAATTTTTTTTTTCTATAAAAACCATATTTTTCTCAAACACAGCAAAAAAGAATTATAGATACGAATACCGTATGAATTAATAACCATGATTTTGCATCATTACAACTCAAGTGACAAATAAAAAATGTAGTGTTGCCATCATAGAGTTTAATAAAACGTTAAATCATTTATTACTTAAAATACTGATTATGAATACGAATTTTTAACAAACCTTTTTTAGGCTTAAAATGTTGTTTAACTAATTTGTATTTGAAACCTGATTTAAGATTTTTTTATGAATACGGCTGTAAAAGTACATAATTTCATTCAGTCTTATGAAAGCTTTTGAACAAAGCTGGTCTGTGTCGCATTGCCTCTTGATATTCTTACGTTTTTCTTTAATAGGTACACAGAGAATATTTACAGCAACGAACAATTTTTTTGTTTTATTGAAGCTTATATTTTATAAACAGATTTTTAATAAGAAATAAAGCAATCATGTGTTTGTTTTGTTTTTGTTTTTTTTTTTTTTTTGTTTAAGAAATGAATTACTTATTTGATTTAATAAATTTCAAACTTATGGATAAGAAAGATTAAATTTTCTTTACATTTTGTTTTAAATTTTCAAAATGTCAGATTTAAAATTTTAAAACAACAAAATATATATTAAATTTTCCCATATTCATCGTGAACTCAACTATTTTCCCTTTTAGTCAATTCAATATCGGCACTGTGTTACGTCCATGGATTTCGATCAGTGCAATACAACTAACACATGCTCATAAACACTACTACTAACTCATTTCTCTCGATGGCCATCACGCGACTCTTCTTGAAGAGTCATTTATGACTCGCTTTTTGATCAGTTTAGATTAATTTTCGAGTCATATTTATTTTATTTCTGTATACCCAGCTAGCATTTGGAAGATCGTTTTTACAAAAATCACCATACTGAGTCTTCTTCGAGTAATTTTGGCGATGAAAAACTTATTAATCACTTACACGGTTAAAATAGGACTCGAAAATGATTCGCGGTTATGACTAAAAGATGTTTGATTTAAAATACAATAACAAATTGTATAGCAAACGCAAATTGATCATCCAGGCATTTAAAATGTGAGTATTTTAACCGTTACTTACGATCATATTTTGCGCACCTAGAAGATTGAAAACTGCTTAATCGCGAACAGATAATGCAGGTGTTTGAAATGTGATTATTTTTAGTTTATTAATAAAAGTAACATCGAGGTGTTAACATCGTTTAACTAAATTAAATAATTAACAAGTAAGAAAATTATAGTCGGTCTAGACCGACTATACGATACCCTATACCATGCGTTTAGAAACCCTATCACTTAGGCCCAACTAACTGGACATAGAAAATAAGCAAAAACCAAATTTGAGTGGGATTTTTATTAATTTTTTTGGCTGCAGATATGAAAAAGTTCATATCGGATGCTATATCTATATAGGGACTAGGTCCAACAATGGACCGATCCTGATCATGTTTAGTAAAGTCTCTTGTATTTTGCAAAAATATATACAAACAAAATTTGAGAAGAATCAGTGCAATATTTTTGTTTTTTAATAGATTTAAGTGAAGATCGGGAAGCAGCTCTATATGGGGTCAAAGGGATCATTTTTGGACTACTCATTAATGGATGTAATGAACGCATACAAACCCAATTTGAGTAAGATCTAATTGACAATTTGGATCTTAAGGCAATTTATGTCAATTTCATATGGGTAATTTGTATGGGGGCTAGGTCTGAACATGGACCGATTCTCACCAATTTCAATAGCGTTCATCCCATGGCCGATAAAAGCTTATATACCAAATTTCATCAAAATATATTCATATTTGCGACCTGCAGTTTGATTACAAGGTTTACATGGACACACAGACGGACGGACGGACGGACGGACGGACGGACGGACGGACGGACATTGTTAAATCAACTCAGAAAGTGATTCTGATTCGATCGGTATAATTAAAGATGGGTCTAGGTCAAATATTTTTGGTTGTTACAAACAGCAGCACAAAGTCATTATACCCAAACCACATAGTGGTATAGGGTATAAAAAGTGTTATTAAACATAATAATTAAAAAGTGAAATTAAATTCATAATAGATACATATTATAAAAAATAAAGTTATTGTTATTGAATTTAAATAAAAAAAGGCAATGTCAGCCAGACAAATAAAGAGATTGGCCAAAAAAGAAGCCGAAAATTTAATTTCGCCTGCGCTGAAAAGTGCTTTCTTATAACAACAATTAAAAGTAGGTTCATTATTCTGTTATTAATAAGGATAAAACTAATATTTTTTTTTTCAGATATTTGTCATCTTAAATACAAAACCACCGACAAAGAGATGAATGTTGTTCTACAACAGCATTTTGTGCATGCTAAAGATAGTGTCACCAAAAGAAAACCTAAAAATTAGATTTTCTTATTTTTTTTAAATTTAATTTTATGTTTTAAATGAAAAAGTTTTTTTAAGCCTTTAGTACACATGAAAAAATTTAATGTACAAATAATTTACTTTATTTAAATAAATAGATAAATTATATTTTTAACGTAAATATATATTATATTTTTTGTTAGTATTAAAAACGTGTAAAGGCCAGTATACACGGTCAAAATGCTTGACGTCAAATTCATGTATGTGTGCACGAAGCTTTGAACATACACGGTACTGCATAGCGCTTCAATCATTCATTTGGTTTTTGATTTTGTGCTGTAAACATCATTACGGTAGCGGACGATACACTTGTCGCCATTTTGGCAGTGTGCTTAAAAGCAAAAGAAAATGAAAAAAGAAGAAGCGACGTATCTGGATGAAGGAGTGGTTAAAAAAAGGAGTTCATTTACCCATGAAACCTTAATGGCAAGCTTCCAGCAATTCTAAAATATTTTCCTTTCATCCGACATCTCCTCACAACCATTTGCTTCAAAGTCACATTAAAAATGAGAACATGCTTGATCAATCAACGATATACACACATCAAATTCGTACGTCATGCAAGCAGAAAATCTAAAATTTTTGATTTTGCTTCAATCATGTCGGTGTGACACATACAAACACATTTTCACTAATACCACCAAAATGCAGTTCAATCATTTTGACCGTGTATATCCCGCTTAAGTCCATTAAATGTACAAATAAAAAATGTACAAAATTATTTTTTAGTTATTTGTTATATGTTAAAAAAAACCAAGTAATTTTTATGTTATGTAAAATTTTAAAGCTAGACTTTCAATGCACATATAAGTAAATTGTTTATTGTAATAATTTTTTTTATGTTCTTTTATAATAAATATAAAACTGGATCTCTTAATGTGAAAATGATTTATTTTTTTGTGTAAATTTGTGTTATATATATTAATTTTTTATTTTAAATAAATTTTTATAAACATATATAAATTTAATATTTTAGTTTTGTTAAGAAAACTCTTAGAAAACCGACTCGAAAAATAGAGTCAAATACGATTAGTAATACGACTGATAAATGACTCGAAAAACAATCAGTAACATGTAAAAAGTCATGTAAAAAAGACTCTCAAATGAATAGAAAAACAACTTATAAATAACTTTAAAAAGACTCCCAATCAGACTGATAAATGACTCAAAACAGACTCGTAAGCGATTTGAAATATAACAGGTAAATGACTCGAAAAAGCCTCAAAAATGAAGTGAAATAAGACTGATAAATGATTCGAAAGCGATTCGAAAAAGACTATAAATATCATTAAAAAAAAGGGTCGATGATGAGTCATTTATAAAGGGGTCATAAATGACTCATCAAGAAGAGTCGCGGGTAGGTACCATTTTCTCCCGACAAAAGTACCTTTTATGATCAGAAAATGAGCGCATATTCCGGCTTTTTAATTACGCGGAAGCGTCGAAAAAGGCTCGAATTTGATTATAATTTTCAAAAAATGCTAGCTGGGTAAGTACTTTGTTGTTGTTTTTTCAATTAATCAGTTTTTAAGCGTAAGCGTATATCATCTTCGAGTCTTTTTTAATCGCGCATGCGATTAATCAGTTTTTGATCATCAAAAGTGCACCAAGAAGACTCAGTGATTTTTGTTGAAACAATCTTCCAAATGCTAACTGGGACTGGTCTGAAATTTTTGATGTACTGTTTTTACATATATTTGTATAGATCCCGCTTATAGCCGAAGTGAAAATTGAACAATTGCTATGTCGGTTTATCCTAAAATACATACTGTGAGCGTCAAAGTAAAGTAAACACAAATTTTTCATCTTTAAATTGTCTTATTACAAAGTAATATTATTAAAAAGTAATATTACAGACTTTACTACTATGAATACTATAATACTTTAGAGATTGAATACTATAAAACATGGAATCAAAACAAATCTGTCGTAAGTGAAAATGTTTTTTTTTTTTTTTTTTTTTTCAATTATATATTCTTCCTTTATTTACATATCTTAACAAATTTGATATTCACATATGAGATCTTATCTTTACATATATGTAGATATTGCAACAAATAATATATAGGATCTAAAGATATTAAACAGTTTTTATTTTATTTTTTAATGATTTTTAAAGGAAATTTGGAGGAAAAAAAAACTTTATATGATTTAATAAATTCAAATACTATCTGAAAAGCAGGTTTATTAGAAAGCAGGTTTATTAGAAATAATAGACCTCTATAAGCATATAATTTTCAATTTGGTGATTTCTTTTTATACCCTATACCACTATGTGGTTTGGGTATAATGACTTTGTGCTGCTGTTTGTAACTACCAAAAATATTTGACCTAGACCCATCTTTTATTATACCGATCGACTCAGAATCACTTTCTAAATCGATTTAGCAATGTCCGTCCGTCCGTCCGTCTGTGTGTCCATGTAAAGCTTGTAATCAAACTACAGATCGCATATATGAATATATTTTGGTGAAATTTGGTATATAAGCTTTTATCGGCCATAGGATGAACGCTATTGAAATTGGTGAAATTCGGTCCACGTTCAGACCTAGCCCCCATACAAATGACCCCTATGAAACCGACATGAAGTGCCATAAGATCCAAATTATAATATAGATCTCAGTCAAATTGGGTTTGTATGTGTTTATTGTATCCATTAATCAGCAGTTAAAAAATAACCCCTATTGGACAATTCTTAGTCATAGGCCCCATATAGCTGCTTCCCGATCTTCACTAAAATCTATCAAAAAAAACAAAAATATTGCACAGATTTTTCTCAAATTTGGTTTGCATAAATTTTTTCAAAATATAAGTGACTTTACCAAATATGGTCAAGATCGGTCCATTTTTCGACCTAGTCCCCATATAAATATAGCACCCGATATGAACTGTTTCATATTTGCAGCAAAAAAATTAATAACAATGCCACTCAAATTTGGTTTATGTTTATTTTCTATATCGAATTAGTTGGACCGAAAGATAGGGTTTTTAAGCCATGGTATAGGGTATCATATGGTCGGTCTAGACCGACTATAATTTTCTTTCTTGTTAGTTTTACGTTACTTCTCTACATTCTATTTATCAGTGGGTAAGAGGAATTTTCAATTTTGGCAAAGTAATTGTTATTAATCCTTGTTATGAAATCGATAATTTTTTCATAACCTGTTTCTTCATGAATAAAATTTGAAGGATACCTCCTGGCCTTTTTATTTATCATTTTAAGACATTTGTTTTGTATAATTTGTAAGCGTTTTAGGTGGCAGTTGGCAGCGTCACTCCAAATAGGACACGCGTATGTTAATATTGGCCTTATAACACTTTTGAAGAGGAGATTTTTGTTTTTAGGGTTTAGAAATGACCTTCTATTTAGTAGTGGCCATAATGCTTTAAATGATTTTATAGCTTTTTGGCACGTAGCCATAATATGTTGTTTAAAAGTAAGCTTTTTGTCCAAGACAACTCCGAGATATTTGACATGATTAAGTACATTTATGGTATTATTTCCAATAAGAAGATGACGTCTTGGCAGTCTTTTGGGATATTTGTTGAATGGAAAAATTATTGCTTGGGTCTTGTTTGGATTAATTTTGATTTTCCATTTGTGAAAATATTTACTGCAATTTACAAGTCCCTTTTTCTTCAAGAGTGCACTTGTAAGTTTGTTTGAAGAAATTAACGCAGTATCATCTGCGTAGTAAGCAATTTTCATATATTTCGGGACTCTGAATGTATATATCGAGTAAAGCAATGGCGCAACTTTAAAGCTTCTGCCGTGAATAAAATCTGAAATAAGTTTGCATAAATATTTTGGTATATTTGCATCAAGAAGTTTAAATACTAGCAGCTGAATTCATAACCAATATTTAGCAGTCTCTTAGCAGTGTGTTATTTATAATGCACCTGCTAATGCACTTGTTAAATTCATTCTAAAGAACTTTCAAACACTTGCTAAACAGCTGTTTTCTGTCAAAGTGGTTTTTTGTAAACAAATGCAAAAAAATTTCATTAAAATTTTGGTGTGCGGAAAAATATTTTTTATTTACAAATAATGGAAACTCTTGACAATTTAGACACATTAGAGTTTTTAAGAGGTGGAGCCCATCGTCGAGCGATTAAAACTTACCAAAAAAGAAGAAACCCATTTTTGATATATACCGACATTCAATTTCGTAAAAAATACAGATTTACGAAGAAAAACGCAAAAAAGTTAATTAACCTGGTGAAGAATAACCTTAAAGGAAAAGGAAAAAAGAATGGAGGAAAAATTGCGCCGTTTTTACAAGTAAAAATCCAAAACTTATATTAAAATGGCAAGAACAACAGAAGAACAAATTCTAGTTATGGAGGATTTCCAAGAAATAGCAGGATTCAAAAAAGTTATCGGAGCAATTGATTGCAGCCATTTTCGCATCCAAGCTGTACAAGGCGATGATGCAGAATTATTTGTAAATAGAAAAGGTTACTTTACATTCAACGTTCAGGTATGTAAAATTTATGTTGTGTATATAAATTATATTCGCATGCTTAACTCTCAAAAGAAAAACTGAGTTCCCGTCTGAAATTTAATTTATTTTCTAACTCATAATAACTATGTAGGTTGTTTGTGATTCATCGTTGAAAATAACAGAGATCGTTGCCTGCTGGAGAGGAAGCACCCATGACTCAAGAATTTTTAACGAAAGCTACATAAAAGAAAAATTAGAAAACGGTAATTTCATGGGTCGATTGCTTGGAGATGGTGGGTATAAGTGTACTAATTACTTATTTACACCAGTACAAAACCCAAAAGATCTGAAAGAAGAAAAGTACAACAAGGTTCACATAAAGATCAGAAATGTCGTGGAACGACTTTTTGGTGTTTGGAAAAGTCGTTTTCAAATTCTTTTGGAGAAAATGCGGCTTTCAAGAACGCTAAAACTTTAATAGTGGCTTTAGCTGTTTTACATAACCTTTCAAAAATATTTAAAGAGCAAGAGTTTGGTAAGGTCATATTATTTTGTGTATCCACAATTCACTTTCATATTTATTTAATATTATTCTTACAGATGATGTCGTTCATGTACCAAGAAGAATTTTACATAAAGATTTAGAAGATAGTATATCTCGGGACCTCTACATTTGTCAAAATTTTCAAAATGTCGTATAACTTCAGTTGTTTTTTTAATTGTTATTGTTTTTTCGAATCCGTTAGAGTAATGAAACGTTTAAGGTAGAATTTTAGGAATTTCTTTTGAAGCATATTCTTCTGTATTCTCCTCGTCACTACTTACAGATTGATGCTGGAGCTGTTATGCATTTTCAAATATGCAGTGGCTGTGCTGTTTCCAATTTTAGATGAGGTTGATACAACCGCTGAGGATGAAGTGTTTTCAATTTGTGAAAAGTCAATTGATTCAAGCGAGTTAGTATCAATCTCAACCGAATTGCTGTCATAAATGTTCGAATCTATTCAAAATGTCTAGGCAGACGGGAAACCAACTGTTCTTTAATTGTATTTAGTGGTTCAGGTGCAGGACCGCCACCAGTCTGCTTTAGTTGTTTAATAAAGCTTGAATTTTTGGTCTTTGCAGCGGATTTAGTTTTGCGCCACTGATTTTGAACTTGCTCTAAATTTCATTTCGTTTTTCCCACTTTATTATTTCTGTTTGTGTTTGTGTCAATTTTCGCATTTTCTATAATCTCAATCTTGTCCAGCGCGAGATTTGAAAGTAAATCCTGTAAATATATTTGTTAATAACAAAAATATATTTAAAAACAAATTATACTTTACCTTTTCATCCTGCTCCCAATTTGCTGATCTTTTAACAATTTTTTTTTCTTTCTCCGCCATGTTTTCTTCTTCACTAATCGTTTTCAAATTAAGGGAAAAACACAAAATGAAATTTTAACATGAGATAAAATGCCAACCTATTTGCATAAAAATAAATGGCGTCACAAAATTCAGAGTTGATATTTTAACTTTTAGTTGACAGAATAAACTTCGTTATGAATAAACTCTCTGCTAAACTACTGCTTGGCTTACCCTGCTATCTCACATCACACTGCAACTGTGAAATCGTTGTGTACGTATTATCAACGAAAAATTGTTCGAATTAGTCGAATCCATCGCCATTAACTTTTGTGCTCACACATCTGACTTCAATCTCATTTTTTAAAATGTTGTCGAAGCGTAAACTTGAAAAAATTTGTTTACTTTCTCTCTTATTTTTTTTTAAATAGAGTTACAGAGTTTATTATACAGGCACATGTTTAAGGGAAAATGTTTGCATTTATTATTATTAGTTTTATTTTAATAATAGTTAATAATATTTATGCTCTATAATTAATAAACTTGCGTTTTTATATGCGCATTTCAAGAAATAAATCATAATAATAGATTTAACAAGTTAAAACTTTAATTACAATTTTGCAGAATCCAGTAAATTTGCATTAAATTTATAACAGGGTAACATTAATCATCGTTAGTGGCAGCCACTACTCGCACGAAAAATTTGGTGCCATTAGTGTGACCACTGCGGAAAATGTGTGTGTATTAGTAAAAAAAATGTGAGTGTATTGAGTTTTTCGAATTCTAAAATTCTAAATCTGCTAAAATTTGGTTATGAATTCGGCTGCAGGCCATTATGCCAAACGATTTCAAACGCTTTTTCGATATCTAACAATATTAGACTCGTTGAACGTTTATTGGTTTTATTGGTGATCATTTGATTTTTAATTCTGTTTATTTGGTAGTAAAGCTATTCCCTTTTTTAAATCCAAATTGTTCTTTAGCAACAATAGAATTGGTCGTTACAAATTCACTAAGACGAGAATGTAGTATTTTTTCAAATATTTTACCTAAGTTACTTAATAGACTAATAGGTCTATAGCTATTTGGGTTATTTTTTGGCTTAATAGGTTTGTTGATAGCTATAACCTTAGCATTTTTGAAATGGTTTGGGAAATAGTTGAGTTTGATGCAGCTGTTAAATATTATAACCAGTAATTTTAGAGCTTTGAGTGGTAGTTTCTTTAAGAGCAGGTTGGGAACATTGTCAAAACCAGGAGATTTTGAAGGTTTTATTGATGAGACAATATTCATTACTTCTTGTAGAGATGTATAAATTGTTGATTCAGAACAAGGATTTTCCTTCTTAAAATTATTTACTGTTGTATTTATTACTGTATCCGCTGAGTGGTTGTAATTCGAAGTGAGGTTATTTGCTTTGACAAATGTATTTGCCAGGACTTCAGCCTTGTCCTTATCAGATGTTATTTTTGTATTTCTAACTTTAAAGTGAGAGATTTGATTTTTTCCTTTTCCTAGCAAGTTCCTGCTTATTTTCCAAAATGATTTATCACCTGGTTTTAAATTGGATAATAATTGGCACCATTTCTTATTGCGTTCCGAATTAATACTTTTATCAATCATGTTACTTAGAAACTAGTACATTGATTATAAAAAGTTTGCTCGGCTATATTTGAAGATCGTTGGCTTTTTCTTTTAAAGCTTCTTCTTAGTTTAATATATTTCACAGTACTTTCTGGTAATGTGTAATTATTTTGTTGAGTTAAGCCATGGTATAGGGTATCATATGGTCGGTCTAGACCGACTATAATTTTCTTTCTTGTTAGTTTTACGTTACTTCTCTACATTCTATTTATCAGTGGGTAAGAGGAATTTTCAATTTTGGCAAAGTAATTGTTATTAATCCTTGTTATGAAATCGATAATTTTTTCATAACCTGTTTCTTCATGAATAAAATTTGAAGGATACCTCCTGGCCTTTTTATTTATCATTTTAAGACATTTGTTTTGTATAATTTGTAAGCGTTTTAGGTGGCAGTTGGCAGCGTCACTCCAAATAGGACACGCGTATGTTAATATTGGCCTTATAACACTTTTGAAGAGGAGATTTTTGTTTTTAGGGTTTAGAAATGACCTTCTATTTAGTAGTGGCCATAATGCTTTAAATGATTTTATAGCTTTTTGGCACGTAGCCATAATATGTTGTTTAAAAGTAAGCTTTTTGTCCAAGACAACTCCGAGATATTTGACATGATTAAGTACATTTATGGTATTATTTCCAATAAGAAGATGACGTCTTGGCAGTCTTTTGGGATATTTGTTGAATGGAAAAATTATTGCTTGGGTCTTGTTTGGATTAATTTTGATTTTCCATTTGTGAAAATATTTACTGCAATTTACAAGTCCCTTTTTCTTCAAGAGTGCACTTGTAAGTTTGTTTGAAGAAATTAACGCAGTATCATCTGCGTAGTAAGCAATTTTCATATATTTCGGGACTCTGAATGTATATATCGAGTAAAGCTATGGCGCAACTTTAAAGCTTCTGCCGTGAATAAAATCTGAAATAAGTTTGCATAAATATTTTGGTATATTTGCATCAAGAAGTTTAAATACTAGCAGCTGAATTCATAACCAATATTTAGCAGTCTCTTAGCAGTGTGTTATTTATAATGCACCTGCTAATGCACTTGTTAAATTCATTCTAAAGAACTTTCAAACACTTGCTAAACAGCTGTTTTCTGTCAAAGTGGTTTTTTGTAAACAAATGCAAAAAAATTTCATTAAAATTTTGGTGTGCGGAAAAATATTTTTTATTTACAAATAATGGAAACTCTTGACAATTTAGACACATTAGAGTTTTTAAGAGGTGGAGCCCATCGTCGAGCGATTAAAACTTACCAAAAAAGAAGAAACCCATTTTTGATATATACCGACATTCAATTTCGTAAAAAATACAGATTTACGAAGAAAAACGCAAAAAAGTTAATTAACCTGGTGAAGAATAACCTTAAAGGAAAAGGAAAAAAGAATGGAGGAAAAATTGCGCCGTTTTTACAAGTAAAAATCCAAAACTTATATTAAAATGGCAAGAACAACAGAAGAACAAATTCTAGTTATGGAGGATTTCCAAGAAATAGCAGGATTCAAAAAAGTTATCGGAGCAATTGATTGCAGCCATTTTCGCATCCAAGCTGTACAAGGCGATGATGCAGAATTATTTGTAAATAGAAAAGGTTACTTTACATTCAACGTTCAGGTATGTAAAATTTATGTTGTGTATATAAATTATATTCGCATGCTTAACTCTCAAAAGAAAAACTGAGTTCCCGTCTGAAATTTAATTTATTTTCTAACTCATAATAACTATGTAGGTTGTTTGTGATTCATCGTTGAAAATAACAGAGATCGTTGCCTGCTGGAGAGGAAGCACCCATGACTCAAGAATTTTTAACGAAAGCTACATAAAAGAAAAATTAGAAAACGGTAATTTCATGGGTCGATTGCTTGGAGATGGTGGGTATAAGTGTACTAATTACTTATTTACACCAGTACAAAACCCAAAAGATCTGAAAGAAGAAAAGTACAACAAGGTTCACATAAAGATCAGAAATGTCGTGGAACGACTTTTTGGTGTTTGGAAAAGTCGTTTTCAAATTCTTTTGGAGAAAATGCGGCTTTCAAGAACGCTAAAACTTTAATAGTGGCTTTAGCTGTTTTACATAACCTTTCAAAAATATTTAAAGAGCAAGAGTTTGGTAAGGTCATATTATTTTGTGTATCCACAATTCACTTTCATATTTATTTAATATTATTCTTACAGATGATGTCGTTCATGTACCAAGAAGAATTTTACATAAAGATTTAGAAGATAGTATATCTCGGGACCTCTACATTTGTCAAAATTTTCAAAATGTCGTATAACTTCAGTTGTTTTTTTAATTGTTATTGTTTTTTCGAATCCGTTAGAGTAATGAAACGTTTAAGGTAGAATTTTAGGAATTTCTTTTGAAGCATATTCTTCTGTATTCTCCTCGTCACTACTTACAGATTGATGCTGGAGCTGTTATGCATTTTCAAATATGCAGTGGCTGTGCTGTTTCCAATTTTAGATGAGGTTGATACAACCGCTGAGGATGAAGTGTTTTCAATTTGTGAAAAGTCAATTGATTCAAGCGAGTTAGTATCAATCTCAACCGAATTGCTGTCATAAATGTT
The DNA here is from genome assembly GCA_963682025.1 of Cordilura impudica. Lineage (NCBI taxonomy): Eukaryota > Metazoa > Arthropoda > Insecta > Diptera > Scathophagidae > Cordilura > Cordilura impudica. The sequence goes on from OY821519.1 coordinate 159,434,283, forward strand.
CGAATCTATTCAAAATGTCTAGGCAGACGGGAAACCAACTGTTCTTTAATTGTATTTAGTGGTTCAGGTGCAGGACCGCCACCAGTCTGCTTTAGTTGTTTAATAAAGCTTGAATTTTTGGTCTTTGCAGCGGATTTAGTTTTGCGCCACTGATTTTGAACTTGCTCTAAATTTCATTTCGTTTTTCCCACTTTATTATTTCTGTTTGTGTTTGTGTCAATTTTCGCATTTTCTATAATCTCAATCTTGTCCAGCGCGAGATTTGAAAGTAAATCCTGTAAATATATTTGTTAATAACAAAAATATATTTAAAAACAAATTATACTTTACCTTTTCATCCTGCTCCCAATTTGCTGATCTTTTAACAATTTTTTTTTCTTTCTCCGCCATGTTTTCTTCTTCACTAATCGTTTTCAAATTAAGGGAAAAACACAAAATGAAATTTTAACATGAGATAAAATGCCAACCTATTTGCATAAAAATAAATGGCGTCACAAAATTCAGAGTTGATATTTTAACTTTTAGTTGACAGAATAAACTTCGTTATGAATAAACTCTCTGCTAAACTACTGCTTGGCTTACCCTGCTATCTCACATCACACTGCAACTGTGAAATCGTTGTGTACGTATTATCAACGAAAAATTGTTCGAATTAGTCGAATCCATCGCCATTAACTTTTGTGCTCACACATCTGACTTCAATCTCATTTTTTAAAATGTTGTCGAAGCGTAAACTTGAAAAAATTTGTTTACTTTCTCTCTTATTTTTTTTTAAATAGAGTTACAGAGTTTATTATACAGGCACATGTTTAAGGGAAAATGTTTGCATTTATTATTATTAGTTTTATTTTAATAATAGTTAATAATATTTATGCTCTATAATTAATAAACTTGCGTTTTTATATGCGCATTTCAAGAAATAAATCATAATAATAGATTTAACAAGTTAAAACTTTAATTACAATTTTGCAGAATCCAGTAAATTTGCATTAAATTTATAACAGGGTAACATTAATCATCGTTAGTGGCAGCCACTACTCGCACGAAAAATTTGGTGCCATTAGTGTGACCACTGCGGAAAATGTGTGTGTATTAGTAAAAAAAATGTGAGTGTATTGAGTTTTTCGAATTCTAAAATTCTAAATCTGCTAAAATTTGGTTATGAATTCGGCTGCAGGCCATTATGCCAAACGATTTCAAACGCTTTTTCGATATCTAACAATATTAGACTCGTTGAACGTTTATTGGTTTTATTGGTGATCATTTGATTTTTAATTCTGTTTATTTGGTAGTAAAGCTATGCCCTTTTTTAAATCCAAATTGTTCTTTAGCAACAATAGAATTGGTCGTTACAAATTCACTAAGACGAGAATGTAGTATTTTTTCAAATATTTTACCTAAGTTACTTAATAGACTAATAGGTCTATAGCTATTTGGGTTATTTTTTGGCTTAATAGGTTTGTTGATAGCTATAACCTTAGCATTTTTGAAATGGTTTGGGAAATAGTTGAGTTTGATGCAGCTGTTAAATATTATAACCAGTAATTTTAGAGCTTTGAGTGGTAGTTTCTTTAAGAGCAGGTTGGGAACATTGTCAAAACCAGGAGATTTTGAAGGTTTTATTGATGAGACAATATTCATTACTTCTTGTAGAGATGTATAAATTGTTGATTCAGAACAAGGATTTTCCTTCTTAAAATTATTTACTGTTGTATTTATTACTGTATCCGCTGAGTGGTTGTAATTCGAAGTGAGGTTATTTGCTTTGACAAATGTATTTGCCAGGACTTCAGCCTTGTCCTTATCAGATGTTATTTTTGTATTTCTAACTTTAAAGTGAGAGATTTGATTTTTTCCTTTTCCTAGCAAGTTCCTGCTTATTTTCCAAAATGATTTATCACCTGGTTTTAAATTGGATAATAATTGGCACCATTTCTTATTGCGTTCCGAATTAATACTTTTATCAATCATGTTACTTAGAAACTAGTACATTGATTATAAAAAGTTTGCTCGGCTATATTTGAAGATCGTTGGCTTTTTCTTTTAAAGCTTCTTCTTAGTTTAATATATTTCACAGTACTTTCTGGTAATGTGTAATTATTTTGTTGAGTTATTTTAGGTGTAGACTTCGAAAACTATATTTATAAATTTTTGTATTTCCTGATCAATTACTACCTTGGTATTGTATATATTCGAATTTATCGTGATTTTATTGTCTAAAAAGTTCATATAAATGTTCCAGTTGGTTGCACTATAATCATAATAATGGGGCGATGATCTGATCTGATGGTATTTCGTAATCCATTGTTTTTACGTCTATATTTAAAGAGGAATTGCTTAAAATAATATCGACTGTGGATGCTTCGCGATTGTGTTTGTGGGGGAATAGGGTTGGACTATTATTTATTTATTTATCCATAAAGATATATAAAAGCCACCTTGGCCAATACAACTATATTACAATGCAGAATACCCTGAATAATGAACTCTAATATAAATAATAATAATATAATATTAGGATAGTGAATGAAAAAATTGCTTGATGTAAGTGAAAATGTATCAGATTTTACCCGTCAAAAAAAAGTACACAGTGGTAACACTTCGCTTTTTTATATTTCGGGAAGAACCTAAAATTTTTTTTGAAAAATTTGTAGTGGCAACTCTGAGAGAATAAACAAGCAACATATCAAAGCTCCGTAAAAATAAATAAAAAATAAAGTGTTTTAAAAATAGATAGTGACTATTAAAAAACATAAAATAAACAATAACAAGTGAAAATAAAGAAATAAAATAATAAAATAAAAATATTAATTGAAGACAAAACTGTGTATTGAGATATGGCTGAATGCAGTAAATGCAGATCAGCAATTAGGGGTGAAAGTGGTATTAGATGCAATGGTGCATGCGAAAAAGTTTATCACCTTACAAAAAAAAATGTGCCGGTATAGATCAATAATCGGCAAATATTATTGATGAAGCAAATTTTATAAAATTTATCTGCGATGATTGCATGCAATATATCCAAAATGTAGACCTTGTTTTAAGGGAAATACAAGATACAGTAGTTCCGCTTAAATGCGCACCGCTTACATGCGTTCCCCGTTTTAATGCGCAAAAGGTGCTGGCAACAGAAAAATTCATACAAATTATATTAACTTAATCCCGTTTAAATAGGTCCCGCTTAAATGAGTCAAATTCGAATGTCTTAAATAATTAAATCTTAAGAAAAACATTCGCCTAAATGCGAAAAAGCGTTTCTTATGCCTGGCAAGGCGTTTTTTAAATAACAGAAATCCACTTTTTCCAAAAACGTGGCAACCAAATTTTCAAAATAAAAGAAACAGTGGAAATAATTAAATAAAATTCTCCAGATTTGCTTTTAAAGGGAAATTTGGGCAGCAGCAAAAATATAAATTCTGTTGAATTGAAACGCAAATCATTTAACAAGCAAATAGAAAGCTAATTTAATGAACATTAAAAACATTCTCTAAAAGAAAAAACTAAAAAAAATCATGTGAGTCCGATCACAGGGCAGATGTGTAAACATCTAGTAATTAAAGATTTTTTTATGTCACCTTTTTAAAATCAAACAGAAAGAGGCATCTACATATGTATCACTTATAGCAAACAACTGCAGGTTATACTTGTGGGGTTGTTGAATTATGTATGTATATCTTATACGTTAATATTATGAAATTTTTGTCGTTATACAGCAAAGGGTTGTTGAATTAGCTGAAACAATTTTATATCATAATTTTTCCACCAATGCAATCATAAGTCACAAGGATTTGTCTTACAGCTCACATGTTACGCTGTTTTTGTGATTGTATTGTGAAATAGAAATTTAGCCACCTGCGCATATAGATGTTTACACATCAAAAGTGAAATATGAGTGGAATAAAAAAGAAAACTTTAACTTTAAAAGAAAAAAATATAATTAATAAAAGATTCTACAAAAAAAGTAAAAGTGATTTGTTTCATAAATATGCTTGTTCTATTCATCTGTAAATAAAATTGTTGGTTTTTTTTTTTTTTTGCAAAATTATTTTTAAATATTTTTCCATTTTAACTATTAAATAAATTATTGTTTACATAATCCAAAAAAATCGTTTTAATGAGTATTGACGCATTTATGCGAGGTTTTTTAAATGCGATACATGAGCATTTATCAGGGGTTCCGCTTAAATGATTCCCCGCTTTAGTGCGCAATAAACTGTTCATTTTGCGTTGCGCTCTTAACCGGGGACTACTGTAATGTTAATAAAAACAAGCAAACATTATTGGAATACAAACATGAATTTGAGGACTCATTGAAAAAGAATGAAGTTGAAATAAAATCATTATTGGAAGCAATTGAAAAACGCTATGATGATAGATTTAAGAAAATAGATAATATACAAAAACTATGTGAAAAAATGTGCAAGAAGTAAAATACTTATGTATATCGAAATGTAAATGAAATGGAAAATAAAAATAAAGATATGTATAATGCAATTGAGAAAAATAATATGATAATGTGTAATGCTGAGTACACACGATGGAACATTAACTGAAACATGCTGATGTTTCTGTTAATGTTCCATCGTATGTAGTAATATTTCATGTCAAAATTCATGTTTCAATTTGTTTTCCTCAAATTTCAAATTATTTTGATATTTTATGTTTCCAAACTCAATGTTCCATCGTCTATATCCATGTTTACTGTTTTTGCTCTCTTATTTCATTGATAGCAGTCGTGCTGTAATGTTGTTTTGTATATCGGAGTAAAGAAAATAAAAGAGACGAAAATGACGAAAATTTAACATAATGAAAATTTTAAGAATTTTATAAATAATAATGAATAGTGATAATGAAAATTTGAGGAAATTTATAAATTAATATATTTAACAAATTTTTAAAAATGTTATAGCTGAATAAAAAATTTATTTTCCTCCGCGTAATTTGTTTAGTACTAGTATATTCAATAAACACACGGAACTGATGTTTCCTTTTTGGTTCCGTCGTCTGTATTAAAAATTGGAAACATATTTTTTCGCATGTTTCTCTTAATGTTCCATCGTGTGTAGTCAGCATAATGAAATAAAAAGAGCGGTCAAAGATATAAACGTCAAAACAAAAATGTCATACGCGAAAACAGTGTCAAACAGATGTTTCAAAAAATTTCCCCTTAATTATAAAACCAAGAGAAGAAAAAAATAAAAAAATAAAAGCGGAATTAAAAAAAAAAAAAGTGGATCCAATTAATTTTAAAATAAAAAATGTTGAAAATAGAAAAAATGGTACTTTGGTTATTCAAAGCGAAACTATTGAAGAACGAGATAAAATTAAGGAGGCAATACAAAATGAAATAAGTGAAAATTATGAAATAAAAGTTCCAAATAAGATCGATATCAAAATTATTACAACTGATATGATTGTAAAATACCTGAAGAAGAATTAACAGACAAAATAAAAAAACAAAATGAAATAATGAAAAATTATGAAATTGAATTAGTAAAAATAATTGAAACAAAAAGATATAATAGAACAATATAGTCGTATCCAAAGGTCATAGCAGGTCAGATGCTTAATGTTGGATGGGATAGATGTAGAGTTTTCGATGGTACAAATATAATAGTGTTTTAAATGTCAAGGGTATACTCATAAATGGTCGGAATGCAAAAATGAAAAAATATGTTACAAATGCCATGGAAAACACAAGAGTAAAGATTGTAAGAAGGAAATAATAATGAAATGTGTTAACTGTATAAATGAGAACTGTATATAACACAGCAAGCGTTATAATACCAAAAGTTTGATCCCTCTTAGAATATTTTGAGACCTTAGAAGTTATATGATAATTTAAAAAAAATGCAAATGATTCTTGGCTAAAAATTATTAATATTTAAAATAAGCTAATTTTAAAATATTTTTATCTGAATAAGCTAGTAATATGTTAATTTAAGGATACATTTAATACAAAAAAAGAACTACATAATAACAGGTAAGAAACTAACTATAGAAATTAAACCTTTTAATATTTAATTCTTAATTTTTAATTTTTAATGATTAATTTTTAATTTTGAATTTTTAATTTTAAAATTTTAATTTTCAATTTTTAATTTTTTATTTTTAATTTTTCAATTTTCATTTTTAATTTTTCAATTTTCATTTTTAATTTTTCAATTTTCATTTTTAATTTTTAGTTTTTAATTTTTAACTTTTTTTTAATTTTTCATTGTCCATTTTACATTTTCCATTTTTCATTTTCCATTTTTCATTTTCCATGTTCCATTTTTTAGTTTTCATTTTCCATTTTTCATTCTCCATTTTTCATTTTCCATTTTTCATTTTTCATTTTCCATTTTTATACCCTCCACACCTCTGCGGCAGAGGGTATATATAGGTTTGTCATTCCGTTTGTAACGCATCGAAAAACTAATTTCCGACCCCATAGAGTATGTATATATATTCTTGATCCTTATCACAGCTCGAGTCGATATAGCGATGTCCGTCTGTGTTGAAATCACGCATTTACATTTTTTTTTTACATTTACATTTATAGATACCTCTACAAACCTAACAACCAACAAGTGTAACTTTTATGACGCTAAATAGTTTTTGTGTCTTAAGTATTTTATTACCATATTTTATTAAAATAAAAACCAGTCAATAAAAACAATTGTAAATAATTTCAACGTAAATCACAAAAAAATGGCCAATAAAATTTTAAAATATTTGACAATTGTAAACAATTCGCAACGTAAGTCATAAAAAAGGGTCAATAAAATTTTAATAAATTTGGTTGAAACAATTGTCGTCGTTTTTATCGGGGTGTATCAGATCGCGAATTGATGTTTCAATTTTTCGCAGTACACGAGCCAGAACACGAATTTAAAATATAACTGAACCCGAACATGTTTATTGTACATGTTCTATTTTTTTCTTAGTACACGAGCCAGAACACGACTTAAAATATAACTGAACTCGAACCTGTTTATTGTACATGTTCTGTTTTTTTTTTTCAGTGCACGTACCAGAACACGAACTTCAAATAAAGCAACACTCGAATCTGTGTGGTTTATGTGTAATCGAAACCAAAAATACGTGATAGAAAAATGTTCGTGTAGATAACGAAATATTAAAACGAAACACAGTCATGATGTGTTCGGCACCATACAAAATTTAGAAACACACATAATTGATATGAAAATAAAAATATGTGTGTGTTGGTCTAAGTTATGTTTGTTTACATATATGTACGAGTTTTTTATTCAGTGTGTGTTTTTTTCTGAACTCTGATATAAACCCGAGCTTATATTATTATTTAATTATTTAATTTATTAGTAGTATTTAAAATACTTTTCATTTCTCTGAAGATGTTTTACAAATAAATATAAATATCCTAAGGATCTATTGCATATTATTTCTTACATATCTAACAATATTTCTTTTAAAAACATTAAAATTTCTCTCATTTTTAATATAAATTGGTAGGCTATTATATATTTGAAGTCCTTTAAAAAATAGGGATTTTTGCATCGCACTTGTTGTTACTCTCATCAGTCTGAAATTACCCCTATTTCTAAGGCCATATGACTGTATTTCCCCAACGTATGTTAACTGCTCCATTAAATATTCCGGTGCATTTTCCAATTTCATTTTTTGTATAAAGTTTATCGTGTTTAATTCCAGTCTTTGTCGAATGTTGAGCCATTTTAATGTATCTAGCATGTGTTGTTTTGGTGTATATTTGTTGCATCTTAATATTGTACGCATTGCTTTATTTTGTAACTTTTGTAATCTATCCATTTGTGTTTTATTGCAGCATGTATATAAAATTGTTGAACCAAACTCAAAATGTGGTTTTATCACTTGTTATATATATTTATAGCTGTTATTATTGAAACTTTGTTCCTTATTCTTTTTAAAAATCCAATTTTCTTGCCGATTTTTTTACATATAAATTCTATGTTTTTTTAGTTTTAATTCTTTATCTATTATAAACCCAAGATATTTTATACTATCGACTTTTTCTATTATTTCGTTATTTATTTTAAATACTGATTCGCTTTTCATGTTAATTTCCATTAGTTTTGTCTTATTCTCATTTAGTTTTAGTTTATGTGTCTGTGAAGTTGGCATCTCAAATTTTAGCATCTCACTAAAAACATGAAAATTTACTTGCATCCAGCATAGTTCTATAGTTCCTGCAATAGTTCTTCAATAGTTCTATTGATTTGACCTTAAAATCGCGATTTAAAGATTTAAGGGTATGAGATGCCAACTTCGCAAAAAAAATCTCAGCATCTCATCAGATTTTGAATATATGACCTTAGAGAAGTTGCATCCAGCATAGTTCTATAGTCTCCGATGGTTTTAACAATAGTTCTGCTAATTCTGCCTTAAAATCGCGATTTGAAGCTATGTGATGCTAACTTCGCAAAAAAAAATCTCAGCATCTCATCAGATTTTGAATATATATTATATACATATAATATATATTATATATATATTATATATATATTATTTTTTTTTTTGTTTATTTTTTTTTTTGGTTTTTGTTTTTTTTTTTTTTTGATTTTTAGTTTTATTTTTTTTTTTTTTCATTTTTGTTTTTTTTTTTTTTGATTTTTTGTTTTATGTATTTTTATTTTTTTTTTTTGATTTTTTGTTTTATGTATTTTTTTTTTTTTGATATTTTGTTTTATGTATTTTTTTTTTGATTTTTTGTTTTATGTTTTTTTTTTTTTTGATTTTTTGTTTTATGTATTTTTTTTTTTATTTTTTGTATTATGTATGATATTGTGTTATGGCAAAATCGGATTAAAACTTATTACCTGCGTACGTGTACACCACCAATTGAGGCGAAACTTCTTTACTCGACCTAACCGTTCCTCTACATCTAGCTAGATCGTCAAACTCGTGCCAAAACGTACCCGATTTTACGTAAGCCACATAGTGATTTATAATAAAGTTTGCGAGACCAGCCAGTCGATACTTTATCCCCGATTTCTACGGTTTGTGCAATCGAATCGAGGGTGTGGCGAAGGCTTTCATTCCGTACGGTGTAACGGAGGTCCGTCAAAACGGAAGTATCGATCAATATGTGTGATCCATATTTTTTTTGATGTATAGAAGTATGGCACTTGCGGCACGTCCGTTTTGTAGAATGATGATGATGAGATGCTGATATATCTTTTGCGAAGTTACCTTCAAATCGCGATTTTAAGGCAGAATCAGCAGAACTATTGTTAAAACCATCGGAGACTATAGAACTATGCTGGATGCAACTTCTCTAAGGTCATATATTCAAAATCTGATGAGATGCTGAGATTTTTTTTTGCGAAGTTAGCATCACATAGCTTCAAATCGCGATTTTAAGGCAGAATCAGCAGAACTATTGTTAAAACCATCGGAGGCTATAGAACTATGCTGGATGGAACTTCTTTAAGGTCATATACTCAAAATCTGATGAGATGCTGATATATATTTTGCGAAGTTAGCATCACATACCTTCAAATCGCGATTTTAAGGCAGAATCGGCAGAACTATTGTTAAAACCATCGGAGACTATAGAACTATGCTGGGTGCAACTTTTCTAAAGGTATATATTCAAAATCTGATGAGATGCTGAGATTTTTTTGCGAAGTTGGCATCTCATACCCTTAAATCTTTAAATCACGATTTTAAGGCCAAATCAATAGAACTATTGAAGAACTATTGCAGGAACTATAGAACTATGCTGGATGCAAGTAAATTTGCATGTTTTTAGTGAGATGATAAAATTTGAGATGCCAACTTCACAGACATTTAGTTTATTCATTTTTAACCAGTTATTTATAGTTTTCATGTCTTCTGCTAAGTTCATGTAACATTGTTCATTTGTACTTGCTTCTGTAAAAATTAAAGTATCATCTGCATATAGTACTATTTCACGTTTGTTTATAATGTTTGGCATATCATTTATGTAAATAATAAATAATAGTGCTCCCAGTATTGAACCTTGTGGCACTCCGAATCCATTGCTTATCGGATCTGATTTAACCCCATTAACTTTTGTGATTTGTCTTCTATGTGTAAGATATGATTTAAACCATTCCAATTCGTTTTCTGTGATACCGTACATATTTAGTTTTTGTATTAATATGTTTCTATCTATTGTTTCAAAAGCCCGTTTAAAATCCAAGAATACTGCCGTGATTTTTTTTTATTTTTCTTTACTATTTTCCATCGATTTATAACGTAATTAACTAATTTATTAAATGAAAATACTACTTAAAATTAAATAAATTATTCCAAAACCAGTCATCGTCTAGCATTCAAAGCGTACGGTAGTTTTTGATCTTCTCTATCGTTTAGCGTATACATCTACAACAACGATTTATTATTTTTTTCTATAACACACGTGTGTATTAATTTTCACGTAATTATTTATTTTTGTGTGAAATAAATAAGAAGAAAAAAGTCAATTTCGTGCTAGAACTTTAACTTTAAAATGGCTCCGGGCCCTCCGGATAAGTTTTCCAACAACCAATTTTAGGTACTGGGGGATTATATTGATAAAGGAAACGCTACCTGCCCCGAGTGCAGCTTACCACCTCATGCCCCCGAAGTCTGCACGCGTATATTCTGCACTAGTTGCTCAGGAGAACACTCTTCGGCTGACAAAAATTGTCTCCGGTTTCTTCATATGAAAGAAATCTTAAAAATAAAAACAAAAAATTACTGCAGTTTAGGTGAAGCACGCCGCAAATACAGAGAAGCCAACCCAATTCAATCAACAATCCAAAACAATACATATGCATCTATTACCTCCGATTCTCCCACAAAACGTAAAGATCCATCAAAAATTCAAACTAGGAAAGACACTGAACCGACAACTCAAAACAATAAAATAATTAAACAATCTACAACAATTACAAATCCAATTAATGTTAATACCCCAACTACTTCTAAACAAATAAAAACGAATAAAACGTTAATTTACACAAAAAAATGCTAAAATTACAGACCACGCAGAATCATTAAAAACAGACAATAATCACATAAATGAAACAAATGCAAATTTTATGTCCCCGATTTCCTGCTTGACGAATCCTTCATGAAATCAAATAATTATTTTTTACCATCTCCCGACGATGAATCTCTCGACGAGGTTACGATGGACTTCATAACATAGGTAACTATAACTCCACGCCAATTTCCAAAACACCATCTCCAACACAGCACACATCACACATTTATTATTTTCTCTAAAATTTAATAACATGGACTTTAACTACTTATAAGGGAATTGGATCCCAGCTTTATCTCACTTCAGGAAACCCACTGTGCTCACAACTTCACACCGATTCCACCCAAAAACTATAGTAGTTATTTTGCAAATTCAACACAAAACACCACTTCTAAACAAGGAGTCGGTATCTTTGTAAAATCAAACATACCTCATAAGCAAATTTTTATTAATACTCAGTACCAAATTGTTGCAATTGAAATAAACCTCATCATAAATTTCACAGTATTATCGTTTTATATTCCACCCTGCCAGATCATATCAATTCTTGAGATACACGATTTAATATCATCGTTTAATACTCCACTTATTGTCGTCGGCGACTTTAACGGATGGAACACTATCTGGGGATCTACCACAAACAACAACCGAGGTATTTTAATTGAACACATATTTGAGAGAGCTGGATTATGTGTGTTGAATGACGGTTCTCCTACCCACTTCTCCACACATAGCACACTCACCCATATAGACGTCTCATCATGTTCAGCGATTTGCACAGCAGCGACCACTCTCCCATCAGAATATGTATGAAATTGTCAGAACAAAACCCTAAGCCTGTGAAGTCAAACAAATTTTTAGTTAACTTAGCTGACTGGTCACATTTTTCTCGTAAGGCTGAATCTGAAATCGTCAAACGCCAATTTTCTCTTTCTAGCAACAAGGATGCAGCCTTAATCACTAAATCAATTCGTACGGCAGCGAACACTCACATCCCGCAATCAAATAAAACCACTATATCTGATCGTGCACCAGTCCCATGGTGGATTCCAGCCCTAGCAATTCTACGCAAAAAAAGACAATCTCGTGTCATATAAAAGATACAATATTGAATTCAGAAAATAAGTTAAAATCGCCAAAAATTCAAGTTTCGAAAAATTTACTAAATCAGTTAACAGAAATACAGCCCTATCGAAAATATGGAATATGATAAATAGAGTTACGCGCTAATGCTCATTCACAACCATAAAGCAATAAACACTCAAAACGATACCTTCATTGATCCATTTAAAATCGTTAACCACGTTGGTTGCATATGGTCTGAATATTCTTCCGACGCTAATTTTCCCACATTAATTAACACATCTAAGTACTCTTTTAGCGCTACCGTTAACAACACACAAGAAAAAAACGCCCGAATGCTGGACGAACCAATCACTATGATGGAACTAAACAGCTGTTTAAGTAAAGTCTAAGGGGAGCCACCCCAGGACTTGGCCGTATTTCTTACCCGATGGTTAAAACTCTTTCCTATGTAAGTAAATCAAAAATATTAGATCTTTATAATACAATTTTCCAAAGTGGCATTATTCCACACTGCTGGAAACTTGCAATCGTAATACCCTCCCGAAAACAAAGAACTCGTCATCAGTCGAAGCTTATCGACCAATATCGCTACTACCTTGCCTCCCCAAAATCCTTGAACGAATCGTTGCTACAAGAATTTCATGGTTTCTAGAAAAGAAAAATCTCATCGCTAAGCAACAATTAGCTTATAAACCTGGTAAAGGATGCGATGACGCATTACTCCACATGGACTATTACATCACTAAAGCACTATCTGCCAAAAACCACGTAACTGTCCTATCAATCGATTTTGAAAACGCATTTGACAGAATTGGGTCACACGTAATTTTAAAAGCCCTAAAAGCTTGGTCAATCGGACCTAAAGTTTTTAATTTTGTTAAATCATTTCTATCAAATACAGTTCAAGGTCAGAATTAATGGTCATCTGTCAAGAACGTTCCCTCTAAAAAATGGAATCCCACAGGAATCGCCACTTTCAGTGGTAGTTTCAAATTGCATTCAATGAAATTAGCAAAATAATAAACGGAAATCGGTTTGTAAACCACTGTTTGTACGCAGATGATCTATACATTCTTTGTAAAAGAAACGACAACAGTGAAACTAAATGCATTTTGGAAAAAATTTTTCAAGACATTAATAAATGGACGGAATATTCCGGAGCAAAAATATCGTTAGAGAAAACCAAAAAATTCCATATCTGCAGGAAACTAAATTGTGATTCAGACATACGTACGTTAAATACTGATGGTTTCGCAATACAAAACGTAAAAAAATTTAAAAGTTCTGAGTTTAACTTTCAAAAAATATAATTGGAAAGATCACCTGACACATCTAAATAATGCGTTAATAGCTAGAGTAAACATTATACGATATTTATCGATGAAAAGTTTTGTTCATATCAATACATTGACCTACCTTACCAAAACCCTCGTATTAAGTAAAATAGACTACGGTTTGTACATTTATGGTAACAGCTGTAAAACAAACATCAATATCATAAAACCTGTTTACCATCAAGCAGCTAGAGCCTGCGTCTACAACTTTAGGACCACTCCAATCAACAATATTCCCCAAGAAGCATATCTCCCATCAATAGAGGACAGAATATACGAATTAAAATCTAGAATCCTGTCTAAACTTCTCAACACCACTAACTCAATTAAAGACAACGACGACGTCGCTTTGACGATAAGTGAAAAAGACCGAAGCGACTCAAATCCGCATTAGCTGAATCTCTAGCTTTATGTCCGGAGTTAAATATCCCGTTAAAAATCTCCAAAAAAATATATAAACCAACCTCCCTGGAAATTCCAAAATATGTCCATTGATATGTCGCTAAACAGGTTAAAAAAAAACAATTCACCAAAAAATGCGTTTCTCTGAACAAAAAATTAATTTCGAAGACAACAACTGGCGTTTTATATACACTGATGGTACTTAAACTCAATGCATCCTTCCAGCTTACACCGTCGTGAATGAAGAGGGAAAAAATCTCATCCTAAGCACACTTTACGAGAATTCATCAATCTTCACTGCAGAAGCATGTGCAATTTATCAAGCTATTCGATTAGTATTAAGGGAAAAAATAAAAACCGTAATTTTCATAAGTAACCCATTTAACACCAAATGTAACACAATAACAAAAATCAGAGACGCCCTTATCGGCAATGAAGACAGAATAAAAATATACTGGATTCCTAGTCACATCGGCATCGTTGGCAACGAAAAAGCAGACATTGCAGCCAAATACGCCTCATATGCGTCAGTTCTTATGGACGGTACGCTGGAGAAAATTGACATACGTCGCCACATTTCCAGCTATGTCAAACTCAAATTTAAAATTAGTAAATCGACACATCATCACTACTCCTCTATAAACTCACATAACACCTCTCCGATCTACCCAACTGATGTCGATAAAGTCAAAATAAAAACATTTTCAAGGTTTCGTCTCGGCCACTCTATATTCTCCCACGAATGGATTCTAAAAAACCCAATCCGCCCCCCAACATTCTTATTGAATGTTCATCATACCATAATCAAAGGAACAAAATATTTGGAAACAGATCAGCCCTAGAACTCCTTAAAGAACCATCCACCATAAATATTATTAAAATTTATAATTTTATGAAACATCATTTTTCAATTACTATTAATATTAATATTAGAATATATGTATATAAATATGCATATATTTAAACCAGAGCTGATGGCATATGCAGCTAGTGCTCTCAATTAATATTTAGTCTTAGAATTATATTCTTAAAGATTAAATTAATAAATAATAATAATATTCCAAAACCATAGTTCATACAGCTTATGCTGCAACAGAGCTTATACCGTAGTTCGTACCAGGGATGAGTAATCTCTAGCATATGCGGACCTATGCAGGGGCGGATTAATTTCTAAATCTACAAATTTGTACTGATCACGTGTTTTACTTGACTAAAAATCATTTTAAGTTGATTTGTACTAATTAATAGTTACTAAAAAGATGTAAAACAAAATATTGTCACTATGGGAAAGCAAACATCGGTTTATACTCGGAAAATATTTTAGATTGAAAATAAAGTGGTAAAAAACCTTGCGTGAAATTGGCGAAATAGTGGGTAGGAACAACTGCACAAAAAAAGTAGTTGATAAATATGCCAAACACCATCAGGTTGAAAATGTGCCTAGATCTGGACGCCCAAAGCGGCTTAGTGCTACTGAAGTTTTAGCTGTAGTAAGAGAATTAAAGACATATCCAGCCTCAAGTGCAGGTAAATTATCAGAAAACATATCGCAAACATCAGGACAACAACCCAAAGCCTACGACTGAAATTTTTAAAGAGTGGCTGCGGTACCGCATCTGTGGGAAAACCTTGTCAGAAAAGGTCAGACAAAGGCCCATTTTAAGCAAAACAGACTTAAAGAAGGCTCTAAAGGAAGGATGTGGCAAAATCTACCCCGGAATAACAAAAAAGACAATTCGAATCGATGCCTAGGAGACTAAATGTGGTGTTTAAGAAAACAAATTAAATATTACAAATTTCAATGCTGTAATTTTCAGGAGCCTTCTACGTGCGAACTTGCAGGAACATTTGAAATAATGAATGCAAGTGATGAAGAGCTTCGAGATTTGGAATTGCAAAGCTCAAAACTTCCTGTGGACCACCACCACCGAAGCGAGGGAGGCCAACCTACAAACCGTCGGACTCTTTTGTCAAACCAAAATGGACAAAAAAATGTAACGCCAACAAGCAGTTTGAATTTCAACTCAAACCTAATGCAGAACCATTGAAAATCATTCAAAAAAAAAAAGCAGCATGGTGAAATTAGTGGTCTCCCACCAGTTCAATTGTTTGAAAATTTTTTTTATAAAGAAATGTTTGATTTTATTATCACACAATCAAACAAGTATGCGCAACAAAAATGCGCAAATATTGTTTTTAATGAGGTGATCTTAGGGAATTTTTTTTTTTTTAATATTAATATTGTCAGGATTTATCACACTGCCATCCATTGATGACTACTGGTCAAAAGATCCTTGCCTTGGAAATTCAATTTCAAGCAAACTATGTCAAGGAACAAATTCAAAGAGATTAAACGCTTCCTTCATTTTAACAACAATGATAACCCGGATAGAAATGATAAGCTGTCAAAGGTAAAAACGTTATTTCTTCTGTTTATTTGAATTTTAAAAACGGTATTGTTAATTAGATTCGTCCACTGTTTGACCATGCCAACAAAAAATATATACAACTTGGTGTATGGAGTGAACTACTATCGATCGATGAACAAATGGTCCCAAACTTTGGTCGTCAGTCATGTATATCTGGAACAACGGTTTACCCCGCATAAACTCTGAGGACATATACAAAGAGCTAAAAAACTACAACCTTTCGTAACTGAAATAGTCACTAAATTCAGTTCGAATAATAATGAAGTTTACAAAGTTCAATTTATTCGTAAAAATTTGAATCCAACTGCCTTAAAAAATGTACGAACAATTTCCAATATTATATCTTGGAAAAAATTCAAATCGAGATCCAGGAACAAACCAACTCAATGCTGAACTGCTTAATGCATGGGAAAGTACATACATTATTGATATCCTTTTGTTAAGATATTTAAATGCAATTCATAAAAAAAGAAAAATTCGGAAGAGTTTTCAACAATTAAAGATATATGTTTTTTTTATTTCCATTTATTGCATCATAATTATAAATACAGTGAAAACTCTACTAACGGACACCTCCCGTAGGCGATCACCTCTATGAAACGGACAATTTTCCAAGTCCCTTTGTTTTCAAAGTGTTGTTAAAACAAATTACTCTCTGCTGGACGGACACTCCCATGGCCGGACGCGGACACCTTTTTTCTGTAAAACACCTCCAGTAGACGGTCAAAAAATTTAGCAAATACGAGAAAAACATACAAAACATGTTCATTCATATATAAAAATTATTACCATACTATTTGCACTTAAGCCACAGCAACACTACACATACATTTTAAGTTGTGTGATTTCCCTTTTTTCTATCATTGACAGTTTGTTGCGTGGGTTTCTTTGAAGTTTTTTTAAGCGAGTTCATTTGAGAGTAAGTGTTGATTGAGTAAGGTGTTATAACAATTTATCGAAGAATTTTAATTGTCACATGGCTGGGCGAAATTCTCTTAAAATTATAAATGTTCAAGAACAAGAAAAACTTTCAGTACGTGAGATTGCAAAAACGTATTGTAACAAAACAAATTTTTTTAAAAAAAAAAGGTGCTTCATTACATACATACATATTTATATTTTTTAAGATTTAATATTGGAAAAACTCAGTCTGCGAGCATTCTAAAAGGTAAGGAACATCTTAGCGCCAGATGGCAATCTGGATTTAATATTAATTATAAAAAGAATTGTCTTTCGACAAAAGGTTCGGAAGTAGACAAGATGTGTTTTGATTGGTTTGCAATTGTCAGAAGCAAGAATTTGCCTATATCAGGACCAATTGTAAAGGCAAAGGCCAAAGAAATAGCTGAGAAAATAGATTATCATGGATTTTCTGCTTCAAATGGGTGGCTAAAAAAATGGCGCAAGCGACATAATTTTGCTTTTAGGTGCATTTCAGGAGAGGCCGCGGACGTTATTCCTGAAGATGTGATGCAGTTTAAGACAAAACTCCCTTCAATACTTTGTAACTATAAGCCAGAAGACATTTACAATGCAGACGAGAGTGGTCTTTTTTTCGAGCACTTCCTACAAAAACTTTAGCTCTTAAATCAGAAAAATGTACCGGAGGCAAATTGTCAAAAGAAAGGTTAACAATCTTGTTTTTAAACATCGATAACACTGCATACACTGAAAATGATGACATTGAAATAAACTTTGAAAATGCACAAACTCCATAAATAATATCAAGTGATTCAGAAGAGGATGTTGTAGAGCAAGAAATCGATAAAATTAAATCGTTCGAAGAAGCCCTAACACCGATTGCACGTTTAAAAGCTTTTGCTTTAAATGATTTTATGGCATATAAAAAATTAAACAATTTGGAAACCCGTTTTGAAGAAATGCACAAAAAATGGAAGCAAGCGAACTCTGCAAGCTACAATCCGCCAGTTCTTTTTCACTACCACATAAATTTAAGTTTTTTGAAGTAATTTTTTTTATACCAAAAAAGATCAATCTCATTTTGTGAATGTATGAATTAAACTAAAATGAATTTATTAAATAAATAAACATACATATTTAAGTTGTAATGCGTAGAAATTTGTTTTACTCATAATAGCATGCATATTAAATTGCAGATAAATCCTGACCTTTTTAAATGAACTATCCCGAAGACGGACACCTCCCGTTAATTTGCTGTGACGGTCGGTGTCCGCCTACGGGAGATTTCACTGTATTCGTGGGGGCCATTTGGTCAGACCTAACAGGTCTATAGTTCATCCTATCGCCGATTTGCATTTTTTGTCGAATTGAAGTTGTTTTATTTTTTGACTGGGATCTAATATGATTTTTTGGATCTTATGGCGATTTAAGTTGATTTCATATAATAGTACTTGACCTCTATTATATCAAATCAACTTTATTGTATATTTTTCATAGAAAATTTGTTGATAAATGTTGCTTTAAATGTTGCAATTAAATAGTTTATAGTGTAGTATAACAAATATATAACAAATTCATAAATAAATCGAATCCATTATAACTTTCTAAAAATATAAAAGATAAGTTTTATTAAATGCTTACCAATCTTAAATTTATAAGCGTCTTTGTTGAGATGTGTAAACTGTACGCAGCGTTTTGTAAGTGTTTGTATCTTACAATATATATATAGTATTTATTTGTTTTTGCCAGGTTTTTTATTTTGATATTAAAGTCAAATAAAAATGATTAATTTGTTTCAATTATAATATAATTATATAATGTATATAAATTTTAACACTTGTCCCTCAAAGAGTAGTTCTTATCAGAGGTAACATCAAAAAGGAGAATAAAAATAACAAAGAATTTATTCTTCTTCGAATTTTAAGACTTACAAAATTTCATGAAACCCGGACCCCCATAACATCGTGACTCTTGAACACTTAAGAGCATCAGCTTTAACTTTGACTTACGCACGCTGTCATTTCTGCAGCGGTGAACATTGTCATCGAAGTGCTGCGTGTATGATATGTGCATAACAAAATCATACAAGTGTGTGTCCATTTAATACAAATGAAAAAAGACCAGCTGTTTTTACATGCTTTAATTGCAAAAAAAACATGGAAAAGAGAGAACTGATCACTCTGCAAACGACATCAACTGTCCGTTACGTTCTCTCTATTTGGAAACTAGAACAAGAGTTAAGGCCTAGTTAGTCACACGTTGTTAAAAAGTATCTGTACCGTAAATGTAACGTTAGCATTTAATGCAATTATAGAATGTAAAAAACGAACCAGCATGTTGCTGTGTAAATTTAACCAAACTTTATCAGCTGTTCACAAATGTCACGTATAAACGTAGTAAAAATCTATTTTCAACAGATTGGGACGTTCCGGTTACGTGACAGTTAGGCTTACCACACTTTGAAGAGGAAAAACCGGAGATTTAAAATTTTTGCTTAAAAAAAACCGGAGATTTCTGGAGATTTCAAAAAAAAATGCATTTGTTGAATAAGTAGTAAGTGATAACTAGAATTTTTATTAAAAACATAAAATAGATAAATTAATTTCAAGTTGCACTTAAAATTCAGTAGCATAAATAAAAGAATAACAAAAAACAAAAACATAAAACAGTAATTCATTTGTACTTCAATGTTTTAAATTTGTACTTTAAAGTTTAGTAAATTAAAGAATATTAACAAAAAAAATAAATAAATAATAAAATAACGAAAAAAAGTTTAATAAATAAGTACTAAATAAATTAATAATTGAATTATTAAAAATTCGTTTCTTTATTTTCTAAAATTATATTTTCGCTCTTTTAAGGTTGCATTGAGATGTTTTTGGTCAGGTTTTTTAAATAGTCATTCCATAACAAAATTTATTCTTATACATAATTCAGCCTTTACTAATTCTACTCGTTTTTTGCCCCTGTCACTTCCCCAAACTGATTCCATAATTGAAAAAATCCGTTCAACGAAAGCATTGCTCACAGCAATACTTTTTAGAACAAAAACCCATGCTTCTTCTACTGATGTGTGCGTCTTTCCAATATTTTGCAAAATTTCGTTTACGGTGTTAATTTCATCGTAGAGTTTATCCTCATCTAATTCTAAGTTAAGCACATTTCCAATTTTTAAAACGTTCTTAAATTTTAGATCACGCTTTAAAATATTTAGATGTCCAAATGTTTCCATAGGATATTTTCAAAATCATAATACTTGTTTATGTAAATTAGTGATCTTTCGTATACATTAAGAGTATTTCTTTGGAATTCATTTCGTTTGGTTTTAGAGAAATTTTTAATGTGATTATTCTTAACCTTGGAGCCAAAAAAGTTATCTATTATTCTTTTTTCTAATTTATGTTTTAAATTGTCCATAACATCATGTAGCTCAGCTGCTGTGAGATTTTTTTTTTTTCCAAAATTAAAATTGTTTCGCACATAATATTAAGAAAATGAGCGATAAAATATAAATACAATTCATTAAGAGTAGGCGAGTTTAAATCGTCTTCTATTTCATGTTCTTGGTCCTTTATGATTTTAAAAATAAACGGATCGCATTCATCTTCTCCCTGATTTAAAAAATATTTTTTTAGGGCTGGCCAACACGATAGAATTCTGTCTGCAGCCGCTTGCAAGCTAAGCCATCTTGTCGGTACATTTTTAATAATATGTGAAAACTCTTACGTTTACTGTACTGGAACTAAATTCTGAGTATATTTTATTTACGAGTGTTGTAATATTAAGTGGTAATTTTACACAAGCAAATTTGGCAGCATTATGAATAACGTGAGCATTACAATTTGCTTTCACGATATGAGAATTTATTTCCAAAAGTTTCTGATACGCGGAATTCATTACACCGTAGTTCACATTAGCATTGTCGGCTGAATAAGATGTTACGTTATCCACTGGTAACCCCAGGTCAGTAAGACATTTCATTATTTGATCAAAAATGGCTTGGGAGGATTCATATTCATCGGAATAAAATTTGATCAACTTGTTTTGAATACCTGCATCAACAGTAAAGTATGTAACAACAATAAATTAATATTAAAAAAAGAAGAATTGGTTTAAATTCCTAACAACCAAAGCACATTCGAGGAATATATATAAATATACAAGGTCTGATTAACAACTATAACCAATTGGAAATAAAAGCGGCAATCGAAAATCCAGATTTCATTATACTGACTGAAACGCACATGACTGAAGAAATTGATGAAAAAGATATAGAACTTCAAGGATATAAGCATACAAGTACATTTTCCAACTCGAAAAGAACTGGCGGTGTGATAAGATACTTTAAAAATCAAGCCTTTTCGAAAAAGTAAATAACTCAAAATACTGGATAAATGTGTGTACAGCTAAATACAAAAAAATATTTTTCATATTAATGGCAGTATATAGATCACCAAATTGTAGGGAAATTGAATTTTTTGAAGCATTTGGAGAAACTTTAGAAGAACTGGATGAACAGAGCTGTGAAATATTAATAGCAGGAGACTTCAACATAGACTGGTGCAAAGAAGGAACATACCAAAGCAAAATGGAGAGTATTCTAAATTATAACGGTCTTACACAAATTGTTTCGGAATATACAAGAATAACAGCAAATTCTAGAACATTAATTGATTACATCATAACGAACAACAAAAAATTAACAGTAAAAAATAACAGTAAAAATAAGATAGCACATCATGAATCAATAGATATAATAATAGACTTTAATAACGAAAATGACGAACAAGTTCATACCAAAGAAATTGAAATATTTAAATATAATAAAAGTGTATTTTGCCGAGAATTAATCCAAAGAATAAGTAGAAATAAAAATGACATTTTAAATAATAATGTTATCTTTTTCGACTCATGTCTAGAAAACACTATAAAACAATTTACATATAAAAAAAAGTAATAAAAGAAACTAATAACACTAGCAAATGGTTTAATAATGATCTAAAAATTCTAAAAAGACAAAAAATTTGTAAATATCAAAATATCAGCAAAAACTGAAAATACTATTGCAGCATGGAATGATTATAAGGAAATAAGAAATATATACAAAACAAGAATTAATAAAGAAAAAGACAAATATGTTAATAATAAAATAAGCAATACCAAAGACCAAAAACAGATGTGGAAGGCAATTAAAGACTTAGTACTTAAAAAAAACAAAAATGTGATTCAATCTGTGATATTTAACCAAATAGAATATAAGGAGAACTATCAAATAGCATATCATTTTAACCAATATTTTGTCAATAGTATTAAGTCAATTAGAGATAAAATAGAATATGTGCAATACGTTAACCAAATACCTACGATAAACCATAAATTTAAATTCCGTGCAATTACAATACAAGAACTAAAAAGTATATGTAAAGACCTAAAAAACAAACCTGACTACAATAATGTATCACCAAAAATTATAATAGATAACTGGAACGTAACAGGCAATATTATGCTAAATTTAATAAACAAATCACTAGAAACTGGAATTTTCCCCGATAACTGGAAATAATCAATGGTAACGCCAATTGAAAAATTGCTAAAACAAAAAAATGTGAAGAGTTTCGCCCAATAAATACCCTAAAGACATGTGAGAAATTTATAGAAAAAGTTGTAAAAGAACAATTGGAAAACTATATGGAAACAAACAACTTATTTTCAAAATACCAATCTGGTTTTCGCAGGAAATTTTCGTGCGAAACAGCAGTTAATTACGTTATAAATCGATGGAAATTAGTAGAGAAAAATAAAAAAATCACGGCAGTATTCTTGGATTTTAAACGGGCCTTTGAAACAATAGATAGAAACATATTAATACAAAAACTAAATATGTACGGTATCACAGAAAACGAATTGGAATGGTTTAAATCATATCTTACACATAGAACACAAATCACAAAAGTTAATGGGGTTAAATCAGATCCGATAAGCAATGGATTCGGAGTGCCACAAGGTTCAATACTGGGAGCACTATTATTTATTATTTACATAAATGATATGCCAAACATTATAAACAAATGTGAAATAGTACTATATGCAGATGATACTTTAATTTTTACAGAAGCAAGTACAAATGAACAATGTTACATGAACTTAGCAGAAGACATGAAAACTATAAATAACTGGTTAAAAATAAATAAACTAAAACTAAATGAGAATAAAACAAAACTAATGGAAATTAACATGAAAAGCGAATCAGTATTTAAAATAAATAACGAAATAATAGAAAAAGTCGATAGTATAAAATATCTTGGGTTTATAATAGATAAAGAATTAAAACTAAAAAAACATATAGAATTTATATGTAAAAAAAATCGGCAAGAAAATTGGATTTTTTAAAAGAATAAGGAACAAAGTTTCAATAATAATAGCTATAAATATATATAACACAGTGATAAAACCACATTTTGAGTTTGGTTCAACAATTTTATATACATGCTGCAATAAAACACAAATGGATAGATTACAAAATTTACAAAATAAAGCAATGCGTACAATATTAAGATGCAACAAATATACACCAAAACAACACATGCTAGATACATAAAAATGGCTCAACATTCGACAAAGACTGGAATTAAACACGATAAACTTTATACAAAAAATTAAATTGGAAAATGCACCGGAATATTTAATGGAGCAGTTAACATACGTTGGGGAAATACAGTCATATGGCCTTAGAAATACGGGTAATTTCAGACTGATGAGAGTAACAACAAGTACGATGCAAAAATCCCTATTTTTTAAAGGACTTCAAATATATAATAGCCTACCAATTTATATTAAAAATGAGAGAAATTTTAATGTTTTTAAAAGAAATATTGTTAGATATGTAAGAAATAATATGCAATAGATCCCTAGGATATTTATATTTATTTGTAAAACATCTTCAGAGAAATGAAAAGTATTGTAAATACTACTAATAAATTAAATAATAATAATAATAGGAAACA
Organism: Cordilura impudica; assembly: GCA_963682025.1. NCBI lineage: Eukaryota > Metazoa > Arthropoda > Insecta > Diptera > Scathophagidae > Cordilura > Cordilura impudica. Next base: position 159,458,455 of record OY821519.1, read on the forward strand.
ATTTTTTATAACCACGATTCGATGCATCGGAACTTATTGAAAAGTACACTTGCGTATCACAATTTTTTAAATCATTCAGAACTAGTTCTATAGATTTCGGACCCAGAATATTTTCCGCCATTGCAGAACATTTTGTCCGACCACAATGAATGGACTTAGATAAGGCAGTCTGACTAAATATTTTGCAGTTGAGTTTTATTCCACAATCTGTGCTAATATAGCTGTGCTAATTTTTAATTGCATGGTAAACCATTGCCAACTCTGGGATAACAGCACAGTTGTTGTCTTCCAAAAGCAAATCTGTGACAAACCTTTTTGATGACCTTAGCGGAAATGGCACGTAGGTGGTCGCTCGACTGTAGCTCGCCGGAAATTGGTGGGGATCTTCTTCCGCTGGTCTGCCAACATTAATTTATTCGTGCCAAAAATTAAACACACAACACTGGACACATCATTGGGTAGAGAATAACGATTTGTAAACGGACAGGCAATCGACAACTTCATTTGACAGTGTACTTTGATATTCTTCTATAGGATGTAGGTGATGTTTATCCTATTTAGGCACCCATGACAGTATGTTTGCCCACGAAACTTTTCATACTGTCCCTATACACAGATGATCACCAACTATTCGTATTGCTACATTTCAACCAATAAATCAATTAATTAGAACATTTTTGCGATTTTTACTTTATAATTTACATGTTCAAATTTATTTGAATTTAAATATAATAATTATTCGTTTTTTTTTTTTTGCTTACAATTTAACCACTGTTTAATGTTATATTACAATAAAGATATAAGAAACATCAATCTTGAAACTAAGAAACAAATATAGTAGCACGATGCTAATTAAATAATAAAACGTTTAAAGCAAAAATTATTTTTAAACTTTCAGCCAATGTTTGTTGCTTTATACGTTTGTTTTGTATACCCATAAGGTTCTTTACAATAGTTCATTATAAATTAATATTTGTTTTTATAGTATTACGTTTTAGATCAGTTATTTATTTTATTTAGATTAAGTACTTTTAATTATTTTAGTTGTTTTATGTACCTTGAATATATTATGAAATACATACTTTCGATTTATTTTATTTTTATATCATTATTTTATTTGCATATACATTTTATTTTTGTTTATTTGATTTATCTACCTATCATTTTGTCCGTTACTTATTTATTATGTTATTTATTTTAGTTATATATGAAAACAAGATTTATTTATTTATCGTATTATTGTTTTTAGAGGGCCAGTTTTATTTATATTTGAATAAAACCCGTTACGATTTTAAACAAGAATTACAAAACAGTACACGTTGTTCTTTTTCGAATGCTTGTAAGACACTATATTTAAAATTATTTTCTATAAACTATATTACAAAATACTATCTAAGTTAAATTCTTTTCTAAACGCAGCCTGTACACATGTGTTATCAGTTAACCCAACAAGAGTTTTTTCCGATAAGTGTACAGCATGCAGCAGGTCATAAAATATATAAATACTTTAATCGTTTACTGCCCAAATACATATTGTCAACATACACAATTCTTTAGTATCTGGGATAAAACGTGATAACATTTATTACCTACTAATACAAACAACCAATTTCAAAACTAAATTTATTTTAAGTTATTTTTTTTTTAAATACATGTGTTCAATTCTGAACATTCTGCCGGGGGCCGGCAAATTGTATGGCTAGTAACCTCCTACGTACGGTGATTTGGTAACATCCATATATTAGTAGCAGGAGTATTACTAATGTGGAAATGCCTAAAGCGGTGTGACCACTTAAATGATGAAAAGTCAGCCCTCTTAATTTAATGGCTTCTTTCTTAAGATCTGCAACATGCTTCTGCAATTCAGTAATCTCCTTGCGGTGGTTGATGATAACATTAACCAGTGGTTTTCTTATTTCGTCGTTTGGATTTACATCTTTGGTTAGAAATTGTGGAATTCTTGTTTTCTACCGCTTCGAACCTTATGCGTAGCTATAAGGGTTATCTCGTCCATTCGGGCGGTACATTCTTCTTCCAGAGAAAGAATTCCTTGTCTGGGTAGCTGGATTATTGATTGTTGATTGTTTGCACATTTGATATGCGCAGAGGTATTTCTAAAAAGCTTGTACAACCAATTTCCTTTGTTTTGTAACTCTGTCCAAAAAGGCATTTCATCTACTTCATCATATGAACAGTTTATTGCGCTGTGAGATTTAATTGGTGATAACTCGCAACCGTTAGTATTTGCAGCTATCCACGGAAAGTTTTCTTTACAAACTATTTGATTGCTGAGCGTTTTTGTACAATCATTGAGTATTATTTGTGATATGAAGTGGTATGAATCAAGTTCATAGTTGTATACAAGATACGGATGTTTAACTTTAGCAATCATGGCACGATCCTCTTTCTTAAATGGCATTGGGATGACCCTATAAAATTGCGAGGCTTGTCGACTAAACAATGGAATCTCCAAGTCGATTATAAGCTGGGTTCCAACAAAGATGCCTGTACCCATCAGAAGGTGCCATATCTCCTTAAGTTCTGCTCCTGTATGCTTTCCAGGCAGTACATACTTATCAGGTAGAGCATCTCGAATTTTTGTTATCTCCAATTGTAGTTGCTGTGGGCTAATCAGAGCTGGATGAACTTTTCCATGATTTACATCAAGCAATAGATCGATCGATTCTTTCTGAACTTCGTTACATTCGTTAATAAGGTCATGTAACTCTTTTGTTATCATAAAAAACCTGATGGATTCTCTGTACACATAATACTGTTCTTCCATTGTTCTGCTTATATTTTCTATGTTGTTTTTTCATAACTAAAAAATTGGCATTTACCTCCTCAGTTGTCCTTTTCAACAAGTTAACAGTAGAATCTACTACTGAAGTTTGCTTCTTTGCCAGCGCCTTGAGATCATGTTGATTTTCCAATAATTGTTTCATATTATCCTCAAATGCTTGGCGATCATCTTCATCCATAAGACCAAAAATTATATGGTAGAACGATCCTACGAATTTCAGGGGCGCTTCTCGCTTAACTCTTGACTCTTTATGCAGTAGCAGCTGGTTGTTTGCTATAATCTTATCAATCTGGTATTTAATATTTTGAATAACTGTCCAACATTGATCTTCAAACGTCTGAAGCCTAGGACAGATTTTCTTAGATCTTTCAATTAATTGCGCAGCCTCATAATATGGCTTCATTTCATAATAGACAACAAGATTCCAAGAAGAGGATGCCACATTTATTTGGTTTATCGGGTCCAAGTAAATTGCTGTAGTGTTTTTTAGTTCGCGAATCTTTGCACCATCCATTGCCTCTGATGTAAAAACCATACAAAGGCTAATAAGTGCCAACATAAGTTTTTCATTTTGCGTCGATACGTTGTCAATCGGAATATCTTCTTCACATTTAAGAGGACAAACTTTTGTAATGGGACGTTTTACAAGTCCTCCGCGAGTTTTTAGTTCAATTACCCGAACTTTTCCATCTTTACCCGCGTTTGTGTCCACTACCAGAGCCATAGGCCACTTTGCTGGCGGTGTATTTTCATTTTTGACCAGGACTACCTGACCTTTTTTAAGATTATCCGTCTCTTTCTTCCATTTATACCTTTGTTGTAGAGAGTTTAAATATTCTTCCTTCCAACGTTTCCAGAAGTCTCTTTTATCTTCTGAATTATCTTCCAGCGATCTAGAGAACCGAGGCGACTTTCTGCCAATGACTCTGGTAATGACAGCATTGGTCGACCAATAAGAAAATGACCAGGTGTTAATACATCAATATCATCGATGTCATCTCCTGTCGCATACAGTGGCCGAGAGTTTAAAACAGCTTCAATTTGGCTTAAAAGAGTTGACATTTCTTCATATGTCAAGATGTTTTCGCCAATTACTCGCTTGAGGTGGAATTTAAACGATTTTACGCCAGCCTCCCAAATTCCTTCAAAGTGAGGAGCTGCCGGGGGATAAAGTGCCACTTAATACCATCAGCTTCCAATGTGGGCACCAATTTATTATTGTTTTTAATTGCCTTAACTTAATCGTCGTTAATCATTTTGGCCGCTCCAACAAAATTTGTTCCATTATCAGAATATATGTTGGCACTTTTTCCTCTTCTTGAGAAAAACCGTTTCAACGCCGCCATAAAAGCTTCAGATGTCATATCACTGACTAATTCCAAATGAAGACACCTTGTTGCCATGCACACAAAGACAGCTACATAGCCCTTATAAGTTTTTTGCCCTCTTCCTTTTGAACATTTAATGCTGATTGGACCAGCATAATCGACACCAGTGTTGACAAATGGATGAACTTCTGACACTCGAAATTCGGGAAGGTTACCCATAATTTGATGAACTCCTTCTTGTTTAAATCTAATGCAAGTTACACATTTTCTCACATGATATTTTAGCATATTCCGCAAACCAATTATCCAGTATGATCGTCTGATATTCGTTTTCATTAGATTAATTCCACCGTGCAATGTGACATTATGAGCTTGATGTATTATAAGTTCAGCAAGATGAGAATTCTTTAAAACAAATGGATGCTTCCTATTGTAGTTTAATGATGAATTTTGTAAACTGCCACCAACTCTTAATAAGCCGTCACCATCCAAAAATGGATGAAGTGTTAATAGCTTATTTTTCATCTCCAGACTTCCACCTCGTCGTATAGTATTTATTTCGTGCCCGAAAACCCTTGACTATTGAGTTTTTATTATTAAATATCTTGCTCGTTTGAGTTCATTTGCTGTTAGATAGGCTGCATCGTTGTTGGTGTCTTTCTTCAATTTGCTTATAAACCGTAAAATATAAGCCAAAACTCGTTCCAGATTATTAAGAGATGAATATTTTTGAATCATACTATCAATCACGCTGCTTTTCACGCACGCTGTTGCAACGATTATATTTTCTTTACAACTGTTGTATTCTGGCCATTCTGATTCATTTAGCTTCAGCCACTTAGGACCATTCCACCATAGAATATTGTTGATGAATTTTTCCGGCTTTATACCTCTAGATGCTGCGTCGGCTGGATTATCTTCGGATTTTACATACCGCCACGATATATTCGGCTGCTTCTTTATATCGTCAACTCTTGCTCGAACAAATTTTTCTTTGTTCTTTTGTTTTTTATCCAAGCAAGTGTAATTTGTGAATCACACCATCCAAATATTGAACCGCTCCAATTTAAAATATTAACCATCTTAGCTAATAGTTTTGCTAAAAGATGAGCACCGCAGAGTTCCAATTTTGGAATCGTATTTCTATTTTTTATTGGGTTAACTTTTGTTTTTAAAGTAAGAATGGTTATAACTCGATCTATTTTTATATATACCACTGCAGCATAAGCACTGTCAGAAGCGTCGGAAAATCCATGCAGTTGAGCCTTGCGGATTTCTGTTGTAGCCACCCATCTTGGTATTTTAACTTTTTCTAGTTGCTGCAAATGACTTATGTACAGTACCCACTCATGTCGGAAGTCTTCTGACAAAGGAACATCCCAGTTTATACTTGAAAGCCACAATTTCTGCATAAATAATTTTCCAATAACAATTACCGGTGACAGCCAACCTAACGGGTCGAATATTTTGGCTAATGTTAACAGTACAACTCTTTTAGTGAAGGCCATTTGTTGAGGAGCCTGTATTATAAACGAAAAAACATCTTTTACAGGATCCCATTGTAGGCCCAAGGTTTTCACCGATTCGTTTTCATCTATTTGGATGGATGATCATGTTTGGATGACCATTTGCGTAAATGGAATCCCGATTTACTCAGTTCTGTTGACAGCTCGGCTTGGATTGCTTGGCATTCTTCTATGGTGTTCGCTCCTGTTAGCAAGTCATCCATGTAAAAATCATCTCTTATTATAGAACATATTTTAACGTTATTTTTCATGGCGCGTTCTGCAATAGCTGCCAGTACCCTTGTTGTCAAAAATGGTGCAGCTGCTGTGCCGTACGTAACAGTTGCAAGTTTATATTTTTGAATTGGCTTTGTGAGTTCATCTCTCCATAATATTTGTTGATATTTTTGATGACTTTTGGCAATCCAGATTTGCCGGTACATTTTCTCAATATCAGCTGATATTACATATTTCCATTTAATTAGTATATGAAATATGTCTCTTTGTTGCTTTGGCCCTACCATCATGACATCGTTCAAACTACGGCCATTTGATGTTTTAGCTGAAGCATCAAAAACCACCCGTAATTTTGTTGTAAGGCTGGACTCCCGGATGACCGCTTGATGAGGCAAAAAATAACCTTCAGATGATGACTTAACCTTATTCATGTGACCCAAGCTGATGTATTCATTTATAAAATTCACATAACCCTTCTTAAGATTCGGATTTTTCGAGAATTGTTTTTCTAAACTGAGGAATCTTGCTAGTGCTTGTTTTCTGGAACAACCAAGTGTATTATCGTCTTTAAATGGAATTTCAATAACGTACCTGCCATCATGTGCCTTTGTCGTAGTATCTGCAAAGATTTTCTCACATAAGTTGGCCTCATTTGAAATTTCAGCTTCAGGTTCGTCTATTTCCCAGAATCTATCTAATTCTGACAGATTTATTGTTGTGACAGCCGACACTGAGGATTTGCTTGTCTTGTAGGTGCCATCGGAAATGATCCATCCAAGTGTTGTATTCTGCGCCGCCATTTTGTTATGCTTTCTGATTCCTGGCTTTAGAATTTTTGGATACAAATCCAAACCAATAATCATATCGATTCGCCCTGGCTTATGAAAGGTGGGATCAGAAAGTTTGAGTTTGCCCCATACCCTCTTAATTTCTTCTACTGGTTCATTCGACAAACTTTTGTGCAAGCTGGGTACTACCAAGGCTAGTGCTGTTGTTTTGAATTCATCGGACACTGTTGATGAAATAGATAATTTTACCTTGGTATTGGATTCAGCTACTATTGTTGATGATATGCTACTCAGCTCAGTCTTCTCTCGAATGCGGGGTAGTCGTAATAGTTGAGCTGCTTCTTCGGAAATGATTGTCTTTTGCGAACCACTATCAATCATAGCTCTTAAACATTCAAAATGCCCATCTCGATTTTTGACTTTGACAATCGCTGTTGCTAGCAAGGTGTTGTTTTGAATATCGGCATTTCGTGTCATATTGGATGACACTTTTTCTCTTCTATTGTCAATATGTAACAGTGTGTTATGATTTTTCTTGCAAACTCCACACAACCAGTCTTTTTGACAAAACTTGCTGCTTTCATGGAGTAGACATTTGTTGCAAAGTTTATTGGTCTTTATAAATTCCGACCTTTTACCAATATCCAGCGCTTTGAACTTCCGGCATGCTATAATGTCATGACCCGCATATTTACAGTAACTGCATTGCTGAGATCTTTCTTTTTTTTGGCATTACTATTCATCGATGCTGAAGATGTTGCACTAACTGTAGAATAAATCCGCTCAAGGAAGTACATTACTGACGTTAAGTCTTGGACATCTTTAGGGTTTTCTGCCAGCTGATCATATTGATGCCTTGTAGAACGTTCGAGTTTCATCAAAATAAGCTGTGCTATAATTGCGGCAGCCCTTTCACCGTCGTCGACAGCCTTTTTTAACATATGTACACTTTCATTTATAGTGTCAATAAACTGCTTTACGGATTTTTCTTCTTCTCTCATTGTTTGAAGCGTTAGCAGCTTTTCTAGGTTATCCGTGAATTTTTTACGATTATTTTCGTATCTATATTCCAGCAACTTCCAAGCGTCGGTATAATTTTCCGCTGAGCCATCTAATAGGTGATTGATCGTTTTTGCCGCGTCGCCACAAAGTGATAGCTTTAAATACTGAAACTTTTTGGTAGCACTTAAATCAGATCTATTGTGAACCAATTCTTTAAGAAGGTCACTGAAAATTGACCATTTATTTTGATCCCCATAAAATTTAGGGATTTCCATCTTAGGTAATGGATATTCACTTTCACTACTTTTATTAGTGGTGTTTTCAATTTTTTCTTGAACGTCGATTATTGCATCGTAAATCTTACTATAGGTATTTTCGTAAAAATCGGTTATAGTAAGCGACGTTTTTTCTTTTTTCTCGATCAGCTCTACCTTTTTTGCGAATATCGCAGGCATTCTTTCCAATCGATGCACAAGTTTCTTGAGGTCATTCAAACTACCATTGGCTAGGGCAATAGCGACATCATTATCGAGAAATGAGTCAATTTCTTTTCCCAGCTCCCACATTCCTCCAAAGTGAGGAGCTGCCGGGGGGATATTACTTTCTTTCGAACTTACTGATTCGCCTAATGTTGAAGAGGGAGCATTTGGCGCCCTCGCCTCAGAAATTTTGTTTTTGAGTTCGTCAAAAACATTTTTTGTAAAGTACTGATGATTATACAGCTCTGGCATTTTCATCAATATCTTATGATTCTTTTCAATTTTCGTCCATTTCTCATCAATTTCAATGGATAATGGATCAGCAGTGAGGAGGCTATGGACCTCTTGGAATAGTTGATCCTGGTTCTTTAATGTTTTTTCCATATTCTTCGGTGAATTATTTTCAGATTTTTTCCAAAATGACATCAATTCAGTTCTGCTTGTATTGCAGTTATTTTATGATTACAAAATTTTTTTTTTTTTTGAAAGCCGATATAACTCCAATTAAAATATGGAATAACAAATTTGTTTCACTATCGAAGGACCACTTGAATAAAACCCGTTACGATTTTAAACACGAATTAAAAAACAGTACACGTTGTTCTTTTTCGAATGCTTGTAAGACACTATCTTTATTTAAAATTATTTTCTATAAACTATATTACAAAATACTATCTAAGTTAAATTCTTTTCTAAACGCAGCCTGTACACATGTGTTATCAGTTAACCCAACAAGAGTTTTTTTCCGATAAGTGTACAGCATGCAGCAGGTCATAAAATATATAAATACTTTAATCGTTTACTGCCCAAATACATATTGTCAACATACACAATTCTTTAGTATCTGGGATAAAACGTGATAACATTTATTACCTACTAATACAAACAACCAATTTCAAAACTAAGATTATTTTAAGTTATTTTTTTTTTTAAATACATGTGTTCAATTCTGAACAATATTACTTTGTTTATGTTAATAGTATTAATTTGATTTTAGGGTTTTCATACCCATTAATTAAATTTTTTTTGATAATTTTTTTTTTCTGTTAATTATTGTTCATCGTTATATCCTATTTATTCAAATCTAACTTCATATAATTCATTATTTGAGAAAATTCATTACTACTAGGTGTTTATATATATAGTTTTTCAATTATATGAGTTCAAATTGAAATTAATCTACCTTGAATTCATATATATATATTTAGCTTAATCTATTTTCTAATATTATATATATATATTTTTCTTTTATATATATATAATTTGATTCAAATCTCTATCTAACTTAAAACTATTGTTAGTAAGTTTTCTTATTTTTATCTTTTTCTCTTAATTTTTTTTTTTTAATGTAGTTAATACAAACTGTAGACTTCAATAAGGGTCGACTGAAGGTCAATAATTTGTTACTTTTAATGTTAAGGAAAAGTTTTCTTGTTTTTTTTTTTTTTTGTTTTTCACACTATTAATATGTGTTTTAACAGATTATTTAGGTTAGTTTTATAATTAAGGTAGTTTTTAAAATACTTTAATTTCATATGTCAAAATACTTTAATTTAGTACGGTAAAAAGAGTAAACTTAATACATGAATTATGGTAGACTTTACTAAACTCTAACACGGTTTTAGATTATTGGATTTAAAGTCAAGTTGCTTTGTACTTTCGGAAAGTTAACTGAAGGTCAGATGTATGTACAGTAGACCGTATCGGAAAAAAAAATTCACCGTACACCAGCGAATATAAAGTATTGTTCCAAGGACATTTGAAAAAAAAATTTTTTTTTTGCCGAACGATATTAAAGTTTGATATAGCGATTTTTTTGTCTCAGGGAGGCCAATAATTTTGCTCTTAGGTCCATTGACCTCAAGTGTACCGTTCTAGTACCTACCCCCCAAATCTCATTTCCTACCACCCTATGTGACACCCTAATGTTAGAAATTTATAGCTCGCGAAAAATCATAAAACTTTTGCTCAGAAAGTATTTCGATAATTGCAGCACAACTATTTAAAAAATGCTTTTATAAATTCATTGTTGCAGACCGTAGGGGTCACCTTTTTAAATTTGTCATAGCTTCAGTATTTACATTCAGATATTAAAGTATGATATATCGATGGGTTTGTCTGTGGCAGACCAATTTTTTTTATTTCGAACCCATTCCAATGGGAGAAATGCCTGCAAATATAGACGGTTGGAATGTTCGAGGCGACCAGCTTTATTTGTACCGTATGGTTTTAGCCGTTCATACCGGAAAATGCGAAGAGAGATTAGCCCACGAGAAGCCCGGTGCTATTACCACAGGACGCTGGCTAACGACAGCCTCTCGAATCCTCCGCTATTATGTGACGTGCTCTCAACCCTCGATGATATTGAAAAACCTAGCCGAGTTCGTTGTAAAAGTATATGCGCCTTTCTGGTTCCTTGTGAAAAGCAAACCACTGGCAATTCATGGAAGTCGAAACATTTTCCAATACATAGCATGGATTCGTCAGTTGCCGGAAGACGTTCAACAGACCCTCCGTCCTGTTACCCAAAATAACTCGTACTTTTTCCACCCTGAGAATGTTTTGTTATCGATGATAACAGACGAAGATGCAATAGTGCGTTCAGATGGCTATACTAAAATTTTATTAGCCCGTAATGATGCAACTGGATGCATCGTCAAATGTTCGGTCCACAAGTTGTTAATTTTATAAACTTCGAAAGTGACTCATACATCCATATGATCAATTGGAATAAATTCGAATTGACAGAGCCGCCATGCTTGCAGTTCTATACCCAAGAGCATCTGGAAGCATTACAATGTTTGCAAGATGTAATCGAATTACCAGGTAAGCGCAAGAAAAATATCTTCATTTGATAGTTTTCTTTGCTAAACCTATTTATTTTCACAGCTTATCCATCTCATTCTCAAAATACCGAGCGTTTTGTTCATGAAGTACATGAATCTGCCTTTTATCTAAACTCGACAGCCGTCAAAAATATAGCCAACTGGAATCACGTCGAGATATGATCGACTAAAATTTCTATTATTTTACTTTGTTTGTTTTGTTGCTTATTTCTTGTTGTATAATTTGAGGTATGATGTAAAGGTTACTTGAGGTCAAAGACTTTTGAATTAAAAAAAATGGTCTGCCACAGACAAACCCATCGATATATCATACTTTAATATCTGAATGTAAATACTGAAGCTATGACAAATTTAAAAAGGTGACCCCTACGGTCTGCAACAATGAATTTATAAAAGCATTTTTTAAATAGTTGTGCTGTAATTATCGAAATACTTTCTGAGCAAAAGTTTTATGATTATTCGCGAGCTATAAATTTCTAACATTAGGGTGTCACATTAGGGTGGTAGGAAATGAGATTTGGGGGGTAGGTACTAGAACGGTACACTTGAGGTCAATGGACCTCAGAGCAAAATTATTGGCCTCCCTGAGACAAAAAAAAATCGCTATATCAAACTTTACGATCGGACTGTAAATATGGAAGATATAACGAAAAAACTAAAAAGGCGACCACTACGTTCGGCAAAAAAAAAATTTTTTTTTTCAAATGTCCTTGGAACAATACTTTATATTCGCTGGTGTACGGTGAACTTTTTTTTTTGTGCCTGTAAGGTGATACGGTCTAATGTACAGTCTATATCGCATATATTTTTTTTCCGTTTTTAATTTGTTACATACGGGTTTTAAATCTTTTTGGATTAGAGCACCCGAACCCTGACTTTTCTTTCCACTGATGTGGGTTGCTATCTTCACTGCTGTTGGGTATGTATAACAGCGCCCCACGTGCTATAATAGGTTGTTAATGGAGGTTATTGTCTGCGATTTGTTGGGTTTGGTGTTATAAACACGCCTTTAGCCAGTCTTTTGACAATCAGGTGTCTCGGTATTTCCTACCACCGTCTTTTTATATTGTAGTGATCAAGCTTTAATGTATATTGAATAATGTTGTGTGTGTGTTGTGTTTTAACTTAACTAAATGTGTGGTGATCTTTAATAATTGTGTGTTTGTTTAAAATTATTTTGTGTAGTAAATAACTGTTGTTTTAATTAGTTATAGTTTTTTTTTTTTTGTTGTTTTTTTTCCAATTTATATAGTTCTGTTAACTTTTGTTTAACTGTTCCTTTGTAAGTTTTATATATTTGAGACGGTCTGTTATTTAACTCTCGACACATGCGCTATCAGTCTGAGCGTTCTGATTGGAATCTCATATAAGTTTTCTTCAGCGCATAAGACCGGTTATGAATTAGTACGCTATGTACTTGACATGACCTACTTGACCGTCACCTTTTAGTTCAATGTCAGAAATGTCACCAGCTTGTAAAACGGCTAATCAACGTCAATCTGGCAACTATTGTCATTTCTTTCATTGTGATTGATGGAAAAAAAAGGAGGTTGGAGAAGCTTTGCTTAAAAACAAATGATTTTACTTATTACTGTTGTGTCCGGATCGTATTTATTATTAAAAAAATAGGTTTTATTTAATAATAAATAAAAGTGAACGTTTCCGTCACAAATCTGGCATATAATCTTCTATTAAATTATTTTTGCTTATTCATTTTGTCCTTCTCCATATGTCTTGCGGATTTTGCATGTTTATCTACAGCCTTCCTTCCGTCATACTTTACTGTAAAAGTTGCAAAACATAGTTTACATTTTCCTGAATATGCACTTTCTTTCTGAAGCCAACTTTTGTATGTAGGAATAAAAATCCACTCCTCCCGAAAGGATGTTAAATATTTCTTTCTTTTGTCATTAAAAAGTTTTATTTTTTAATGATTTCATAAAGATTTTATAAAACTTACAGTTAGTTTAACTTTAATAAGCTAGTTTAATGCCATATAACCAGCATTTGAAATAGATAAAATCTCGCATCTTGTAGTATTTTAATGACTTTTTATTCTGGAATAAATTGCGGCAAAATCCAATAGCGTGGGTGAGCTGCTCTTACAAATACTAAATAATATATTTACGTGCCACCGTTCACAAAACAAACGGCGTTAAAAATACATATTCGGATTGTCACGTAAGAAAATGTTCCATTCCTTTCATTCCATTTAAAAAAATTCGTATAATATTGGTGAAAGGTCAATTAATTTATGAGAACTTGAAAATCTAAGCCATAGTTCTAAATTTCGAAAAATGTATTGCAAAAGCCGGAGACCGGAGAAATGACGCCTCGCCCGGCCTAGTGACAGTTGAGTTCGGTAACTGCTCTAAATGATTTGTCATGTAACAGAAAAAAACAGCTGACATGTTTGGTTAAGGTTACATGTGGCTAACTAGGACTTAACTTCTAAAAGTCAGAACAACAGCAGACAACAACAAAATAATTCATTTCAATTAAAGCTAAGAGACCTATTTCTATATTACCATTTCTATCAAAAGTATTTGAGAAACTACTACATAAGCAAATGTACGATTACATAAATAGAAATGGCTTACTTACAAGCAGACAGTCAGGTTTTCGGCCTAAGCATAGTTGCGTAACTGCGCTTATTGATGTCACGGAGGAAATACGGAGTAATATTGATGCTGGTTTCATGTCATTTCTTGTTTTATTAGATCACTCTAAGGCATTTGACATGGTTGATCATGGAATTCTTTGTATGAAACTGCAAACTTTGTTTAAATTTTCTTTGTCGTCCACTCGATTAATTGCGTCCTACTTATTGGATCGTAAACAGTCAGTCTTTGCTAATAAAAAAATATCACGACCACTGCCAATATCGAAAGGTGTTCCTCAAGGATCAATCCTTGGTCCTCTTCTTTTTACAATATACGTCAACGATTTACCAGAGCAACTAATGTACAGCAGCGTTCATATCTATGCTGATGATGTTCAATTATATACATGTAATAACAACAAAAATATTGATGATTGCTTAAGTAAACTAAATGAGGATTTACACCGTGTTTTTATGTGGGCTTCATCCAATGGTCTTTGCTTGAATCTCAGCAAATCTAAGTGTCTGGTGATTAATCCAAAATCCAAGAAATCAACTTTTGAACCAGAAGTTATACTAAACAATCAAGCAATTGAGATTGTAAGAACTACAAAGAATCTTGGTATAATTTTTAATAATAATCTTACATGGACTGATCACATAAACACAGCTGCTGGAAAAACATATGCTATGCTACGAATTCTGTGGAAAACACAATACTTTACACCGGTTAATATTCGGTTATTACTTGCAAAAACATATATAATGCCAACTTTGTTATACGGATGTGAAGTTTTTTCGAGCTGTGATTATACGAGTTACAATAAATTGGAGAAAGCTTATAACGCCATACTAAGGTATGTTTACGGCCTGAAGAAGTATGATCATATTACACCAGTTTCAAAAAAAATGTATGGAGTTAGTTTCAGTGATTTACTAAAAATACGTACCTTGACTTTAGTACATAAAATTGTATATACCCGTGAACCTTCTTATCCTTTTAATAGAATATCGTTCACTCGATCTCGCAGAACAAATGATTTAATACCAATTAGACATCGAACACAAACATCTGAATGGCAGTTTTTTATTAATTCAATTCGTCTTTGGAACTTGCTACCTTCAAACATTCAGTTCATAAGCAACGCAATGCAATTTAAAATGGCCCTCTTTAATTTCTATAATTAATTGGTTTTCTATTTTAAATCGCTTTCAGTTCGAATCTAATTCTCTTTACGAACGGTCGTGTAAATAATAAAAGCGCATAGAGTACAACTATTTAAAATTAATAACAAGTGTATATTTTTGTTTTTGCAATTGCCTATTCTTGATCTCATTTGAACTCACGTGGTAGTCAATTCAGCTTAAAACAAGAATAAAAAATCTAGCGATGGCCCGAGGGGCCAAATCTTCATCAAAAAGAAAGCTCCTTGCCAACAAGAAGATGACAAAACTTCCTCCGGGTTTTAACCCGAACATCGCGTCAACTTCAAGCAACAGATTTAGCCTGCTTGCTGGCCTTAATGATATGGACGTCACTCCTGTATCAAATATTAACGAGGTTAAACAACACAAACCTCCACCTATTGTTGTTGAAGCTAACGCCTCATTTACAGAAATACAAAAACTACTTGGTAAAGATTGTATTTTCAAACGTACTTCAATTGGTACTAAAATTTTTGCTCCAAGTAAAGAAATGTTCGAATGCTACAAGCAAATTCTTAAAGAGAGTAAGTTGGAGTTTCACTCTTATGGCTCCAAAGATAATAGGTTATACACCACTTTTTTACACGGTTTACCCCGCATAAAAACTGAGGACATCACCGCAGAGCTAAAAAACTACAACCTGTCCCCTTCTTCCGTAGCTGAAATAGTCACCAAATTCAGTTCGAACAACAATGCAGTATACAAAGTTCAATTTGTACGTAAAAATTTTAACCCAACTGCCTTAAGAAACGTAAGAACAATTTCAAATATAATAATTTCCTGGAAAAAATACAAATCTAAATCCAGAAATAAACCAACTCAATGCTGGAACTGCTTAATGTATGGCCATGGCGGTGAACATTGTCATCGTAGTGCTGCCTGTATGATATGTGCAGAACAACATCATACAAGTGTGTGTCCGTTTAACACAAACGAAAAAAGACCAGCTGTTTTTACATGCTTTAATTGCAAAAAACAAGGAAAAGAGAGAACTGATCACTCTGCAAACGATATCAACTGTCCGTTACGTTCTCTCTATTTGGAAACTAGAACAAGAGTTACTTCTAAAAGTCCGAATAAAAGCAGACAACAACAAAATAACTCATTTCAATTTAATGTGGGAGATTTCCCTAATTTAAGAAACAACAACACAAATTGTAACAATAACATCAATAATAACAGCAAAGCTACATATGCTAACCAGCTGAAAACAAACAACGATTTATTTAGCATTGATGAGCTTTTTGATATTTTCACTACAGCTATGGATGATTTGCATAGGTGCACTTCAAAAGTACAACAAATCAAAGTTGTAATGTCAATGGTAAAATACGCCCATGGATTATACTAATAATTTAAACGAATTCAAAATGCTTCACTTGAATGCTAATGGCATTTCAAACTTTTCTAAATTAAAACAATTTGAGATACTAATTGAACGAGAAAATATTAAAATAGCGTCTTTGAATGAAACATTTTTTTCAGAAAATCATAGACCCTATTTTAAAAATTATTATTTATATAGAAGTGACAGAACAGATGCAAGAGGAGGAGGAGTAGCTCTGTTAATTCATAAATCTGTCGCTCATAAAAACCTCTTTATATCAAACACATCATCAATCGAAAACATCTCAATTGAAGTTATTATAAATAATAGACCTATTGTTGTATCTTCGTTATATTCACCAAGATATACCCATAACTTCTGTGCTGATATCTTGAACCTAACACCTTCCACCAAAGAATATATAGTTTTTGGTGACCTAAATGCCAAACATTGTTCTTGGAATTGCCGTTCAAATAATACTGCAGGAATTGCACTCAACAACCTACAGCAATCGAGCAATTTTTTCATTCACTACCCTAATAGACCAACCCTATTCCCCCATCAACACAATCGCGAAGCATCCACAGTCGATATTATTTTAAGCAATTCAGCTTTAGATATAGACGTAAAAACAATGGATTACGAAATACCATCAGACCATCGACCTATTATATGTACACTTAAAAGATCAACGGCCTTGCAGGTTGACCTCAATTATTATGATTACAGTGCAACCAACTGGAACATTTTTATGAATTTTTTAGACAATAAAATCACGTTATATTCGGATATATACAATACCAAGGTAGTTATTGATCAGGAAATCCAAAAATTTATAAATGTAGTTTTCGAAGCAAGGGATGTGTCCACACCTAAAATAACTCAACAAAATAATTACACATTACCAGAAAGTACTGTAAAATATATTAAACTAAGAAGAAGCTTTAAAAGAAAAAGCCAACGATCTTCAAATATAGCCGAGCTAACTTTTTATAATCAATGTACTAAGTTTCTAAGTAACATGATTGATAAAAGTATTAATTCGGAGCGCAATAAGAAATGGTCTCAATTATTATCCAATTTAAGACCAGGTGATAAATCATTTTGGAAAATAAGCAGGAACTTGCGAGGAAAAGGAAAAAATCAAATCGCTCACTTTAAAGT
This sequence comes from Cordilura impudica, assembly GCA_963682025.1. Classification (NCBI taxonomy): domain Eukaryota; kingdom Metazoa; phylum Arthropoda; class Insecta; order Diptera; family Scathophagidae; genus Cordilura; species Cordilura impudica. The sequence continues at coordinate 159,475,742 of OY821519.1, forward strand.
TGGAAATAAAAAAATAACATCTGATAAGGACAAGGCTGAAGTCCTGGCAAATACATTTGTCCAAGCAAATAACCTCACTTCGAACTATAACCACTCGGCAGATACACTAATAAATACAACAGTAAATAATTTTAAGAAGGAAAATCCCAGTTCTGAATCTGCAATTTATACATCTCTTGAAGAAGTAATGAATATTGTCTCATCAATAAAACCCTCAAAATCTCCTGGTTTTGACAATGTTCCCAACCTGCTCTTAAAGAAACTACCACTCAAAGCTCTAAAATTACTGGTTATAATATTTAACAGCTGCATCAAACTCAACTATTTCCCAAACCATTTCAAAAATGCTAAGGTTATAGCCATAAACAAACCTAGTAAGCCAAAAAATAACCCAAACAGCTACAGACCTATTAGTCTATTAAGTAACTTAGGTAAAATATTTGAAAAAATACTACATTCTCGTCTTAGTGAATTTGTAACGACCAATTCTATTGTTGCCAAAGAACAATTTGGATTTAAAAAAGGGCATAGCACTACGCACCAAATAAACAGAATTAAAAATCAAATAACCACAAATAAAAACAATAAACGTTCAACGGGTCTAATATTGTTAGATATTGAAAAAGCGTTTGACACCGTTTGGCATAATGGCCTCTTATTTAAACTTCTTGATGCAAATATACCAAAATATTTATGCAAACTTATTTCAGATTTCATTCACGGCAGAAACTTTAAAGTTGCAATTAATAATGAAACATCATCTCCAAAAACCATTACCACAGGGTTACCTCAAGGATCTGTCTTGTCGCCATTGCTTTACTCGATATATACATCCGATTTTAAAGTCCCGAAATATATGAAAATTGCTTATTACGCAGATGATACTGCGTTAATTTCTTCAAACAAACTTACAAGCGCACTCCTAAAGAAAATGGAAAAGGGACTTGTAAATTGCAGTAAATATTTTCACAAATGGAAAATCAAAATTAATCCAAACAAGACCCAAGCAATAATTTTTCCATTCAACAAATCTCCCAAAAGACTGCCAAGACGTCATCTTTTTATTGGAAATAATACCATAAATGTACTTAACGAGGTCAAATATCTCGGAGTTGTCTTGGACAAAAAGCTTACATTTAAACAACATATTATGGCTACGTGCCAAAAAGCTATAAAATCATTTAAAGCATTATGGCCACTACTAAATAGAAGGTCATTTCTAAACCCCAAAAACAAAAATCTACTCTTCAAAAGTGTTATAAGGCCGATATTAACATACGCGTGTCCTATTTGGAGTGACGCTGCCAACTGCCACCTAAAACGCTTACAAATTATACAAAACAAATGTCTTAAAATGATAAATAAAAAGCCCTGGAGGTATCCTACAAATCTTCTTCATGAAGAAACAGGTTATGAAAAAATTATCGATTTCATAACAAGGATTAACAACAATTATTTTGCCAAAATTGAAAATTCCTCTTACCCACTGATAAGAGAATGTAGAGAAGTAACGTAATATTAAAAAGAAATCACCAAATTGAAAATTATATGCTTATAGAGGTCTATTATTTCTAATAAACCTTCTATAAGCATATAAATATTTTCAGATAGTATTTGAATTTATTAAATCATATAAAGGTTTTTTCCCTCCCATTTTCCTTTAAAAATTATTAAAAAATAAAATAAAAACTATTTAATGTCTTTAGATCCTATATATTATTTGTTGCAATATCTATGTTAAGATAAGATCTCATATGTAAATATCAAAATTTGTTAAAATATGTAAATAAAGGAAGAATATTTAATTGAATATAATAAAAAATAATAATTTTAAATCGCTTTTAAATAACTAATGTTTACATTAAACTTTTTTATAATTATTTTATTTTGTTATTATATTTTTTATTATTTTTAATTGTTATTATACACAATGTTAAATTTCCTTACTACTATGTACCTAGTACTAATCCTGTACTTTAATTATAAGATTTTATGTCTTGTTGTATGGGAATTCGAAATAAATAAATAATAATAATAATAATAATAATAATAATAATAATAATAATAATAATAATAATAATAATAAGATTTCCCTAATTTAAGAAACAACAACACAAATTGTAATAATAACATCAATAACAACACAATAAATAACAGCAAAGCCACATATGCTAACCAGCTGAGAACGAACAACGATTTATTTAGCATCGATGAGCTTTTTGATATTTTCACTACTATGGATGATATGCATAGGTGCACTTCGAAATTACAACAAATCAAAGTTGTAATATCAATGGTGAAATACGCCCATGGATTATACTAATTTAAACGAATTTAAAATGCTTCACTTGAATGCTAATGGCATTTCAAACTATACTAAATTAAAATAATTTGAGACATTAATTGAACGAGAAAAGATTAAAATAGCGTCCTTGAATGAAACATTTTTTTCAGAAAATCATAAACCCTATTTTAAAAATTATTATTTATATAGAAGTGACAGAACAGATGCAAGAGGAGGAGGAGTAGCTCTGTTAATTCATAAATCTGTCGCACATATAAACCTCTTTATATCAAACACCTCATCAATCGACAACATCTCAATTAAAGTTATTATAAATAATAGACCTATTGTTGTATCTTCGTTATATTCACCAAAATATACCCATAACTTCTGTGCTGATATCTTGAACCTAACACCTTCCACCAAAGAATATATAGTTTTTGGTGACCTAAATGACATTGTTCTTGGAATTGCCGTTCAAATAATACTGCAGGAATCGCACTCAACAACCTACAGCAATCAAGCAATTTTTCATTCACTATCCTAATAGTCGAACCCTATTCCCCCATCAACACAATCGCGAACCATCCACAGTCGATATAATTTTAAGCAATTCCGCTTTAAATATAGACGTAAAAATAATGTATTACGAAATACTAACAGACCATCGCCCCATTATATGTACACTTAAAAGATCAATGGCCTTGCAGGTTGACCTCAATTATTATGATTATAGTGCAACCAACTGGAAAATTTATATCAATTTTTTTAGACAGTAAAATCACGTTATATTCGGATATATACAATACCAAGATAGTAATTGATCAGGAAATCCAAAAATTCATAAATGTAGTTTTCGAAGCAAGGGACGTATCTACACCCAAAATAACTCAACAAAATAATTACACAATATCAGAAAGTACTGTGAAATATATTAAACTAAGAAGCTTTAAAAGAAAAAGCCAACGATCTTCAAATATAGCCGAGCAAACTTTTTATAATCAATGTACTAAGTTTCTAAGTAACATGATTGATAAAAGTACTAATTCGGAACGCAATAAGAAATGGTGTCAATTATTATCCAATTTAAAACCAGGTGATAAATCATTTTGGAAAATAAGCAGGAACTTGCGAGGAAAAGGAAAAAATCAAATCTCTCACTTTAAAGTTAGAAATACAAAAATAAGATCTGATAATTTATTTAATTTATAACCTCACTTCGAACTACAACCAGTCAGCGGATACATTAATAAATATAACTGTAAATAATTTTAAGAAAGAACATCCTAGTTCTGAATCAGCAATTTATACATCTCTTGAAAAGTAATGAATATTGTCTTATCAATAAAACCCTCAAAATCCCCTGGTTTTGACAATGTTCCCAACCTGCTCTTAAAGAAACTATCTCTCCAAGCTCTAAAATTGCTGGTTATAATATTTAACAGCTGCATCAAACTCAACTAAGGTTATAGCGATCAACAAACCTAGTAAGCCAAAAAATAACCCAAAAAGCTATAGACCTATTAGTCTATTAAGTAACTTAGGTTAAATATTTGAAAAAATACTACATTCTCGTCTTAGTGAATTTGTAATGTCGAATTCTATTGTTGCTAAAGAACAATTTGGATTTGAAAAAGAGCATAGCGTTACTCACCAAATAAATAGAATTAAAAATCAAATAATCATCAATAAAAGTTCAACGGGTCTAATATTGTTAGATATCGAAAAATAATGAAACATCATCTCCAAAAACCATTACCACAGGGTTACCTCAAGGATCAGTCTTGTCGCCATTGCTTTACTCGATATATACATCCGATTTTAAAGTCCCGAAATATATGAAAATTGCTTATTACGCAGATGATGATACTGCGTTAATTTCTTCAAACAAACTTACAAGTGCACTCCTGAAGAAAATGGAAAAGGGACTTGTAAATTGCAGTAAATATTTTCACAGATGGAAAATCAAAATTAATCCAAACAAGACCCAACCAAGCAATAATTTGTCCATTCAACAAATCTCCCAAAAGATTGCCAAGACGTCATCTTCTTATTGGAAATAATACCATAAATGTACTTAACGATTTCAAATATCTCGGAGTTGTCTTGGACAAAAAGCTTACATTTAAACAACATATTATGGCTACGTGCCAAAAAGCTATAAAATCATTTAAAGCATTATGGCCACTACTAAATCGAAGGTCATTTCTAAACCTCAAAAACAAAAATCTACTCTTCAAAAGTGTTATAAGGCCGATCTTAACATACGCGTGTCCTATTTGGAGTGACGCTGCCAACTGTCACCTAAAGCGCTTACAAATTATACAAAACAAATGTCTTAAAATGATAAATAAAAAGCCCTGGAGGTATCCTACAAATCTTCTTGATGAAGTAACAGGTTATGAAAAAATTATCGATTTCATAACAAGGATTAATAACTTTGCCAAAATTGAAAATCCCTCTTACCCACTGATAAGAGAATGTAGAGAAGTAACGTAAAATTAAAAAGAAATTACCAAATTGAAAATTATATGCTTATGGAGGTCTATTATTTCTAATAAAACTCCTATAAGCATATAAATATTTTCAGATAGTATTTGAGTACATTAAATCATATAAAGGTTTTTTTCCTCCCATTTTCCTTTAAAAATCATTAAAAAATAAAATAAAAACTATTTAATATCTTTAGATCCTCTATATTATTTGTTGCAATATCTATATGTCAAGATAAGATCTGACTTGCACTTGCGAAAACCTATTTCCTGGACTCACGGACAAGATAGCGCCAAGCCGGCAACGGATTTGGTTTACGAAGACCCAAGTTACTATAAAAAGGTAGATATTTTTAAAAAGCCCGCATTTAAATTTTCTTGGTTGAATACGGGTTAAATTAATATAATATGTCATTTAAAAGAATTTAAATACTAATAATAATAAATTAAACTATTTTGACGCTCTTTATTTTGACGCTCACGGTAGCAACTACGTTCAGGCTATAAGTATTTTAAGAATCGATTTTCAAAATATTTCCTTAAATTCACTAATACAATATTAAAATACTAGTAGATTCCAGCCCTCGAAATTCGAGTACAAATTCTAGGAAATTTTACTTTTTCATTAAATAAAGATCCTAAAGGTATGCTAATCAATTATAGCCGATTCACAAATCAACACAAAAAACAAACTCATTTTTATTACAAACACATAAACAAATCTAATAAACACACACACAGCATTGTATAATTTTATGTATGTGTTAGTAGCAACTTTAAATGCAATTTACTCAAAATAAAGGAAAAAATTTAAAAATCTGTAAATCAGCAAAATGGCAAAAAAAGAAATACCTTTCAAATAACATACGTTTGGTCAAAATCGGGATAAAACGGTAGAACAAAACATCGGTCACAAGAAATCGCCTAGCCTATTAATATTATAGATTTGTAACCAGTACCTACCATCATTTTAATATTAGAGTACGAGTTGTACCTGTTTTATTTTTTTTTTTTTTAGTTTTTCTACATTGAATTGTTGTTTTATATTATATTTGTCTAGTGACGCTGCCAATGCCACCTAAACGCTTACAAATTATACAAAACAAATGTCTTAAAATGATAAATAAAAAGCCCTGGAGGTATCCTACAAATCTTCTTCATGAAGAAACAGGTTATGAAAAAATTATCGATTTCATAACAAGGATTAATAACAATTACTTTTCCAAAATTGAAAATTCCTCTTACCCACTGATAAGAGAATGTAGAGAATTAACGTAAAATTAAAAAGAAATCACCAAATTGAAAATTATGTGCCTATAGAGGTCTATTATTTCTAATAAACCTCCTATAAGCACATAAATATTTTCAGATAGTATTTGAATTTATTAAATCATATAAAGGTTTTTTTCCTCCCATTTTCCTTTAAAAATCATTAAAAATAAAATAAAAACTATTTAATATCTTTAGATCCTATTTATTTGTTGCAATATCATCTATATGTAAAGATAAGATCTCATATGTGAATATCAAATTTGTTAAAATTTGTAAATAAAGGAAGAATATATAATTGAAAAAAAAATTATTATATTTGTAAAGAAAAATATGAAAAATTATTTAAAAATGTGATCAATTTCTTTATACATACATATGTATGTACATATGTATCTTTTTGGGGAAATTGTTTTTTTTAGTTTTTATCGGAATTTTGACGATTTTTGATAACACCCATCTTCCAGCCAAGCCATGTTCCTGGTATGTCTATATAGGTACATATTTTTGTAACATTCTGATTGTTTTTTATTAAATTTTTGTCAAATATACTGTTTTACTGCCTTAATAGAACAACATTAAATCTTGTAATATGCATTTCTATTTACACACATGCATACATTTATGTAAGTATATAAAAAAAGAGGGTTTCATAAATAGTTCCAGTGGAAGATACAAACGCGGAGTTGCCAGACTGTAATTTTTTATACGTAATTTTAAATTATTTATTCCGGTCAGACAAGAAAAATAATCGCTCAGTGGAAAGAACTAAAATTGAGATGTTTTTTGAATTTCTCGCATCACTTGAAACCTTGTCTTTTCTTTGGCCAAAGTGAACAAGTAAGAAAATTATAGTCGGTCTAGACCGACTATACGATACCCTATACCATGCGTTTAGAAACCCTATCTCTTAGGCCCAACTAACTGGACATTGAAAATAAGCAAAAACCAAATTTGAGTGGGATTTTTATTAATTTTTTTGGCTGCAGATATGAAAAAGTTCATATCGGATGCTATATCTAACGGGTGATTTTTTTGAGGTTAGGATTTTCATGCATTAGTATTTGACAGATCACGTGGGATTTCAGACATGGTGTCAAAGAGAAAGATGCTCAGTATGCTTTGACATTTCATCATGAATAGTCTTACTAACGAGCAACGCTTGCAAATCATTGAATTTTATTACCAAAATCAGTGTTCGCTTTTTTATCGACAAATTTTGTTCAGCGATGAGGCTCATTTCTGGTTGAATGGCTTCGTAAATAAGCAAAATTGCCGTATTTGGAGTGAAGAGCAACCAGAAGCCGTTCAAGAACTGCCCATGCATCCCGAAAAATGCACTGTTTGGTGTGGTTTGTACGCTGGTGGAATCATTGGACCGTATTTTTTCAAAGATGCTGTTGGACGCAACGTTACGGTGAATGGCGATCGCTATCGTTCGATGCTAACAAACTTTTTGTTGCCAAAAATGGAAGAACTGAACTTGGTTGACATGTGGTTTCAACAAGATGGCGCTACATGCCACACAGCTCGCGATTCTATGGCCATTTTGAGGGAAAACTTCGGAGAACAATTCATCTCAAGAAATGGACCGGTAAGTTGGCCACCAAGATCATGCGATTTGACGCCTTTAGACTATTTTTTGTGGGGCTACGTCAAGTCTAAAGTCTACAGAAATAAGCCAGCAACTATTCCAGCTTTGGAAGACAACATTTCCGAAGAAATTCGGGCTATTCCGGCCGAAATGCTCGAAAAAGTTGCCCAAAATTGGACTTTCCGAATGGACCACCTAAGACGCAGCCGCGGTCAACATTTAAATGAAATTATCTTCAAAAAGTAAATGTCATGGACCAATCTAACGTTTCAAATAAAGAACCGATGGGATTTTGCAAATTTTATGCGTTTTTTTTTAAAAAAAAGTTATCAAGCTCTTAAAAAATCACCCGTTATAAAGGGACTAGGTCCAAAAATGGGCCGATCCTGATCATGTTTGGTAAAGTCTCTTGTATTTTGCAAAAATATGTACAAACAAAATTTGAGAAGAATCAGTGCAATATTTTTGTATTTTAATAGATTTAAGTGAAGATCGGGAAGCAGCTCTATATGGGGTCAAAGGGATCATTTTTGGACTACTCATTAGTGGATGTAATGAACGCATACAAACCCAATTTGAGTAAGATCTATATGACAATTTGGATCTTATGGCAATTTATGTCGATTTCATATGGGTAATTTGTATGGGGGCTAGGTCTGAACATGGACCGATTCCCACCAATTTCAATAGCGTTCATCCCATGGCCGATAAAAGCTTATATACCAAATTTCGTCAAAATATATTCATATTTGCGACCTGCAGTTTGATTACAAGCTTTACATGGACACACAGACGGACGGACATTGTTAAATCAACTCAGAAAGTGGTTCTGATTCGATCGGTATAATTAAAGATGGGTCTAGGTCAAATATTTTTGGTTGTTACAAACAGCAGCACAAAGTCATTATACCCAAACCACATAGTGGTATAGGGTATAAAAAGGAACAAGTCTAGTTTAGGGGCGATGCCCCGATATTTTAGATTTTTTGGAGGGGGTAGGGGCTTTTGGGGTGATTCCAGGGAAATATTTTTTTTGTCGGTCGAGCCTATTTTCCGAGTTATGGACCCCCAAAGTTTTGATATTCACTAGTGTATAACTTTGTTATTTAGCATCGGATTTCGACAATATATATATCGTTGGAAAGCTTATTTGAGCGCCTTCTATTCATTAACCCATTGTGAACCTATTGAAAATTTTGCATTTTTGTGAGTTTTTTTTTTTTAATATGAGATAATCTCATAAATAGACGTATATCATATATGGTTTTATATTAACTGAATAAAAGGTAGGTCCATAAGTTTTATTTTGATGTATCTCATGACCACTTAACCCTTTCAGAACCGGACATATTTGGTATTTTATCTACATTTCTATGCTTTTTGAAAAATATATTGATATTTTATGGATTTTTAATATTTTTTTATTTTATTTGTGTATTTATTTTATATATTTAGTCATATTTGTAATGCTTTTTGGAAAATTTATTTGTATTTCGAAGGTAGTTAAAATTTATATAATTTTTTTAAATTGTGGTAACTTTATTGATTTAAAAAATTTTCATCAAAAAAATTTGTTATGTTGTTTTAAAAAATATAAACAATTAGTTGTCTCATTTTAAAGCGCCGCAGACGAAAATTTTTTAGAAAAAATCACGCGATTTTTTCTAAAAAATTTTCATAATAGGACGGATAAAGAATTTTGTTGTGTTGTTTTAAAGCGCTGCAGGCTAGAATTAGGAATAAATTTTTCAAAAAGCCTTAAAAATGAAGATAAAATACCAAATATGTCCGGTTCTGAAAGGGTTAAGTTGCCATGAGATACATCAAAATAAAGCTTGTGGACCTACTTTTTATTCAGTTAATATAAAACCATACATGACATACGTCTATTTATGAGATAATCCCATATTAAAAAAAATACTCTCTCACAAAAATGCAAAATTTGCCATAGGTTCATAATGGGTTAATTTTAAAATACCACATAGAAGGCGCTCAAATAAGCTTTTAACGATATATATATATTGTCGAAATCCGATACTAAATAACAAAGTTATACAGTAGTCAATATCAAAACTTTGAGGGTCCATAACTCGGAAAATAGGCTCGACCGACAAAAAAAAAATATTTCCCTGGAATCACATTAAAAAGTTTTATAAGTGGTAAAAACTTTGAACCGATCGGGGCATCGCCCCTAAACTAGACTTAAGCCGTGAAAATGTCTTAAAATGATAAATAAAAAGTCCTGGAGGTATCCTACAAATCTTCTTCATGAAGAAACAGGTTATGAAAAAATTATCGATTTCATAACAAGGATTAATAACAATTACTTTTCCAAAATTGAAAATTCCTCTTACCCACTGATAAGAGAATGTAGAGAATTAACGTAAAATTAAAAAGAAATCACCAAATTGAAAATTATGTGCCTATAGAGGTCTATTATTTCTAATAAACCTCCTATAAGCACATAAATATTTTCAGATAGTATTTGAATTTATTAAATCATATAAAGGTTTTTTTCCTCCCATTTTCCTTTAAAAATCATTAAAAATAAAATAAAAACTATTTAATATCTTTAGATCCTATTTATTTGTTGCAATATCATCTATATGTAAAGATAAGATCTCATATGTGAATATCAAATTTGTTAAAATTTGTAAATAAAGGAAGAATATATAATTGAAAAAAAAATTATTATATTTGTAAAGAAAAATATGAAAAATTATTTAAAAATGTGATCAATTTCTTTATACATACATATGTATGTACATATGTATCTTTTTGGGGAAATTGTTTTTTTTAGTTTTTATCGGAATTTTGACGATTTTTGATAACACCCATCTTCCAGCCAAGCCATGTTCCTGGTATGTCTATATAGGTACATATTTTTGTAACATTCTGATTGTTTTTTATTAAATTTTTGTCAAATATACTGTTTTACTGCCTTAATAGAACAACATTAAATCTTGTAATATGCATTTCTATTTACACACATGCATACATTTATGTAAGTATATAAAAAAAGAGGGTTTCATAAATAGTTCCAGTGGAAGATACAAACGCGGAGTTGCCAGACTGTAATTTTTTATACGTAATTTTAAATTATTTATTCCGGTCAGACAAGAAAAATAATCGCTCAGTGGAAAGAACTAAAATTGAGATGTTTTTTGAATTTCTCGCATCACTTGAAACCTTGTCTTTTCTTTGGCCAAAGTGAACAAGTAAGAAAATTATAGTCGGTCTAGACCGACTATACGATACCCTATACCATGCGTTTAGAAACCCTATCTCTTAGGCCCAACTAACTGGACATTGAAAATAAGCAAAAACCAAATTTGAGTGGGATTTTTATTAATTTTTTTGGCTGCAGATATGAAAAAGTTCATATCGGATGCTATATCTATAAAGGGACTAGGTCCAAAAATGGGCCGATCCTGATCATGTTTGGTAAAGTCTCTTGTATTTTGCAAAAATATGTACAAACAAAATTTGAGAAGAATCAGTGCAATATTTTTGTATTTTAATAGATTTAAGTGAAGATCGGGAAGCAGCTCTATATGGGGTCAAAGGGATCATTTTTGGACTACTCATTAGTGGATGTAATGAACGCATACAAACCCAATTTGAGTAAGATCTATATGACAATTTGGATCTTATGGCAATTTATGTCGATTTCATATGGGTAATTTGTATGGGGGCTAGGTCTGAACATGGACCGATTCCCACCAATTTCAATAGCGAAATTGGCCGATAAAAGCTTATATACCAAATTTCGTCAAAATATATTCATATTTGCGACCTGCAGTTTGATTACAAGCTTTACATGGACACACAGACGGACGGACATTGTTAAATCAACTCAGAAAGTGGTTCTGATTCGATCGGTATAATTAAAGATGGGTCTAGGTCAAATATTTTTGGTTGTTACAAACAGCAGCACAAAGTCATTATACCCAAACCACATAGTGGTATAGGGTATAAAAAGGAACAAGTCTAGTTTAGGGGCGATGCCCCGATATTTTAGATTTTTTGGAGGGGGTAGGGGCTTTTGGGGTGATTCCAGGGAAATATTTTTTTTGTCGGTCGAGCCTATTTTCCGAGTTATGGACCCCCAAAGTTTTGATATTCACTAGTGTATAACTTTGTTATTTAGCATCGGATTTCGACAATATATATATCGTTGGAAAGCTTATTTGAGCGCCTTCTATTCATTAACCCATTGTGAACCTATTGAAAATTTTGCATTTTTGTGAGTTTTTTTTTTTTAATATGAGATAATCTCATAAATAGACGTATATCATATATGGTTTTATATTAACTGAATAAAAGGTAGGTCCATAAGTTTTATTTTGATGTATCTCATGACCACTTAACCCTTTCAGAACCGGACATATTTGGTATTTTATCTACATTTCTATGCTTTTTGAAAAATATATTGATATTTTATGGATTTTTAATATTTTTTTATTTTATTTGTGTATTTATTTTATATATTTAGTCATATTTGTAATGCTTTTTGGAAAATTTATTTGTATTTCGAAGGTAGTTAAAATTTATATAATTTTTTTAAATTGTGGTAACTTTATTGATTTAAAAAATTTTCATCAAAAAAATTTGTTATGTTGTTTTAAAAAATATAAACAATTAGTTGTCTCATTTTAAAGCGCCGCAGACGAAAATTTTTTAGAAAAAATCACGCGATTTTTTCTAAAAAATTTTCATAATAGGACGGATAAAGAATTTTGTTGTGTTGTTTTAAAGCGCTGCAGGCTAGAATTAGGAATAAATTTTTCAAAAAGCCTTAAAAATGAAGATAAAATACCAAATATATCCGGTTCTGAAAGGGTTAAGTTGCCATGAGATACATCAAAATAAAGCTTGTGGACCTACTTTTTATTCAGTTAATATAAAACCATACATGACATACGTCTATTTATGAGATAATCCCATATTAAAAAAAATACTCTCTCACAAAAATTCAAAATTTGCCATAGGTTCATAATGGGTTAATTTTAAAATACCACATAGAAGGCGCTCAAATAAGCTTTTAACGATATATATATATTGTCGAAATCCGATACTAAATAACAAAGTTATACAGTAGTCAATATCAAAACTTTGAGGGTCCATAACTCGGAAAATAGGCTCGACCGACAAAAAAAAAATATTTCCCTGGAATCACATTAAAAAGTTTTATAAGTGGTAAAAACTTTGAACCGATCGGGGCATCGCCCCTAAACTAGACTTAAGCCGTGAAAAATCTATTTGTGTGAAAAAATGGAAGTCAAAGAAAAAATGAAATAAAAAAAATAATAAAATAAATGAAATAATAATAATTTTTCACAGTGAAGCAAAGAATAAAAAGAAATGTCAACTAATAAGCTGCAGCTAACTTCGTGTTTATAATTACGAATTGCACAACAAAACGAGTTGCCGAGTACAAGCAACTCCGTACCAAATACCGCTCTTCTTTCCCCTCTCTCCAACAAACTCAAGAATTGCGCAACAAAAGTTGCCTTGTGTGAACACGGACTTATACTACTAGTTATAGACAACTCTGTGTGCTGCATTGTTATACACACAATTATTATTACTAGCAGATTCCAGCCCTCGAAATTCGAGCGCAAAATTCTAGGATTTTTTTTTTTTATTAAATAAAGACCCTAAAAGTATGCTAATCAATTATAGCTAACTCACAAATCAACACAAAAAACAAACTCATTTTTATTACAAACACATTAAAAAATTTCATAAACACACACATAGAATTGTATTATTTTATGTATGTGTTAGTAGCAACTTTAAATGCAATTTACTCAAAATAAAGGAAAAAATTTTAAAATTTTAAATCTGCAAATCGGCTAAAAAGAAATAACTTTCAAATAATATACGTTTGGTCAAAATCAGGATAAAACGGTAGAACAAAACATCAGTCACAAGAAATTGCCTAGCCTATTAATATTATAGATATAGAACTGCATATATATAAATGGCACACACAGACTTCTGTGTAAATTTAAAATTTTCAAATTTAAATCGATACGGTATAATATAAATATTCTTATTATAGAAGAAACTTATTTTCGTGAGCGATTTCTTAACATTCCATTAAATTTTATATACCTACACAAATTTTTTTTTTTTACAATTTAAACAAAAATCTGTTATTAGATATTATTTGAGGGAGATCATTAAATTGACCATTCATTTCAAAAATATTTAACATGTTTAACGTTATTAAGTGTTAAGAAAAAACTAGTTTTTGTGTGATGCAGGAAAAATACTTTAAAGTTACCTAATAATTTAAATAAAATAGTAATATTACTAATGAACAATATAAGTATACCAAAAACATTAAACTTCATTGTCATTGCTTGGTGTAGAACTACGTAGCAACGGTTAACTCAATTAGCCAGAAATATCAAAGAGTTTTGATATTTTTCGTTGGTTGAGTCAACCGTTGCTACGTGTATATCATTGTTGCTACAACCATTGCTTCAACCGGTTGCCTCGTGGGCTTAAGTCTCGTTTAGGTGCACCTCTCCGATCCGTTCCAAATTTTCACCACTCGTTCCACTTTTTAATGCGATTCCAGCAAAATATTTTTTTTTGTCGGAAGCCCATATTTCCCGAGCTATGGACCTCCAAAGTTTTGACATTGATTTCGATATAACTTGAACAATTCTAATCGGACTTTAGCAATATATATATCATATGAAAGCTTATTAAAGTACCTTCAATTTGATATAAAAAAGTTCGAAATCCATTAACCCATTATGGACCAAAATAATTTTCTTTCTTTTTAAGATGCAGTTTTTTGTAAATAATTCATTTTATTTCAATAAAACGCTATTACAACAAAATATATGTTAATTAGTACATTCATAGGATTAACAGCTTTTATTTAAGATATAGTTTGATCTTTTAACCCTTTGTAATCCGGAGATATTAGGGGTACAACTTTGTTTTTTTTATTGCACAAATAACAAAAACCCATAACACTAAAAACAACACTTTCTTTAAAAATTCGACTTAACAATTCTAACTAGAAATGGAAATTTTTTTTAAAAAAATTTCTTGTATATTTGAGAAAGTTTTTTTTTCGCAAACGTGGCATTATCTCATAAAATGATCTATAAAATTTTTGTATTTACAGCAACTGAATGAAAGCTGGGCCCACTAGCTACATATATATTTTGTCCTCTTAACCCTTCCAGGACCGGAGATATTATTGACTTTAATGAGACTATTATGAAAATTTTGTTGGGAAATTCGCTTGTGACGTACGCAGGAAAACTTTATTCAGCGAAGCCACCTGCCGTGTCCTACTGGAGGAGAAAACCCTTAAGCGCGGCCGCAGGCCGCCACGCAGAAAAACTTTAGTATGCGAAGCCAGATTTCAATACTTAACTTTAGTGTCTCCGCGAAGACATAAGACAAGATAAAGCCATCATGGCCTTATCTCACATGGTATTAAAGCATCCCCTCATTTCTTCTCCGTCCTATTATGAAAATTTTGTTGGGAAATTCGCTTGTGACGTACGCAGGAAAACTTTATTCAGCGAAGCCACCTGCCGTGTCCTACTGGAGGAGAAAACCCTTAAGCGCGGCCGCAGGCCGCCACGCAGAAAAACTTTAGTATGCGAAGCCAGATTTCAATACTTAACTTTAGTGTCTCCGGGAAGACATAAGACAAGATAAAGCCATCATAGCCTTATCTCACATGGTATTAAAGCATCCCCTCATTTCTTCTCCGTCCTATTATGAAAATTTTGTTTTAAAATTCACGCGATTTTCATAACCCCCAAATCAATATTAACACTTCAAAAAAACAACAACAATAAAAAAAAATACAACTTGCTAAGCTAAAAATACAATTAGCTAAGCTACACTGAAACGAGTAAATCGCGAAAAAAAATAATATCCAACTTTAACTCCTAATATATCCAGCACTTTAAGAGTCAAAAAGTCATAATAGACACCAAAAAATAGCTTGTGACCCCTACTTTTATTGTAAATGTGCAAATACATACCTTCTATACGTAATTTCGTCTGATAATTACAGCTTTTCACAAAAACTCTTTATCAAAAATGCACAATCTTGAATAGGTTCACAGTGGGTTAAAGGACTTCGAACTTTTTTATTTTGAAATAAAGGCAATTTAATAAGCTTTCAAATGATACATATATTGCTCAAATCCGATAAGAATTGTTCAAGTTATATCGAAATCAATGTCAAAACTTTCGAGGTCCATAACTCGGAAAATATGGGTTTCCGACAAAAAAAAATTTTTTTTTCCTAAATCACCTCAAATACCCCTATTTCCCAAAAAAAAAAAAAAAAAAAATCGGGGTGGTGCACCTAAACGAGACTTGTTCCATGGTTTGTAACAACAATGATACACAAGTAGCAACGGTTGCCTCAACCGACAAGAAATATCAAAACTTTTTACCAAAATCAAAACTGATATTTCTGATTGGTTGAGGCAACCGTTGCCACGTGTGTATCATTATTGCTACAACACATTGCTTTAACCGTAGCCTCGTGGGTAGCTAGCATAAAAATTATTACACTTTTCCATTCCTCTCTTCAGATCAACTTCTCAATTTCTCTTGAGTAACAAGTATTTTGTATCAAACTCAATTAGCTGTAAGTTTTATTTATATTTGTAGATAAAAAAAAAAGGTGCAAAAAAAACTCATGCACTCACGTACAAGCAAAATACTTATACAGTAAACGGCTTAAACAGCATTTACTGGAAACTGGAATAAAATTCCTAAAAGGAAATTTACCAAAGGCAAACGATAAAAGGGAGGTGTACTTTAGGAAAAATCCAATATGGCGGTTAAATTATTATTCATATTTTATGGGCTTGTCCGTAAAAAATGCATTGAATTATTCACATTTTGTATTTACAATTTATTTGTCTGGGCACTTTTTGTGTAAATGACTTGAGTACCTACCTCATATTTAAGTCCGGCTAGGCGTAACCATGTTTCCACTTTAAGGCAGTATGGAGATAGAGACGGCAAAAGTGGGGTTCTCGAGAACTGATACAAATATATCATATCTTTTTCGAAATTTGTCTTATGTACATTGCACTTTGCTGCGGGCTCAGGTTTATTTGTAACAGCTACATTATCGGTTTCTTTCTTCAAATTATCCTCGACGGTTGATGATGGTGACTTGTCTGTTGCATCATTTTCTTGGGCGTTAGCGCCAATTTCTACTGAAGTTCCAGTATTTTCAATTTTTTCTGATGTCGCAGCATTGTCAACTGGCGGTGTATCCTCTTGCATATTTTCCGCAACGGTACTATTAGCTACTTCAGCAGACATTTTTTTATTAATTTATTTCAATAAAATGATTTCACTTTATTTTTTAACGGTAATATCGACTGACTACCACCAAAAACAGCTTCACTATGGTCGCACAAGACGGGACAAAATTATTCATATACTATTTCACACTCAAACATACATATATGCACTAGTTTAATTGTATATACAGAAAAGCTTTATATTGTATCCTTATATACTTGTAATAATCACAAACAAAAAACAAGAAATGTACCAATAAAGCAAACAATACACCCTAGAATCAGAAATACAACTGAATTGAAAAACACAACTGTATATTGAAGTTAAAAATTAACACTTTAAAGTCCAGGGTTGAACTAGCATCAGCGTTGATATTTTGCCTTGGGCTAACCACAGACTATATAGACATTAAACATTTTAGCATGTCTGTAAATGAATACACGATATACTTGAATATATATATATATGTATACATTCGCCATTAGCTATTATACTAGTGCTGCCATTTGGAGTGTAATACACATACAATATGTGTAACAATTTCAGTGTACAGTGGTGTGCCATATTATTAGACCAACCAAAGAAAATACTTAATTATTTGGTTGTTATTGTTATTTTTTTTAATTAGTAGACTCTAGTGCTATTTTTTATTTTGTTTATTACCTATGGGATCTTAGTATATAAAATTAATTAAATTTCGTTAGTTTTTATCATTTATTAATGTAAAAAAAATATATATAACTAACAACAGTATTATCTTAAAATATTAATATTTTGTGTGACCTCCTTTTGCTGCAATGAGAGCTGCTATTCTTTGCGGCATACTCTCCGCACAACTCTTCACCACTTCTTGGAGGTGTTCATTTCGATGCCAAACTTCTATTAGCTTCTCTATTAATTCCTGTTTGGTGGTACCTGTCGCCTTACTGATCTCCCTTTTCATCAACTCAAATACGTTCTCAATTGGGTTCATATCTGGTGATTTACCAGGCCAGTCAAGCACAGTAATACTTTTACCGGCTAGAAACTTACTAACTGTCTTAGCTTTATGGCACGGAGCTCCATCGTGCATAAAAATTGGTTCCTCCCCTTCACCGAGCCATTCATTCAGCTGAGGCAAAAGTCGCTCCTCCTATTTTTTTTGTACTGGTCTTGCCTCATTGTACCTTGTAAAATTAATTACAGACCACACCATGATAAAAGTGGGGGCGCCTTCTTACAAATTGTGACTTTTCACTCATGACTTGGAAAATCGACTCGTCCGAAAAGCAAAATATCGTTATATAATTTTATTTTTATATTACTTATATAAAATAATAATTAACAATATTGATATTTACCCCTTTCCAATCTTCAACTGAAAATTTTTTATACTTTTTAGCCCAGTCTAACCGTTTAAGAATCATACCCTGAGTAAGCTTTGGCTTGCGAGCAGGTTTTTTGGCCATTAACCCAACTTCTGCAATGCGCCGCTGCACAGTACGCTATGGAACCTGGATTCCCTCGTCTTTTACATATTTAGCCAACATTCTTTTAGGTAATTTACGGTTTTGCAAGCATATATCACGAATTTTTCTGTCCGTTCTCGGAGTTGTGATACATTTTCTCCCGCACTTTCCTTTACGCTGGCTATACAAAGTGTTCCCAGATTCCATTTTTTTCTTAATATTTTTTACCGAGCTTCTTGAAACTCCTACTATATTGGCTATTTCGTACTGTGATAGCCTATTTGCCTTAAGCAATCCCGATACTTCACCGATTTTCTTTGGTGACAAATCACGAACCTTACCCATCCTAAAAAATCACATAAATTGTTAAAAATTATTCAAATCATTCATTAACATGTTAAAATCATTCATTAACATGGTAAACAATCATGTTACATTAATATTACACTATAATCAATAATAAATAATAAAAATTTATACCTGAATTAAACAATCGCCACTTAAACTCAAAGCAAAAAAACATGTTATTTACAGATCGCCTTCTTAGCCACTGTTACAATTAGTAAACAAATCAGTATTGCCAGTTCAAAAAATGAATCTAAAAATATTACAAAAACAATTATTAACATCATTACAGCATAATTTTATCAAATACTATTACTGTCGTGTTTTAATTTGCAAAACTTATAAATAATAACTTTATTTTTAGTATGAGTCTAATAATATGGCACACCACTGTATGTGCTTTCCAAGTGTATACATCGTTTGGCAAGCCATATGTAAATTTTTCAATTAGAGCAGTCCCTACAAGAACAGTGACGGTCATTTGACCGGTGATATGACCGTCACTACTGACTGAAGTGTCGGTCATCGCGTAGAACAAAGTTTCTATCATTTTGTTAAGGCAAATATGCCAAAACTGACCGAAACTTTTGTGTACATGTGATTTTGCATCTTACTCTAACCTATGAAAGTATGTAAACCATATAATATATATCTGAACTGCTCACTCTACCGCTGTTTAGTAGTCAACGATGATAGATATATATATCATCGTTGACCGGTCACATTTGATGGCTATATACATCATCATTGACCGGTTACGCTTGATTATAATGAAACACGACTTATTATATTTTATTTATTTATTGTATTTAAAATCAAATTCAAAATTAACAAGTAAGAGTGTTAAATTCGGCTATACCGAATCTTTGATACCCTCCACCTAGGTTTTCTTGCACTATTTGTAACAAATTTAGATAAAATATTTGAAAATGTAAACAATTTGATCAATTTAGTAATTTATTACAACAAATACTCTGAATTTTCAGCATTTACGTTTAACAATTTTAAAGTCAATAGAAGATAGTAAACAAAATATGTTTTTAAATTTCGGATCTTTTTCGGAATACTTGACCATTTTTTGAAAAATTTTTTTTAACAACTTAATATTATATATATTTCAAGTTTAAACTTTAAAATTAAAAATATCTATCTTTTCTTAAATCTGGTAATAACTCTATAATATGGAGAAAGTAAATACGTGGCCGCAAACCTCTCCCTTAATAAAAGGAAAAAATTTTAAAGTGGCAGGGAATTGAGACCGGAGTCTTGCCCGCTCCCATAATCTGGTCTCTCCCTATTGAAAAGGGACCCGGAGGTTTTAAAGTCCGATCCTTGGACTAGCAACCTTCCTTCCAACGACTCTCTAAAGGCTCCGGCACGCAAAATTTTTTTCCGTCATTGACTTAGAAAAATATTGCGTGTCTACCCCAACTGCAATAACTAGAATAATGATTTTTTTTTTCTTCCATAGGTTCCTCTCTCCATGGTTCATCCGCTACATAGTGAAACATTTTTTAAATTTACAGAACTTAATCCGTTACGTTGTTTAGAACAAATAAATTTTAAATCGGAAAAAAATGTTCACAATTTTTATTTGTTGATCTTGGTTTCAAATTTGATCAACGATTCTTTTAATTTTTCAACAAAAATTTGTTTTTTTTAATCAAACAGCTTTTCTTTGAAATTATTTTCTTTACATGTTGTTTTATAACATATTACCAAATACGTTTATACTCATAAAATATTTTTAGTATATTACTATGAATTTTTTCGGTGCATTCAAAAAAAATCAGCATAAATCCGCACACGTCTTCATTCGTCGCTGTTTCAGTGACGACTAAATGCAAGAGCGTAAGAATACATGTGAGTTGAGCATGAACAATTGTTCTATGAAATGAACAGCAATGCTTTGTTTACTAGCTAGTAGTAAAATAAGAAAATAGTATTAATAATACAGCGTAATGATGAATTGTACTTCTCAATTAGTTTATTTTTAATGTGCCATAAGAAGTTCGGTTAGTGCTAAGAAATGAGTGAATACATGTTTCCCAGGGCGAAGCTTAATCATTACAGTTTGATTGAGTTGAGCTCCGCGACTATTCATAATGTGAATAGCTCGTGTCTAAAATTTTTGGTACTTGGGAATGGCATTTGTGTTAAGAAAAGCATAAATGCATGTTTCCCAGGGCAAGGCTCGATCATTGCACATTGATTGAGCTGAGCTCCGCGGTTATTCTTAATGCGGAATAACTCGTGCATTAAATTCTCGGTAGTCCGGGAATGGCGTTTGCCTGCGCCAAACACTAAATAATAAATTTTAAAAATGATTATAATTAAATGTTATTGACATCTATATTATTTATTATCATCTGAGAAAAAAAAATTTTTTTTAAACACCAATTTTTTACAGGGTAGAATTTTATGGTTTCACTACTACTTTTGAATGCAAGTATGTACTAAAAGTAGAACCCTTAAAATCATACTATTTTTTGCAACCCTAAAAATTGTAGTATTTTGTATAAATAAAATAATTTATATTTATATTATTTTTAATATGCGCTTATTATCGATATACATATACAGAATATATGAATGTTATTTATAGTATTTTGATATTTGCAACAGTAGTATGTATGCATCAATTTGTAATATTTTGTGATCTTATAAAAATCGCAGAATATTGATATTGATTTTATATAGTTTATTTTATTAATTAACTAACTTAAATATTACACCATAAAATGTTGATATTGGTGAATTTTTATATTATTACCACAACGACCATAAAAACAACAAGTACAGCTGTGACAAAATACAAAATTTTGAAAAACAATATAGGAAAACATCATATTTTTTTTAACTTTTCAGTGATTTCTCGGCACATATGAAACCTATTGTCACGATTTAAAAAACATGAACCTTCTCATGATGTTGGTGTATCATTCTCACTAACAACAAGCACCCTAGCTGTCCTATTGAGAACGTTATCGTGACAAGAACAACATAGTCAAATCATATTTTTTCAAGACTTTTTTTACTCCATCGTTCAATTCTCGGGACCAGATAAACCGATTTGGACGATTTTAAATAGCAAACTTTTCAGGATGTTAATGAATCATGTTTTGTATCAACAGGCAACCTAGTGTCCCGATTGAAGCCGTCATCGTGATTTCCACAGACGGACAGACGGACAGCCGGACAGACGGACAGACGGACATCGCTCTATCAACTCCGCTTGTTATAAGGATCACAAATATACAGTGCGAACTCGATTACTGCAACTCTCGTTATGCGCAACAACTCGATTAACGCAACACCTGAATCAAATGCATTGTAGACTCAGTCAACGCAACTTTTTAAAAAATTTACCTCAATAAACGCAACTATTTTTTTTAACTCTGTTTTTTTGTTCCTGGATAGTTTTTGATTTATTTTACCGTAATTTCTTGGAATAGTTTTCATAAAAAAACAGACAAACAGCACGTGTCTGTTGTTTTTTTTATCAGTTTGGTGAAAAGATTTTCGCGATCAGAACCATTATTAAAAACAACGCATAAAAATGGTGAAGGTGACAAAGTGCAGTAAATTAACAATTAAACAAAAGAGTGAAATTTTGAATAAACTTGATAAAAACTTATCGGTCAAAGCATTATGCCAGGAATACAATGTGCATAAATCAACAATAACTAGAATTAAGCAAAATAAATCAAAATTAATTAAATTTGTTACAAATGCTGAATCCGGCCCAGGAAAGCGTATAGTAATTAGAGCCTGTGAGTATCCAGTAATGGAAAAAGCTCTGTATAAATGGTTTTTAAAACAAAGAGAATTAAATTTGCCTGTTTCGGCTGAAATCTTAAAGTCAAAGGCTATTCAGCTACATAACAAAATTAATGAAAGTCGTGGTGATTTTCATGCAAGCAATGGATGGTGTTCAAATTTTAAAAAACGTCATGGTATTCGGATGCTTAAAATTTGTGGCGAAAAACTTTCAAATAAACCAACACTTATTGATCCATTTTTGGAAAAATTTCATGCCAAAGTATTAGAGCTTAAATTAACACCGGAACAAATCTATAACGCCGATGAGTCTGGATTATTTCATAAAATTATGCCGAACAGAACACTGGTTAACTTTAATGAAACATCTGCTCCTGGTCGAAAAGTAAGCAAGGAGCGCATTACATTTTTAGCCTGCACTAACGCATCTGGTTTGCACAAGGTTAAAATATTTGTCATTGGTAAAGCATTAAATCCAAGAGCTTTCAAAGGTTTTGAAAACAATCCCGTAGTTTACAGGGCTAACAAAAATGCATGGATGACGTTGGCATTCTTTGAGCAATGGTCCCATGATACGTTTGTTCCTGAGGTAAGTAAACATTAAAAAATATGTAAGTGGGAAAATAGACTAAAGGACTTCCAAAGATAGCGTTATTGCTGCTGGACAATGCACCCTGCCATCCTAAGGATGGCGAGTTAAAAAGTGATGACGGGTTAATAACAGTCATGTGTTTTCCACCAAATTGTACAGCTCTTATTCAGCCAATGGATCAAAATGTCATTAACATAACAAAGTTGTACTATAAGAAAAGCCTCTTAGCGCATTTAATTGGAAGTAAAGGCTCAAATATTGAAGAAAAAATTAAGGCTTTTACTTTACGTAATGCAGTTTGTCTCCTTTCAAATGCATGGGATCAATTGCCTTCCGATATGATTAAGAAGTGCTGGAAGAAGATTATGTATCCTAAAAACCACTGGACAGATGATGATAATTTACCACTGAGTGTAATAAGAGCAGAAGTCGAAAGAGAAAATTCATTATTGTTATCTGTCTCCGACTATTTTCAAGAAATTATGCCAGAGGAAACAATTTCTAATGACGAAATCAATGAATGGATATTTGAAAACGTTGATAACGGTTCGAACTATTGTTGTGAAAATCTAGATGAAGTGGAAGAAATCGATAATTCTGATGAAAATGTCGTTGAAATTCCAAAACTTTCTAGAATTACACATCAGACTGCTATTGATTCATATAACAATTGCATTCAATGGGCTGAAGTAAATGAAATGGATCTTAAAGATATTCTTGTGCTTCAAAATCATCGCGAATCTGCTGTGCAGAAAAATATATCAGCCAAAAAAACACAGTCAAAAATTTCTGATTTTTTTAAAAAGTAAATATGTTTTAGATGTTTTAAAAAACCATATGTATCTATATGTTTTGGTTTTAAGTTAGTATAGATTACATTGGATCTCTCAATATGTATAATAAGTATCAATATTAACATATATGAATTTTTTAAGTTTTTTTTTACTACTAAATAAAAAGTATAAGCGAATAAATATACTAAATAAATAGTTTTTTTTAATAAATATTTGAACACATATTGGAAATACGTGAAAAATAGGAGGAAAAAGCATTAAAATTTTGTGACTCGGTTAACGCAACTACCGCGGTTATCGCAAATACCCGAATTTCTATTAGTTGCAGTAATCGAGTTTGTACTGTATATATTTTATGGGGTCCAGATTTTTTTTTCTAATTATTACAAGCGGAATGACAAACTTATATATACCCTCTGCACACTGGAGTGGAGGGTATAAAAATAAACATTAAATATTAAAAACACAACAATATCACTAATTCCGAAACGTAGTGATAACTTTGAGACAATGTTGAAACAGGACAATGGGCTTAACTTAAAACAGATATTTAAACAACTTTGCTGACTTTTCGCTCGGAACATCCCTAAACTCAATAGAAATTTCCGGTAATGGGCCTTAGTGCAATCAATAGTTTCTTAAAGAAAACAATTTATTATAACACTTACATACATATATATCAACAATTTATATTAAAGCTTACCTTTAGTGTTGTGAATTAACAATTTCGGCCAAACCTGATACAATTCATTTGGAAAATTGATGAGTAAATGATGTATCCATTCAAATACTGCTACCTTTGTTTGTACAGAACGGTGTGTGAGATATTGTGATAATACCTCCATAAATCAATTTGTTCAATATTCTGAGATCTTTAGTCTTTTGAAAACTAATTTCATATGGACGAATTTACGGATACTGCACATTCCTTAATATTCTTCATATTAAAACATCGTCGAAAACATTAATTGACTATATAATAACAAATAATGAAACTATTACGGCAAAAAATAATATAAATAATAAAATATCTGATCATGAATCCATTGACATCTTTATCGAGAGTGAAAATATGAAGCAAAATAATAATAAAGAAATAAATATTTTCAAATACGATAAAAACAGCTTCAAAAATGAAATAAGTGCAATATTAAATTATGATGAAATTAATGATTTAAACGAATATGTACACCATTTTGATAACTGCCTTGAAAACACAATAAAAAAATATACTATTAAGAAAAAAATAACTGAAAAAAGTAAAAACAAGTGGTTTAACAATGAACTCAAATCATTAAAAAGAGAAAAAGTCTTTAAGTATCAAAATGCAATTACAGTAAATACAATTGACGCTTGGAATAGTTATAAAATAATTAGAAATATCTATAAAGCAAAAACTGAACATGAAAAAAATAAATATATTAATAATAAAATAAATAGTGCAAATAATCAAAAAGAAATATGGAGTAAAATTAAAGAACTAGTCCTAAAAAAACCCAAATCTGTGATAAAAACTGTGATATATAAACAAATAGAATATAAAGACAATTTTCAAATAGCCAAAAATTTTAATGATTATTTTGTAAATAGTATTAAAGAAATAAGATATTCCATTGAAAATGTGCAGTATGAAAATCAAATACCTGTGATAAACTTTAAATTTAAATTCCGTGCAATAAATTTACAAGAACTAAAGATTATTTTAAAAAGCATTAACAAAAAACCTGATTATAACAAACTATCAAGTGACATAATCCTAGATAATTGGGAGAGAACAGGCAATATTATATTAAATATTATAAATAAATCACTAGAGACTGGCGTATTCCCAAATAATTGGAAAGAATCGATGATTTTTCCTATTGAAAAAGTAAAAAATACATTAAAATGTGAAGAATATCGACCAATTAACACCTTAAAAACATGTGAAAAAGTCATTGAAAAAATAGTAAAAAATCAATTGGAAGAATACATGGAACAACACAGGTTATTATCAAAATATCAATCAGGCTTTAGAAGTAATTATTCATGTGAAACTGCAGTAAATTATGTCATAAACAGATGGAAATGTAAAAAGAAAAAAAATAAAATATTAGCGATTTTCCTTGATTTTAAAAGAGCTTTTGAAACGATAGATAGGGACATCCTATTGAAGAAATTAGCTAAATATGGTATTGAAGATACAGAGCTAAATTGGTTTCAGTCGTATTTAACAAATCGTAGACAATTAACAAATGTTAATAATGAAATATCCAATGCAATAGAAAACAAGTAAGAAAATTATAGTCGGTCTAGACCGACTATACGATACCCTATACCATGCGTTTAGAAACTCAATCTCTTAGGCCCAACTAACTGGACATAGAAAATAAGCAAAAACCAAATTTGAGTGGGAATTTTATTAATTTTTTTTGGCTGCAGATATGAAAAAGTTCATATCGGATGATATATCTATATGGGGACTAGGTCCAAAAATGGACCGATCCTGATCATGTTTGGTAAAGTCTCTTTTATTTTGCAAAAATATATACAAACAAAATTTGAGATGAATCAGTGCAATATTTTTGTTTTTAATAGATTTAAGTGAAGATCGGGAAGCAGCTCTATATGGGGCCAAAGGGATCATTTTTGGACTACTCATTAATGGATGTAATGAACGCATACAAACCCAATTTGAGTAAGATCTATATGACAATTTGGATCTTATGGCAATTTATGTCGATTTCATAGGGGAAATTTTATGGGGGCTAGGTCTGAACATGGACCGATTCTCACCAATTTCAATAGCGTTCATCCCATGGCCGATAAAAGCTTACATACCAAATTTCATCAAAATATATTCATATTTGCGACCTGCAGTTTGATTACAAGGTTTACATGGACACACAGACGGACGGACGGACATTGTTAAATCAACTCAGAAAGTGATTCTGATTCGATCGGTATAATTAAAGATGGGTCTAGGTCAAATATTTTTGGTTGTTACAAACAGCAGCACAAAGTCATTATACCCAAACCACATAGTGGTATAGGGTATAATGATTTTGGAGTACCACAAGGCTCAATTTTAGGAGCTCTACTATTTGTTATATATATAAACGATATTGAAAATACATTAGAGAAATGCGAAGCTGTACTATATGCGGACGATACTTTGATTTTCACAGAAGCAGCAACGGAGGAAATATGTCATGAAAATTTTAAGAATGATATAGATAATATTAATAAATGGCTAAAAATGAATAAATTAAAACTTAACGAAAACAAAACTAAATTAATGGAAATCAATATGAACACAAACATAACATTCAAAATAAATAATGTAATAATAGAAAAAGTGAATAATATAAAATATTTGGGTTTCTTGATTGACAAAGATTTAAACTTTAAAGATCATATCGAATACATATGTAAGAAAATTGGCAAGAAAATCGGGTTTTTTAAACGTTTAAGAAACGGGGTGACAATATAACCGCAATAAATATCTATAACACTACCATAAAACCTCATTTTGAGTATGGGTCAACCATATTATTTACATGCTGTTCAGACCAACAAATAACGAGGCTGCAAAAACTACAAAATAAGGCTATGCGCTCAATTTTAAAATGCAATCGGTTTACTTCAATAAGATATATGTTAGACGCACTGAAATGGCTAAACATCCAACAAAGGCTGCAACTTAATACAATATTCTTTATCCAAAAAATGAAGATGGGAAGAGCACCAGATTACTTGATCGAACAAATTAGATATGTTGGAGATGTTCTACCCTATAACCTTAGACTTTAGACCACAGAGAGCAGATACAACAGCAATACAAAAATCTTTATTTTACAAAGGATTAAATCTTTACAACATGATGCCGAATGATGTCAATAACGAAATTAATATAAATCTTTTTAGAAAGAAAACTGTAAATTTTATTAAAAATGTTAACTTTTAATCAGAATATATAATAATATTTGTTAATTAATATGAAATGTCATTTAAAAGTATTTAAATACTACTAATAATAATAAATTATTCCAAAACCATAGTTCATACAGCTTATGCTGCAACAGAGCTTATCCTTTGGTTCGTACCAGGGATGAGTAATCTCTAGGATATGCGGACCTATGCAGGGATGGATTTATTTCTAATAATAATAATAATAATAATTATCAACATTATATTCCACACTATATTCCAGAATGGCATAAATTAAAACATTCGAGCCAAATATTAAAAAAACTCCCATCTCCATGTTATGGCAACAGACTGAAAAATAGATATAAGGATTAGTGTAAAATTCTGCAAGGAAGATTTACTTTGTTTCTAGCTAGAATTTTTAATAAAATGTCAGTGCATTACCTTAATAAGTTCATTTGGTGATTGAGCATGTATTAACAATATAATTATAGTGACTTCCATGCACACTGAACTGTAATCATTACGAATCGATTGAATAAACTGTGTCAGCGTATTTTCATACATTTGTATTTCTTGTGTATTATCTTCCAACATCATAAAAAGTCCATCAATAATACCAAGTAGATAACCATATTATTTTCTCGTACAGCATTCACAATCGAAATCCAGAACATAACATATTGTCGCACAATACAATTCTTTACATAAATGCGTTTCCTAAGAGGTATAAAAGCTTCTAGATTGAAAGTTTGTGAAGATTTTACAGCAATATATTTAAGTAAACAATCCAACAGGAATAGACCACAAGACGCGAGCAAAAAATAAATCGTGGAGGGGTGTAATGGAGGGACGAGCCACCACAACTAAGAATGGCACTAACGAATTCACTGACATAGTTTGAAGAGTCCTAAAGAAACAACAAAAATTAACTTGAATTTTTAATTTAATTAATTACTTACCTTTCCTAAACCTAAACTTGTAGCCGCCAAGCCAATTAAAATCCTGGGAGGAGGCGAAGCCATTGGACAACACCTCTATAAGTTTTCGCATTTGGACAGTCATATTTCATATTAAATTCTTTAACCAACCTGTGTGCGATATCAGTTGAATCATTTAAATAATCAGCTTTTTTTAATATATGTACATGTACTTCACAATTATTTTTAATTTTCCGACAGCCAATAATGAATAATACCCGGTAATTCACAAATATTGCTGTTTAACGAAAAAAAATGAAAAAAAAACCAACTCTACAACAGCAACAATTACAGTCATATGTTTTTCAAATAGAAAAAACTGCAAGTGTGTTAGTACAAAAATTGTTTATGTGTTAGTTTCAGTCATTCATTTCTTGTAGGGTATGTTCTGCAACTCTCACATCGGAAAGTTTTCACGTGGAACGTATAAAAATGAAACAAAAACGTTGCTAACTGACACAAAATACTGTTTCTCGCATTCGACTGGTTCTGTAACTTTATTTTGTGAGAACTATCTGTCACGTAACGTTTTTTTCTCACATTTCTTGGAAAAATGAGAAAAAAAGTGTTTCTGTAAAGTAGGCATGTGAAAAGATTTGAAATTGAACTGTCAAATTCACTCACATCTGAAATCTATGTGAAATGAGTTTTTAAATTCAGTTGCTTTAATATATATATATATATATATATATATATATATATATATATATATATATATATATATATATATATATATATATATATATATATATATATAAGATGGCACCGAATATTGGAGAAAAGGTAAGAAATAGTTAATTTTTTATTTATCACTTACTTTTAGTATTTACATTTAAATTTTTGTTTTTGCAATTATTCAGAATGTGCAACGAATTTTCCTAATTAAAAAAAAAAACTTGTGGACTACATGTCTTCTAATTGAATTTTAAAGAAAACCCTTATCTTCATTATGTCGGCACGAATTTATGGTCTGCTCCAGAAGGTATAGCAGAAGAAGATGTTATAGATAGCAAAGCGGAAATATTTAGCTTTGGTTTAATCATATACGAAACCATAGCGTTGGTATCACCACACACCTTAAACTTGAATGATACTGAAACTGTAACAATATCGGACACATTTTAAATACTTATATATGCACTTTTTAAGCACTTATATATGTACTTTTTAAGTAATTATATATGCATTTTTTAAGCACTTATATATACTTTTTAAGTAATTTTATTAAAGTTTCAGATAGTTCTTAAATATATTGATTCTTTAATTGTTGGAAATAATGTGAGCAATAAATTAATTTTACATTTTTGAAATTTTAACTTAATTTATTTACATTATTTTTGAGTTCGAATCTAACTCTCTTTACGAACGGTTGTGTAAAAAATCAAAGCGCTTAGAGTACAACTATTTAAAATTAACAACAAGTGTTTATTTTTGTTTTTGCAATTGCCTATTCTTGATCTCATTTGAACTCACGTGGTAGACAATCCAGCTTTAAAACAGGAATAAAAATTTTGCGATGGCCCGAGGGGCCAAATCATCAAAAAGAAAGCTTGTGAATAAGAAGATGACAAAACTTCCTCCGGGTTTTGTTAACCCGAACATGGCGTCAACTTCAAGCAACAGATTTAGCCTGCTTGCTGGCCTCAATGATATGGACGTAACTCCCGTATCAAATATTAACGATGTTAAGGAACACAAACCTCCACCGATTGTTGTAGAAGCTAACGCTTCATTTTCAGAAATACAAAAGCTGCTTGGTAAGGATTGCATTTTTAAACGTACTTCAATTGGTACCAAAATTTTTGCTCCTAGTAATAAAATGTACGAATGCTACAAGCAAATACTTAAAGAGAATAAGATGGAGTTTCATTCTTATGGCTCCAAAGAAAATAGGTTATACACCACCTTTTTACACGGTTTACCCCGCATAAGCTCTGAGGAAATCTCCAAGGAGCTAAAAAACTACAACCTATCCCCCTCTTCCGTAACTGAAATAACCACCAAATTCAGTTCAAACAATAATGCAGTTTATAAAGTTCAATTTGTTCGTAAAAATTTTAATCCAACTGCTTTAAAAAATGTACGAACAATTTCTAATATTATAATTTCTTGGAAAAAATATAAATCGAAATCCAAGAACAAACCAACTCAATGCTGGAACTGCTTGATGTATGGCCACGGCGGCGAACATTGCCATCGAAGTGCTGCGTGTATGAGATATGCAGAACAACATCATACAAGTGTGTGTCCGTTTAACACAAATGAAAAAAGACCAGCTGTTTTTACATGCTTTAATTGCAAAAAACAAGGAAAAGAAAGAACTGATCACTCTGCAAACGATATCAACTGTCCGTTACGTTCTCTCTATTTGGAAACTAGAACAAGAGTTACTTCTAAAAGTCCGAATAAAAGCAGACAACAACAAAATAACTCATTTCAATTTAATGTGGGAGATTTTCCTAACTTAAGAAACAACAACACAAATTGTAACAATTACATCAATAATAACAGCAAAGCTACATATGCTAATCAGCTGAAAAAAAACAACGATTTATTTAGCATTGATGAGCTTTTTGATATTTTCACTACAGCTATGGATGATTTGCATAGGTGCACTTCAAAAGTACAACAAATCAAAGTTGTAATGTCAATGGTAAAATACGCCCATGGATTATACTAATAATTTAAACGAATTCAAAATGATTCACTTGAATGCTAATGGCATTTCAAACTTTTCTAAATTAAAACAATTTGAAATACTAATTGAAAGAGAAAATATTAAAATAGCGTCTTTGAATGAAACATTTTTTTCAGAAAATCATAGACCCTATTTTAAAAATTATTATTTATATAGAAGTGACAGAACAGATGCAAGAGGAGGAGGAGTAGCTCTGTTAATTCATAAATCTGTCGCTCATAAAAACCTCTTTATATCAAACACTTCATCAATCGAAAACATCTCAATTGAAGTTATTATAAATAATAGACCTATTGTTGTATCTTCGTTATATTCACCAAGATATACCCATAACTTCTGTGCTGATATCTTGAACCTAACACCTTCCACCAAAGAATACATAGTTTTTGGTGACCTAAATGCCAAACATTGCTC